>JAPXFY010000020.1:50247570-50252570 GCA_030674185.1 Monoplex corrugatus
ACGTTCTTTTTTAAAATCATGAACAAAATGAATGTACTGTTTCTTTCTCACTGATCTGACTGACTCTAAATGGTCGAACTACTGAGCAAATACACAAAGTTACTGGTAGGGCAGTGATGTATCCATGCCAAATAACCAAACTCCTTGGCAAATACACAAAGTTACTGGTTGGTCAGTGATGTAGCCATGCCAAATAACCAAACTCCTTGGCAAATACACAAAGTTACTGGTAGGACAGTGATGTATCCAGCAGGGCTTAAAACAGGAGGAGGAAAAAACCCACTGAAACTAAGGGGGTCGGGGGGGGGGGGGGGCAAATCAGGGGCCATAACTTGCGCGCCCTTGCTATGAACGCTTGTAAGCCGATCACGGATGCCTTGCTCCTTTCGGGTTTATTTTTTTATTATTATTTTTTTTTTGACAAACCGAAATAGCGAAATTCCGCCCAGACGCGGAACGTTTTAAGCCCCGATCCAGACCAAATAACCAAACTCCTTGGGAAATATACAAGGTTACTGGTAGGGCAGTGATGTATCCATTCAAATAACCAAACTCCTTAGCAAATGCACACAGTTACTGGTAGGGCAGTGATGTATCCATGCCAAATAACCAAACTCCTTGGCAAATACACAAGTTACTGGTAGGGCAGTGATGTATCCATGCCAAATAACCAAACTCCTTGGCAAATGCACACAGTTACTGGTAGGGCAGTGATGTATCCATGCCAAATAACCAAACTCCTTGGCAAATGCACACAGTTACTGGTAGGGCAGTGATGTATCCATGCCAAATAACCAAACTCCTTGGCAAATACACAAAGTTACTGGTAGGGCAGTGATGTATCCATGCCAAATAACCAAACTCCTTGGCAAATGCACACAGTTACTGGTAGGGCAGTGATGTATCCATTCAAATAACCAAACTCCTTGGCAAATGCACACAGTTACTGGTAGGGCAGTGATGTATCCATGCCAAATAACCAAACTCCTTGGCAAATACACAAAGTTACTGGTAGGGCAGTGATGTATCCATTCAAATAACCAAACTCCTTGGCAAATGCACACAGTTACTGGTAGGGCAGTGATGTATCCATGCCAAATAACCAAACTCCTTGGCAAATACACAAAGTTACTGGTAGGGCAGTGATGTATCCATGCCAAATAACCAAACTCCTTGGCAAATATACAAGTTACTGGTAGGTCAGTGATGTATCCATGCCAAATAACCAAACTCCTTGGCAAATATACAAAGTTACTGGTAGGTCAGTGATGTATCCATGCCAAATAACCAAACTCCTTGGCAAATATACAAAGTTACTGGTAGGGCAGTGATGTAGCCATGCCAAATAACCAAACTCCTTGGCAAATATACAAAGTTACTGGTAGGTCAGTGATGTATCCATGCCAAATAACCAAACTCCTTGGCAAATATACAAAGTTACTGGTAGGTCAGTGATGTATCCATGCCAAATAACCAAACTCCTTGGCAAATATACAAAGTTACTGGTAGGTCAGTGATGTATCCATGCCAAATAACCAAACTCCTTAGCAAATACACACAGTTACTGGTAGGGCAGTGATGTATCCATGCCAAATAACCAAACTCCTTAGCAAATACACACAGTTACTGGTAGGGCAGTGATGTATCTACAACAGGCGTCGGAATCCGGGCATATTCTTATTGGAACTGAACTTGTTTTTAATATAATAATAATTACAATATTTTATATGAATACATCCAACCGAAATAATATCCACGTGGACCAATGATGTTCATACCGAGTGGACACAGCATTCACCAACCGATGTTTGTTTCATGTTGTGAAACTTCTCAAATCTAACACAGTTTGCTGCGTTAGATTTGAGAAGTTTCACAACATGGGAGATAATTCCTACGTGACTCTCAAGAGTTATGTCCTTTGGTTGATATTATGAAAATTATTTCTGCTTCCCTCTAATTTCTTCGATGTTTGTTTGTTTGTTTGTCTTTTGTAAGCGGTCTGGTTTTTCTGGGATGTGTAGGCCTACATACACATGTTGTTTTGCCCACACTGTACAGGCAGTATGTCGCTGCACAGTCTGCATACTCCGTCACTGGTGGGCGAGCATGCATGCCGGGTGTTTCATGTTTTCCATAAACCACCGTACACTGACATGACTGACAGGATCTTTAACGCGCATAATTATGTGATATTCTGCATGAACATACAAACAAAGGGAGTTTAGGCACTATCAGATCTCCGTGCATGCTGACCTGTGTGTTTGGGTCTCTCTCTCTCTCTCTCTCTCTCTCTCTTCTGTGTGTGCGCGCGTGTAAGTGTGTGTGTATTTACGTGTGTATATGTGTGATCTCCGCGCATGTTGACCCGAGAGATCGTAAACTTTTCCACCCTTTACCCACTAGACTGGAGATACCAGGAAAGAATCGAACCCTAGACCTTCCTGAGGAAATAACGATTAGCGTGGTGTTTAACCATTATTCACAGCTAGTTAAACATTGTTAAAAATGACTCAGACTAAGAATAACAATAGTCATAGTTCTGGAAATGTATATGTATATAAGGTATAATACCTCCAAATAAATGCATTTTTATTTTTGGTATTATTAAACCGGAGTATGGTAGAATAAATTCACGCATTATAATTTCTGTCATAGATCTAGATGATTTTGTGTCGTCTGCTAGCATATTAGAGTTGTTCCCCTTGGGTTGAAAATGTTGGAATATGATTCTAATAAATTTACAGATTATTTTGTTTTTATGACATTATTATTATTCGAAGTGAATAAATAGGTTCAAATTTGCTAAGATTGAACTAAATTGATGATTGAATAATAATTTACGGAGCCGATAGTGATTTCCCATGATTCTCGGAATATCTGTTGACAAACCGTTGCCAGGTTGTCGAACAACTGGGAGGCTGAGCTAGAGCCCCGAAATAGTAATCCTAACTCAGGTATAGTTTAGTCCAGACACTTTCATTCTATTCTTCCAATTTAAAAGGAAATGTATGAAAGCAGCACTTTTATGTTCAGAAATAAGGATGCGTTTATTTTATTCCTGCAAGGCTTTCAAGGATTTATTCAGCCTCTAAGAAAGAAGGTAGAAGAAGAGTGACAAGGCATAGAAAGCATTGAAAGCCTATGATTAATGTGTTCTAATAATATTTGGTGTGTCTTGTAAAGGATAACAAATGTGTTGATAGGTTGTGAAATTTAAGTAAATGATAAGCGTTGATATTGGACCTAATGTTTGATTTTGTAATTGTCTTTGAAACCAGTTTATTTTATTATCCTAGTTGGTTGTATAGTATACTCAATTATACCAGTTATATAAATTGTTTGTACTGTTTTGATGGATTGCATAACTTTATTAATTCATTATAGTAAACTATGTATCAAATTACTTTGTTCTATTATTTACATGAATTTAACATGAGATGTGTGACTAATTTTGCAATAGGTAATATTTGCTGTTTGTTGTATGCACTATAAGGACTGGTGGAATTGTTCAATTTTGATAACACCTGAAGGATTGGTGGGCTTTTAATTGATGGATATAGGCCTATGGCCCTAACAAGTTGTTAGGAGATAACAGAGATTTTGGGCCTAAGCATGTGGCATCTCTGGTAGGACATGTTAAGTTTGTGAAGAACTTAATAAATGATATGTAGAGTAATTTAGTGGGTTTCCTCCATTTGGTAAGCCTGGATCAAACTAAATCTACTATCATTGAATCATAAAGGGACAAAGCAAAGTCTTGTATAGCTTATTTGATGGTAAATTAGATAAGTTTACCAGAAATGAGGTTAGTACTTTATGGCTAACCAAAGTCACACAGTTCCTTATTTAAGACAAAAGATGTATTTTGTTCATTTTAGGAGAATACTAAAATGTTGTATATAAGAAATCCTTAGTTGTTGTTTTTGCTCTGTCTTATCCAGGGTTACTTCTGCTGTGCTTCAGCTGGATTGTAGCTGGACCATACTTGACATTGACAGTCCTTGTAATGTAGACTGTATAACATTGTTTTTTAATATTAAGATGTATTGTTGTTCTTTTTTGTTCTTGTTTAAATAAAATGACTAATTGAATCTATGGTCTGTGGACTCCATTATTTAACTTAAGAAAGACTCACGTCTGGACTCATACTCGTTACAAAAGCAATTGTAATGACTAGCAGAAGTACATAATTCCTCAAAACAAAATTACCAAATGTGAAACAACACCGCATAGTGACCACATTGATCCGAGTTACTATCTTCAGCTTATGGATGTATCCTGAAAGTTATCTGATATATTTTGGACCCCCTAAATTTACGGAACATATTATAGTTTCTTTGTTGCCTTTCGTCATTTGTGCACCCTTCACAAAGACATGTCTGCCCAAAATTTGCTCCTCTCTTCTTTCGTTAATCAAATATGCATTATCATTCTAAGCTCGTGTGTTTCTAGTTTCACATCATTATATTATCAGTGACACGTTTCAAATATTTCATTACTGCGTGCTACTCACGTTTTCCAGCGTTCGTGATGGGCTTAGGCTTATGTGTTTAGAGGAAAACAACGCTGTCAAGAGGCGAGACAGACACATAACCCGACGTCAGACTCCTTTGACGTCATTACTTTGTTCCAGCCATGAGTCCTTTTCTTTCTTCATGCCGTTTACTTTGTTTGACATACCACGACAACCGTCACCATCATCACCACCACCATTATCGTGGGTGATGGCCCAGCGATTAAAGAGATCGTTTGGGATAAAAAAAGTGCGGGGTCCGAACCTTGGTTGGTCAGTGATTTATTTTTGTCCCTTTCACAAGGTCTTGACTGGGGTCTGGGTGAATGTCTCGGACGGGACGATAAACTGAAATCTAGTGTGCAGCATGCACTCAGCGCCCGGACCCCCCCAAAACAACAAACAAACACACAAACAAACAAAAACAAATGCAAACAAAACACAGAAAGCAAAAGCAAGCAAACAAACAGACAAGCAAGCAAACGAC
>JAPXFY010000020.1:50267570-50272570 GCA_030674185.1 Monoplex corrugatus
ACATATAGATCAACATTAGTCACACTGTGACATATAGATCAACATTAGTCACACTGTGACATATAGATCAACATTAGTCACTGTGACATATAGATCAACATTAGTCACTGTGACATATAGATCAAAATTAGTCACACTGTGACATATAGATCAACATTAGTCACTGTGACATATTGATCAACATTAGTCACACTGTGACATATTTATCAACATTAGTCATTGTGACATATGGATCAAAATTAGTCACTGTGACATATGGATCAACATTAGTCATTGTGACATATGGATCAACATTAGTCATTGTTACATATGGATCAACAGTAGTCACATATGGATCAACAGTAGTCATTGTGACATATAAATCAACATTAGTCACTGTGACATATGGATCAACATGAGTCACACTGTGACATATGGATCAACATTAGTCATTGTGACATATGGATCAACATTAGTCATTGCGACATATGGATCAACATGAGTCATTGTGACATATGGATCAAAATTAGTCACACTGTGACATATTTATCAACATTAGTCATTGTGACATATGGATCAACAGTAGTCACATATGGATCAACAGTAGTCATTGTGACATATAAATCAACATTAGTCACTGTGACATATGGATCAACATGAGTCACACTGTGACATATGGATCAACATTAGTCATTGTGACATATGGATCAACATTAGTCATTGCGACATATGGATCAACATGAGTCACACTGTGACACAGAATTAACAGAATCTTGTCCATTAAGTTTGCTCATTCTGCTTGTCTGACAAGATGACAGACTGACAAAGATTTTTCTGATTATGAACAAGAAAGTGAGTGGTTTGTAAGCTGGTGTGAAGAAAATGTGGTTTGGAACTTAACGCTAGAAAGACAAAATATAATCTATCATTGGTTTTAGAGAAAACTAAGTCTTTTACGTCTGAAAGTATTGTTCATGTTGAGGCGGTTGATTAGAAAACAAGACACAGACGTCTTGGTGTGACTCTCGACATCAAACGGCCATGGACTGAAAATTTCGTACTGTTGAAAAAAAAATTAACGAGCGCTTGTGTTTCATCAGAAAATTGAAATCTTACAAGGTTAGCAGTAAAAAATAATATTCCAAATATTTCATGCATCCACCATTCGTAGTGTCTTGACATTTGGTGCATTGTCTTGGGGGTGGAGGACTATATATAAATGTGGCATGGCTGGAAAAGATGACAAGAAAATTGGGTCACATCTAAAGGCATGTACACAAAGAGGGTGATAGGTATACAGAATAAAAACGATCCTAACTGATCATACACATCCTCTACACAGTGACTTCCAAAGTAGACGCACAGAAAGAAGCGGAAGTAACACAGTTAACAGCAAATACCCGAGGGTGACAGATGGGTGCAACAATGCTTCACTACTGACCGGACGATCACCTCCCAGCTCTCGAATTTACCTTACCATATGGGGACTGCTGTTGCGCTGAATGACCCGTTCGGACCCAATCATCAGTTGCTTTGTTCTCAAGCCGAATGACAAGATGGGGAGATGACAACCCCCAGGACATAGCCTCAAAACACGCAGCAGCCAGGTCCAAATGTTTGAGGGAGAGTACCGCAGAGTGCAGCCTGTCCAACCCCACTTCCGTTTCTTGATTTCTAGTTCAATCAGAGTTCGTCTTCCAAAACAAGTGTGACTGCCCGCGATCAAGCAAACGGGAACCAGAAAAACAAAAACCACACGGAAAAAGAATAAGAACGCGTATTTAATACAACAAGACAAGACAGGCGCAAATTTTTGGGCAACTGGCCTTTGTCAAGCGTAAGATCACAAACACCAAATACAAAAATTAGGAGAAAAAGACCTGAAACTTCCCTGCTGCTCCGTCCAGTGTGAGAAAAGGACAGAGCAGCAGGGAAGTTACAGTATTTTTCTCCTAATTTTTTTTATCTGGTGTTTGTTTGTTTGTGATCCCACGCTTGACGGATGCCAGTTGACCGAGAATTTGCGCCTGCCTTGTCTTGTTATTAAACACGCCTTCTTTTTTTTTTTTTTTTTTTCGTGTTTTTTACTGGTCATTTTCGTCCTGCTGTTGTTATTCAGGTCGGTGTTGGAAAGAGACAGAATGCATGAGCTCTTCTTTGCACTGCTCCAGACCGTCATCTCTTCGTTAGGCAGCCCACCCTGCCGCCAGGTCGCACAGCTGCCAGCTCTTCTCAAGTTCCTGTACTCTCGACACTCGGAAGGAGTAACTGTTGTCAGTACGACCACAAAAGCAGCCAGACAATATGCTCCTGATATAACCTAATTTGCTTTTCAGATAGGTCTGCATGCCCGCAAAGTGATAGCAAGTTTGCTGGCTTTCCGATCTGATCACACCCATTCTCCTTAAGGTGACTTCAAAAGTAAGACGCAGAGAAAGAAGCGGCAGAATTTTAGTTCCGCGTGTAAGACGCAATGCAGAGATAGGGTGAATGAGAAAAGAGATAGATAGATAGATAGATAGATAGATAGAGAGAGAGAGAGAGAGAGAGAGAGAGAGAGAGAGACAGACAGACAGACAGATAGACAGAGGCAGAGAGACAAGAGAGAGAGAGGGAGAGACAGACACAGACACAGAGAGAGAGAGAGAGAGAGAGACAGACAGACAGACAGACAGAGAGACAGAGAGAGACAGAGATTGACAGACAGAGAGACAGACAGAGAGAGAAACAGAGAGAAACAGGAGAAACAGAGAGAGAGAAACAGAAAGAGAGAGAGAGAAAGTGAAGAAGAGAGAGAGAGAGAAAGAAGAGAGAGAAAGAGAGAGAGAGAGAAGCAGAGAGAAGAGAGAGAGAGAGAGAGAGAGACAGACAGACAGACAGAGACAGAGACAGAGACAGACAGAGAGAGACAGAGAGACAGTGACTCACCTGGAGGCTGTGCCAACAGCGGTGATCAAGGCTTGCATCACACTGCCCATGTAGATGTAAGGATTTTTTCGACAGACAGCGAAATAACAAGCGGGCAAGAAGAGCAAGGCATGGGCCAGCAACCCTGTCATCACTGTGATGAAGCAGGAGATCTGTTTGAACACCTGCGTGAAGTCTCTGATGGCCACAATGTCCTTCGTCACAAGGAAAAGAACCCCGATGGGCGAATACCTGAGATTGAAGGGGGGAAAAGAAAGGAGGGAGGGGGGAGATTAAGCAATAATAATAATAATTACAATATTTATATAGCGCAAAATCTTGATAAAATCAAATCTAAGCGCTGAAGCAGACACGCACGCACGCACGCAGGCACGCACGCACACACACGCACGCACGCACACACACACACACACACGCATGGCTATAAATGGGGAGAAAGAATAAAAGCAACAAAAGCAAGAATAAAAGCAATGGAAAATTATAGAGAGCATAGCATATACAATTAGGCCTATATATTATGACCATGTGATTTCCCTCCGAGCGGAGACAGGCTGCAGAGGGGGGGGGGGGGGGGGTTGAGTGAGGTTAGGATTTTATGCGGAGGAGAAAAGGTGAGTTTTGAGAGCGGACTTGAAGGAGACAAAAGTAGGTTGCTGACGGACTGAGAGAGGAAGTTTGTTCCAGGAGAGTGGACCAGAAACAGAGAAGGCTCGTGGACCATAGGTATTGAGCTTAGTGCGTGGAAAGCGAAAAGTCAGAGGATCGGAGGCAGAGCGAAGGGTACGTGAGGGAACATAGATCTCAAGTAGGCTTGACAGGTAATCGGGGGCTGCGTTATTGAGGCTTTTGTAGCACATGGTGTCTAGTTTGTACTGTATGCGCTTTGATATAGGGAGCCAGTGAAGTTGTGCCAGGAGAGGAGATATGTGGTCAGCTTTTTTCTTTTTGAGTACAAGGCGTACAGCATTGTTTTGAATGCGCTGTAGGATGTGAATGGTGGAGGCAGGAAGACCAGACAGGAGTGAATTGCAATAGTCAATGCGAGATATTATGAAGGAGAGAACGAGTTTTGCAGTTGTTTCGACAGAGAGATACTTCCTGATCAGCCTTATACGATGGAGATGATAGTAAACAAGATCTAGCAGTTTGAGAAACAAATTTGTTCATGGAGAGGGTAGAGTCAATGCAGACACCAAGGTTTTTAGCTGAATCAGAAATTGGGACTGATGTGTTACATAATGGGAGAGAAAGAGGAGGCAGCTGAGAAAGTTTCTGACGGGTGCCAATGAGGATAGCTTCTGTCTTGTCGTCATTAAGCTGAAGTTTGTTGAACGTCATCCAGTTCTTAATGTCCGAGTAACACTCAGTGGTGCGAGTCAACAGGCGCTGTATATTATCAGGTGAGTCACTGTCTTGAAGTTGGGTGTCATCAGCATAGAAGTGGTGTTTTATAGAGTGGGAGTTGATGATGGTGGACAGGGGGGAGGTGTAAAGAGTGAAAAGAACAGGGCCAAGGACAGATCCTTGTGGAACACCACAGGTCAGGTATGCAGGTTGAGAGTAAGTGCCATTGATGAGAACGGTTTGTTTTCTGTTTGATAAATACGAAGTGAAAAAGGAGAGAGCAATGTCAGAGATGCCAAAAGTATGATGAAGTCTAGAAAGGAGAATACCATGGTCA
The DNA here is from genome assembly GCA_030674185.1 of Monoplex corrugatus. Lineage (NCBI taxonomy): Eukaryota > Metazoa > Mollusca > Gastropoda > Littorinimorpha > Ranellidae > Monoplex > Monoplex corrugatus. The sequence continues at coordinate 50,272,159 of JAPXFY010000020.1, forward strand.
ATGGTATCGAAGGCTGCAGACAGATCAAGGAGTGTGAGGAGAGAGACTTTACCAGTATCAGTTGCAAGGAGGAGATTGTTGAGAATGTGTAGTAGGGCAGTTTCAGTGCTATGGCACTGGCGGTAGGCTGACTGGAAAGGATTGAGGAGATTGTTGGCAGACAGGTGAGAGTTCAGCTGGTTGAGGACGACTTTTTCAAGGAGTTTTGACAAGAAAGAGAGATTAGAGATAGGCCGGTAATTTTTCAGTTCATTTGGGTCTAAATTGTGTTTCTTGAGGAGAGGGTGAACAATAGCAGACTTGAAAGAATCTGCGACAGTTCCAGTTTGAAGAGAAGTGTTGATGATGTCAGTGATGAATGGGAGGAGAGTAGGGAGACAGTCGGAGTAGAGAGAACCTGGAAGAGGATCCA
>JAPXFY010000020.1:50275070-50277570 GCA_030674185.1 Monoplex corrugatus
GAAGAGAAGAGAGACAGAGACAGAGACAGAGACAGACAGAGACAGAAAGACAGAGAGAGACAGACAGAGTCAATGAAGAATGACGCTGAAAGACAAAGACCGAGGGACAGAGAGACAGGTGAAGAGGTGGAGAGAGAGAGAGAGGAGAGAGAGAGAGAGAGAGAGAGAGAGAGAGAGAGAGAGAGAGAGAGACAGAGAGAGAGAGAGAGAGGGAGAGAAAAAGAGAGAGAAACAGAGGACAAAGAGACAGCGACAAAGACAGAGATACACAGAGACAGAGACAGAGACAGACAGACAGACAGACAGAGACAGAAAGAGATAGAGTGTCAAAGAAGGATGACGCTGACCAAATGATGACATGGATGAGAACCAGAACGACATCATAGACGGCGTCAAAGAGGGTCTTGAGTGGAAGGCCTCTCTCTCCCAAACGGTTGATGATGATACCGGCTGTGATGGACGTGACGATCACACCCAGCATGTTCATGCCTCTCACCGCCGCCAGAACAGGGACCAAGTCAGGCTCTGGTGTGAGGGGGGGGGGAAAAAGGGTTACAAGTTTTAGCTGTCAACCGAGACCTGGGCACAACAACAACAACAAGAACAACGACAACATCAACATCATCATCAACAACAAAAAGAACATCATCCTCATCATCATCATCAACAACAACAACAACACAATAATAATAATAAATAATAATAATAATGATATAATAATAATAATAATAATAATAATAATAATAACATAATAATAAAAGCGTATGATATGAGAATTACATATATAATATGAAAGTTGATCACTACTCACTGTCTGTAGTTGTCTTGATGGTGACATTAGGGGTGACATTTGAAAGCGGAGGTGTCATCGTCGTCGTCATTGTTGTTGTTTCAGAAGGTTTCTTTTCTTTCAAGACTGTCAAAGTCTGAACAAGATAAAAAAGCGGTAATATAATATAATATAATATAATATAATATAATATAATATAATATAATATAATATAATATAATATATATATAATATAATATAATATAATATAATATAATATAATATAATATAATCATCATCATCATCATCAAGTGCCTTGCCACATGGCGTTGGCGATCATGGCCTTCCATCTGTTTCTATCCCTTGTTGCCTCAAGCGCCTCTTCCACCCTCTTTGTCTTCAGCCACTCTGCAAGTCCGTCCAATATTTTCTCCTTGGGTCTACCAGGTGCTCTCTTTCCCTACAGCTTTCCTGTTGTGACCAGGTACTCCAGTTCCCCTTTCCTCATAAAATGGCCTACAAATGTTGCCTGCCTTTTCCTAATCTTCCTTATGAATGATCTTCTTCTCCATCAAGACTTTTTCGTTTGTTTTCTTTATTGTCCCTGGAACTCTCAACATTCTTCTTAGAAACCACATCTCGGCTGCCTCAATATTGTTCTGGATTTGCCTGTTGACTGTCCATACCTCACAACCGTATAACATTATCGGTTCTATATAACATTCAAGAACTCTCTTCCTGATGTCAATTGATAGGCATCTGCTGGCAAGAACGCCCCTCATCCCCCTGAGTGCTGCCTTGGCCTTACCGATTCTGCTGGCTATTTCTGAAGATGTATTACGAAAAGAATGAAATAGCGGAGCTCATCAATCATATAAAGTGATAAACGTTTATAGCTTACGGCTCCCGCAACCCGCCTCCTTTTCTACAGCAACTGTTCTTAAGTATGCCGCTCTGACGGTGTTAAACACTGCATATTCTGTTCTATTGGAAGTGATGGTGACTGTCTCGAATCATTTCCTGCAATGTGTTTCAGACGGTAGTTCTTGAATGTTTGTGTTAGACTGGGTTTAAAAAGACTGTGATTCTTGAAATAGGGATCATAATGTTTCTAGTGATGTCTAGGCCTGTGTGATTTGTAGGAATGAGACTTTGATGTCCAGAGAACACAATAAGCACTCACACACAGAGCGTTAAAGAGAGAGAGAGAGAGAGAGAGAGAGAGAGAGAGAGAAGAGACAGAGACAGAGACAGAGAGACAGATATAGAGACAGAGAGACACAGACATAGACAGAGAGACAGACAGAGACAGAGAGAGAAAGACAGAGAAACAGAGAAAACAAAAATGATGTGACAATAGAAAAGTTACCTTCTGAAAAGTCATCTCCATCATGTTGTTTGGAATCAACTGCCTGCAAAAGTATTGGGATAATTGAAAAACCTTCTGTAACATTATGAATGTAAATTGACTGGAAATGCCAATGATGCATATTTTCATGCACTTACTTCCCTCCCCCCCCCCCCCCCCCACTTACACATGTTTTAATTCCATGGTTAGAGGAATCCTTGCCCAAGTTTTAAATGAAAGAAATAAAGAAGAAGTAGAGTACTGATATTCTTCAGCGTTTGCATGTATGGATGCATGCACACACTCGATACAGTCACTAGGTATTAACGCTTTATGCGAGTTCTCATAAGAAACGAATCGATTCAATACAGTCAGACCTTCAC
>JAPXFY010000020.1:50285070-50320070 GCA_030674185.1 Monoplex corrugatus
AATGTAATGTGTGTGTGTGTGTGTGTGTGTGTGTGTGTGTGTGTGTGTGTGTGTGTGTGTGTGTGTGTGCGCGCGTGTGTGTGCGCGTGTGTGCCCACGTATGTATGCGAGAGAGAGAGAGAGAGAGAGAGAGAGAGAGAGAGAGAGAGAGAGAGAGGAGAGAGAGAGAGAGGAGTAGCGCGCGCTCGCGTCAGTCATGTTAAAACTGAGGAAGTTTGAAGCATGTTCGCACAACACCTTATGGAGCACCTTCAACACCAATCCGTGTGTATGCGTTGCCGACCGAGGAGAGGAGGCTGGTAGGCCAGAAAGGGGAGCGTTAAAATAACTTTCATCATCATCATCATCATCATCATCATCATCATCATCAAGTGCCTTGCCACACGGCGTTGGCGATCATGGCCTTCCATCCGTTTCTATCCCTTGTTGCCTCAAGCACCTATTCTACCCTCTCTGTCTTCAGCCACTTTGCAAAGTCCGTCCAATATCTTCTCCCTGGGCCTACCTGGTACTCTCTTTCCCTCCACCTTGTCTGTTGTGGCCAGGTACTCCAATTCCCCTTTCCTTATAAAATGGCCTATAAATGTTGTCTGTCTTTTCCTAAACTTCCTAATCAATGATCTTGCGTTTGCCTCCATCCAGACTGTCTCGTTTGTTTGTCTTTTGTTGTTGTTGCTGTCCATGGAACTCTCAACATTCTTCTCAGAAACCACATCTCGGCTGCCTCAATCTTAATCTGGCTTTGCTTGTTGACTGTCCAATAACTTTAGACGAGACAAAAAGAGAGATGCAGCCTCAGTTGAAAGGCATTTTTGATTGTAACCAATGCACCGAATGTGACAGTAAACTTACGATGCAGTAGTTTACATTTTTATCATTTCTTTGTGTGTGCGTGCGTCTAAAATCACTATTGTGAACAGACATTAAATTAAAGATTCTTCTTCGTTTCTTCTTCTTTCGTTTGCCGTCTGCGTGGTGGCCGTTTTCTTTCCAGTTCCTGATAGCCGCCATGGAGCTTGGTGGTCAGCAGAATTGCTGTTGGCCATACATCCTGTCAGTCCACTTCATAGAGGTGATATCGCTGCCATAGGTGTCCAGTTGTCCGGTCCTCTTTAACCAGAGGAGCAGGTCGGTGATGGCGTCGGTTTGAATTTGCAGTTCACACGTGAATGAGCCGGTTGCCGCTGAAGCAGAACCTCATCAGGATCATTTACTGCTCTTTGGACAGAAGATGGTAATAAACGTCCATTTCTTTGTGATGCCTAAGGAGCGGTATGATGACTCTCCTTTTTTTCGCCATAACTGATGTTGTTGTGGTTGTTTATTGGTATTTCACAATGAGTGGGGATCCACTGGGGGATAGGGAAGGCTACTCATTTGATTCTCCTAACTTGCTGAAAGACCTTGGTCAGGTGGGGAAACATGCCATTCACCAGGGCCTGAAGAACAGAAAGGACATTTGACAGAAAGACGACTGTGAGAGTGATCTGTAATGACTCATGGAGATTGCCTGCATGATGCACCCTTTCATCATCATCAGGTGCCTTGCCGCATGGCGTTGGCGATTATGGACTTCCATCTGTCTCTATCTCTTGCTGCGTCAAGCATCTCTTCCACCCTCCCTGTCTTCAGCCACTCTGCAAGTCCGTCCAGTATCTTCTCCCTGGGTCTACCCGGTGCTCTCCTTCCCTGCAGCCTTTACCCGTAGTAAAACTGGCTATTGGCTATTAGATGATCAATTGTGAAACGAGAGAGCCCAACTGTCTCCAAAGTGGCGTTGACAGAAGCAGCTGTGGCCGTGACGGCCACTGTGGGCACTGGCCGGTTGTTGACGGCAGCTGACGACAGCCATAGGTCAGACCATATGACGGACAGGATCAGTGTGAAGATGTCAACAAGACTTGGGAAGACAATCAGGGAAACATACGTCGTTCTGAGCCAAGGGGTCAGAGAGGGTGGAGAGGGAGGGGGGGGGGGGGGACACAGTGCACGAAAAACGGGGAGACCACTGAATTTTCCAGGTCTCACAACGTGAAGGATCCTTGGGGTCGGGTGATATGCTCGGTGCTAAGCTTGTGTGCACGCTTTGTGGAAGAAGTGGTGATGAAGCACAGACTCCGAGGTACTGCCCCATGAAAGGTGACCCAAACTCTTGAAACTCTTAAAAACAGTTTCAAAAGAGACGCAGACCTTATGTTTTGAGAATATTTGTTTTACGTATTATACACCAGTCTGCTTGATTTTTTAAAATTATAATTCTTATTAGATTGTTGTATGTTCCTTTTCTGAAGGCAAGATACATACATACACATGTCATTTACATGTAACCAAGATTTTTCCATCGGTAGGCTGAAAAAATACCAGTATAAAATATAGACGAGGTAAGACATAGTCTAGGTAGGGCCTCAGGACCTGGCCAGCTCATGGGTTTATGTGCAGGCTTAAGGCTTGTGCCATGATCACCATACACATAGCACCTGTGACGTTAGTGCATATGGAATTCGTTCCGAGCGCGGAGACCTCATCTTGAGAAACTGAAACTGAAACTGAAACTGGCAGTTGTGGTTTGAGCCCTATGAATGTTGATGAGAATATTAGCTCCGCAAGCTGCTCATAGCATTAGAGGCTGACTCACTGGTAAACAACACATATGTATGTATGCCTTCTGTGAGTAACGCTCTTCTGTTACGGATAACGTGAGAGCTCAACGTGCTCTGTCATTGTGCACTTCCACTGGGCTGGTGTGTGGAACGGTAGTGTAGATGTTGTTGTTTAGCTAATCTGGTGACCATTGTTCAGGCTGTTTTGATATCAAGTTGATACTGGGGATGTATAACTGATTATTTGCCTACATCTGTTTTCTGTGTGTATGCCTTTCCACGTGAACGTGTGTGTGTGTGTGTGAGTGTGTGTGTGTGTGTGTGTGTGTGTTGTTGTGTGTGTGTTTGTGTGTGTGTGTGTGTGTGTGTGTGTGTGTTGTTATGTGCAGTTTCACTCATAGCGCATGATATTAACAATAACAACATTGATAGCAATAACAATTACAATACATTCCAGGATGCAAGCTCATAGTCACCTAGAACAAAAGCAGAGATAAAATTTGAAGTAATAACTCAACAAATACAACTCAATTCAATAAATAGAATATCACATGGTACGCCATACAATGCAAAAAATAATGCATCTTTATTAAACAAGCAAATTCGAATAAAATTTCATATCTACTTGGCACGTGAAGTACTTTTTTCTTTTTTTTTTATCAAAGAGGCAATGTATGAAAGTATACTTAAACTATATAATAAAAAAGACAATAAGCCAATTCAAAGTAAAAATTCACAAAATCATTATAGTGTCCAGGTAAAACTGCGCAGTAGGAATAATGAATACACAAACGTAGTATCAAATTAAAAGTGACAAAAATATAATAATAAAAAAAATTAACACTGCCCAAGGAAATATGGAGATGAAGTAACCGCATAACATTCACCCAATCACGTGTCTAAACACACACTCGAACTATCATCATCACAATTCCTCCTTGTCTACGTGGGAGCACTGCAGGCTTCATCACCTGATCTGTTTTCTTAGTTGTGGTAGTCATCAACAGATTGATAATCATTACTCATTAACCACATAACACTGTCATCAAGCAGGCCAGCAGCAGTAGCAGAAGAACCGGCAGCACTATTCCTAGTTGTGGAAAGAAAGCGATGGCAGTAGATAAAGAAGCTGGAGTAATAATCAGTGGGAGAAGTATTTATAGAAATAACGGGAGTTCAGTAGTTGGAAATATGAAGAAAATGTATGTGCGTCTGCTTAGCAAAGCCCAAGGCCGATATTAAGTACCTTACGATGTAAAAACACCTGCTTTCCCGGCACAACTAAGAACACAGCTACTTGATTAGCAATGTCAACTGGTTAATGAGCAGCGCTGGTTAGCTGTTTTCCACTGTCATCATGTCCTATAACGTCATCCTGCTGTCCAACGTCATCATGATGTTCAGAGTCAGCACGATATTTAGTGTTATTATGACGATCAGAGTCATACTGACGTTCAACGTCAGCATGATGTTCAGTGTTACTACGATCTTCAGCGTCATCATGATCTTCAGCGCCACGATGTTTACTGTCACTGTTATGTTCATCCTCGTGACGAAGTTCATCGTTAAGAACCATCGGAAGATCCGAACCTAGCATATGTGTTTTGGAAGTGCGCTTGGCACCAGAATGACTGCTTCTTTTAGAGAACATTTGCCGTCTTTCCCGCCACGTTTCCAAACGACTGCTTTTCTGTCTTGTCAAACTCCAGCCTTCGCCTATCACCATACTTTCCCGCTTCTCCGAAAGCTTTCTCACTCGCTCTTCTGTTGAAGTGTTTTTCAGCTTAGCTCCTTTGCTACCTTTCTTTGTGAGGGTACCGTCTGTGTTTCTGGAGACGATACTCTTGGAAACCTTGTCAAGATTTTCAGCAATTCTGCAACGGCGCCGTCGTTTGAAAACGGCTGCTGCCTGGTTTCTTTCCGGAGTGACTGGAGCGGTCTGGAGTTTTTACACGCAAAGAGGAATTGACCTCCTCTTCATCCGATTCTGTAGAGCTCTCGGAGCTGCAAACGTCTGTGTAGATTTCGTCTATTTGCTTAAGATCCTTCTTGCTGAGGCGGTACACTATGCCGATTCCATAAGCGTCGCCCAGCACATTGACCAGCGTCACGAACCGGTCCCTGCCAAGTGGATCAGAATAAAACAAAAACAGATTAACTAAGCGATATAACTCTTGAGAGTCACGGAGTTATCTCCCATGTAGAATTTCTCAAATCCAACACAGTTTGCGCTACCCATTCAGCCAGCATAGACACAGCCACAAGGCACAGAATTGCAAGCTCAGAACATTCCTCTAAACAGATTAACATTTTAAAACATGAAAGGTGTTTCTCTGCCAATTTTTGTTTGTTTATTGCTTTTACCCGAAAACCTTTCATCTTTTCACTCTGTGTTATCAATGTCCTTAATAAATACCTGATTTTAAGTAACGTTTCGAGTAGATTATAAACCATCTCTGATCCATTTTTTTTTCTCAAAAACATACATTCAATTTGAACTGATGAGTTACCAGTTTCGAACCTCCCATACTTGTCGAAAACAATGAAAAAAAAATCCTGCGCCAGCATACCCGATATCTTTTAGGTGATAATTTAATAATTAATAATGATAATTACAATATTTATATAGCACAAAATCTTAATAAAAATCAAATCTAAGCGCTGAACATACACATATGCACGCATGCACACACACGCACACATACACATGGTTATAAATGGGGAAAAAGAAGAAAAGCAATGGAAAATTATTGAAAACGTATTATATACAAATATATACTACAATGTGATTCCACACCGAGTGGAGACAGGCTGCAGTGAGGGTTGGATGAGGTCAGGATTTTATGCAGAGGTGAAAAGGTGAGTTGTGAGAGCGGACTTGAAGGAGACAAAAGTAGGTTGCTGACGGACTGAGAGAGGAAGTTTGTTCCAGGAGAGTGGACCAGAAACAGAGAAGGCTGTTGGACCATAGGTATTGAGCTTAGTGCGTGAAAAGAGAAAAGTAAGAGGATCACCCTTCTGACAAGGATGTGGTCTCCCCCTCCCTTCCAAGCACAGCTTCAAGACTAGACCGGGACAACACCAGACCTGTGTCCTTTCCATCCTACTTTTTACGGCTGAGAACGCAAAAGGATGAGAGAAAGCGACCTTACCCTTCCACACAAAGAAAATTAGAAGACTACAGAATGGAAGGTTGTGAGTTCAAATCCCCATCAGTACCTTCAAAAATCATTGTGGGATTTTTCGGCTCTAACCGGCTCCTATCCAGAGTTGGGCGTGCTATGGGCTCATTGGGAAAACTGGGACCACACAGTCGAGAAAAGGTGAGCACAAAGGTAATCTCCTAGAAAAAAAAAAGAATCTCAGAATAATCATACGAATCTTCTGGCCCAATGCCACCTCTGTCCAACGACAACGTGCCTAATACAACCATGACAGTATAAACAATATCATCTTTTAAAGGTGACGGAAATGGACTGGGCCCATTATCCGAAACGAGCAGGGTAACATCACCCAGACTGCCCTTCACTGGACGCCAACAGAAACACGTAAGACAGCATGTTCCAAGAACACCTGCCGACGAAAATCAGACCTAGTCCAGGAACACAATACATTGTAAGAGTGCTCGGAACGAGACAAAAAAATAATCCAAGGTTACTCATAAGAACTAGTCCAGGGGCACAATAAGAATGCACGGAACGAGACAAAACTACAACAACAAACAAATATAAACAAATAAACAAAACAAACAACAAACAAACAAACAAACAAACAAACAAAGAACCAATCCAAGGCTAATCACAGGAGCTAGTCCAGGGGCACTATTAGAGTGCTCGGAAAAGAAAAAAAACAAAACAATTCCAAGGTTACTCACAAGAGCTAGTCGACGGGCACAATAAGAGTGCTCGGAACGATACAAAAAGTCCAAGGTTACTCACAAGAGCTAGTCCAGGGGAATCATAAAAGTACTCGGAACGAGATAAAAAATTTGAAGGTTACTCACAAGAGGTAGTCCAGGGGCACTATAAGAGTGCTTGGAAAGAGAAAAAATCCAAAATTACTCACAAGAAGTAGTCCAGGGGCACAATGAGAGTTCTCAGAACGACACAAAAAATCCAAAATTACTCACAAGAAGTAGTCCAGGGGCACAATGAGAGTTCTCAGAACGACACAAAAAAATCCAAAATTACTCACAAGAGCTAGTCCAGGGGCACAATGAGAGTTCTCAGAACGACACAAAAAAATCCAAGGTTACTCACAAGAGCTAGTCCAGGGGCACAATAAGAGTGCTCGGAACGAGACCAAAAAATTCAAGGTTACTCACAAGAGCTAGTCCAGGGGGCACTATAGGAGTGCTCGGAACGAGACACCCCCCCAGAAAAATCCAAGGTTACTCACAAGAGCTAGTCCAGGGGCACAATGAGAGTTCTCAGAACGACACAAAAAAGAGTGCTCGGAAAGAGCCCCCCCCAAAAAAAAAAAAAAAAACAACAACAAAAAACAAAAAACAACAACAACAAAACAAAACAAAAACAAACAAACGAACAAACAAAAACAAAACAAAACAAACAAAAAACCCCACCCCATTCCAAGGATACTCACAGGAGCCAGTCCAGTGGCAGTACAAGACTCATCATGGCTGTAGGAAGGCCAGCAGCTGTCAGGACTATTTTCATGCTCACCAGATAACCCTTTGGCACTCCGACCGTTCCAACAGACACCAAGACTGAGGTCAACCTGAACAGGACAGGAAAAACATATCCTTGTATTTACTTTGCACATAACTGAATGTATTTCATGTTTGACATATCCATAACAATTTCTGAAAGTTAGGCCTACTCTAACCAGCAAGAAAAACCAAAAACAAAAACGTTTCCTCATAACGTATTTCGTAATAAGTGAACGTATTTCATTTATAGTGTATCATCATCAGTCTACGTATGATATAGTGATTAAAAAGTTAAGAAAAAAAAAACCTGTCGGTACAACAGCGGTGAACAAAAACACTTCCTTGTAGACTGGTATAAAAAAGCACAAACTGCCTTCCGCAATATTATACGGTGAAGTTCGTTTTTAAAGATGAACAAAAATGCAAACATTTAGAAACAATAGGTGGGTTTGCGCTGTAGCATTGTATTCTCACCGGAAAGAGCGGCGCAATTTTCACTACATTCGTCATGACAAAAGAGAGTTTAAGACCCCCCCCCCCTCCCCATATACACTCATTCGCGCACACACAGACATATACAAACAGGCACATACATACATACATACACACACACACACACACACACACACACACACACACACACCACACACACACACACACACACACACACACACACACACACACACACACACACTACACTGGCAACTCACGTACACACACACACATACAGACACATACTCACACTACATTGGAAACTCACGTACACACACACACGTACACACACACAAACACACACCACACATACAGACACACACACAAACACGCACAGACACACACACACCACACATACAGACACACACACAAACACGCACACACACACACCACACATACAGACACACACAGAAACACGCACAGACGCACACACACCACACATACAGACACACACACACACCACAATACAGACACACACAAACACGCACAGACACACCACACATACAGACACACACACAAACACGCACAGACACACACACACACTGACCACACACACACACACACAATGACCAAACACACACACACAATGACCACACGCACACACACACACACACACACACACACACACACACACTCTCTCTCTCTCTCTCTCACTCTCACACACACACAGACATACAAACACACACACCACCATACACACACATCACAGACACACACACACACACACACACACTACATTGGCAACTCACGTACACACACACACATACAGACACACACTCACACTACACTGGAAACTCACGTACACACGCATTCGTACACACACACACACACACACACACACACACACACACACACACACACACACACACCACACATACAGACACACACACACAAACACGCACAGACACACACACACACACCACACACAGACACACACACAAACACGCACAGACACAGACACACACACACCACACATACAGACACACACACAAACACGCACAGACACACACACACACACACCACGCATACAGACACACACACAAACACGCACAGACACACACACACCACACATACAGACACACACACAAACATGCACAGACAGACAGACACACACACACAGACACACCACACATACAAACACACTACACACAGACCGCACACACACATACAATGACCACACACACACACACAATGACCACACACACACACACACACACAATGACCACACACACACACACACACACAATGACCACACACACACACACACACACACACACACACCACACACACGCACACACACACTCTCTCTCTTTATCTCTCTCACTCTCTCACACACACACAGACACACAAACACCACCATATACACAAACACATCACACACACACACACACCACAGACACACAGACACACACATACATACACACCACCATACACACAAACACATCACACACACACCCCCCACACACACATCCACACATTCACATTCATGCACATACACACTCCACACACACACACACACACACACACACACACACACCACACACACACACACACACACCACACACACACACACACACGCTGTACACTGACAACTCACATGATGACTAAAAGATCGCCGATTTGCAAAGGAATGTCTTCCACCTGTGCGATGAAGATGACGGCGATAGACAGACTGAGGGACACTGCATCCATGTTCACAGTGGCTCCCACAGGGGCCATGAAGCCAATGACCCGGGGATCCACTTTCAAATTCTCCTCCAGATTGCTCATGGTGATGGGCAACGTGGCAACGCTGTAAGACAGACAACAGAGTTTTAGGGCCGTTGTTTAAGAGAGTTCTTGAATGTTATATAGAACCGATAATGTTGTACGGTCGTGAGGCGTGGACAGTCAACAAGCAAAGCCAGAACAAGATTGAGGCAGCCGAGATGTGGTTTCTAAGAAGAATGTTGAGAGTTCCAGGGACAGCAAAGAAAACAAACAAGACAGTCCTGATGGAGGCAGACACAAGTAGATCATTCATAAGGAAGATTAGGAAAAGACAAGCAACACCTATAGGCCATTTTATGAGGAAAGGGGAATTCGAGCTCCTGGTCACAACAGGAAAGCTGGAGGGAAGAAAATACCAGGCAAACCCAGGGAGAAAACATTGGACGGACTTGCAGGGTGGCTGAGGACAAAGAGGGTGGAAAATGTGCTTGCAGCGACAAACGATAGATGCATATGGATGGCCATGATTGCCAACGCCATGCGGCAGGGCACATGATGATGATAATGATGATGATGATGATGATGATGATGATGCTGCTGCTGCTGCTGCATATGAGACGACATGGCTTGAAAACCTAAGCATCACGACAGTGGCAAGATGGATTCCATGCCGCAAGCCACGACGCTTGGCAAGGCTGTCTCCTGGTCTCAGAAAGATTTGACACAACAGATCCAAGATATCGTCGGTTTGCTTCTTGACACTAGTCCAACTCCTGGTATGAAGCCATCACAATGCATATCTGTGGCTTTGCAGAAAATGCCACAGAATGTAGTTGTAACACACACACACACGCACACACACACACACAAACACACACACACACACACACACACACACACACACACACACACACACACACACACACACACACACACACACACACACACAATAGCAGACTCGAACTAAAGAACCTAACAAAAACCTAGAAAGGAAAATTAGGTCCCCATAGCAATATGCCCATTGCGCTGACCTCTCTGTCCAATTTATCACCGGGAGGTTTAAAAAACAAACCTGAATACAAATATATAAACACAACTAAGAACAGTAAAACGTAATATGCAAAAAACCGGCCTTAATTACCTGACATTGTTTCCTCACCACATATCACTACAAAAATGTAAATACAGCTAAAAAGATGACGAACGCTTCAGAGCACCCACCTGGAGGATGTCCCCATGGCAGTAACCAAAGCCTGAAGAACACCTTGCATATAGGTGTAGGGATTCCGTCGACACATGGCAAAATATACAGCAGGCAAGATAAGCAAGGCATGGGTCGTAAGCCCTGCGAAGACTGTGATGAAGTAGGAGATCTCTCTAAACAGCTTGCTGAAGTCATCAACAGATAGTATATCGTACATCACAATGAAGAGAACACCGAAAGGCGAGTACCTGAGAAAGACAAAGAAGCACATAAAGGCACAGGCCTGAGAAAAAATGTGATTATCATCATCATCATCATCATCATCATCATCATCATCATCATCATCATCATCATCACCATTTTATGATTGATGTTTAAAGCCAGCCGACTGTGCAGAGTCCTATTAGGGCTATAACCATCTGAATGTCTCTTTGAATGTGAACAATAAAACCTGGAAAGGAAAATTAGGTACCCATATCAAGGCATACAATATAATAATTTCAGTGTATTTTCTTCCATGGAAAACGTTTTAAAGAATTATGATTCATTACGTCATTTATATTCTTACAATCAGCCACGGTGATATTATGAGTTATCAACGAATATATCACCTTCAAAAATGGTTCTTTCAGTACGTATGATCATTTTTGTCATCGTACTTTTCTTTCAATTTCGTTTTCAGTTTCTCAAAAAAATGACGTCTCCGCGCTCGGAACGAATTCCATATGCACTGACGTCACAGGTGCCACGTGTATGGTGACCGTGGCACAAGCCTTAAGCCTGCACATAAACCCGTGAGCTGCCAGGTCCTGAGGCACTACCTAGACTTTCTTTCAAGAATTCACTTTTAATTCCACTGTCCTGAGTATTTTAGCTGAAGCTGGCTGCTTGTAAGAATATTGCCTGATATAAGATCTATTCATTAATCGCAGGTTCAGGATGCCTCGACTGATGAGTCACAGAGAAAGCAATACATACATTGGTCCACTGAAGTTTTATTGATTGTTTGTGGTCAGTTGTGCAGTTCAAGTCGTGCTACTTATAGCCCAGTCAACCAGTAAGGCCTGATGTAGCCCAGTCAACCAGTAAGACCTGATATAGCCCAGTCAACCAGTAAGACCTGATATAGCACAGTCAACCAGTAAGACCTGATATAGCACAGTCAACCAGTAAGAGCTGATATAGCCCAGTGAACCAGTAAGACCTGATATAGCACAGACAACCAGTAAGACCTGATATAGCGCAGTCAACCAGTAAGACCTGATGTAGCCCAGTCAACCAGTAAGACCTGATACAGCACAGTCAACCAGTAAGACCTGATCATCATCATCATCATCAGTCCCGTAGTCTGGTTGACCGTTGGGGCACCATTGAAGATTTTGCAACCAACTTCCTCCACTCCTCACGGTCCTCAGCTTTCCGCAGAATGATATTCCATTCAAGGCCAGTCCACTCTCTGATATTGTCTTCCCATCTTTTTCTCTGTCTGCCTCTTCGTCTCCCTCCCTGAACTGTTCCCTGCAAGACGGTCTTGGCCAGTCCAGATGATCGTGTGACGTGCCCGTACCACCTCAGTTTGCGTCTTTTCACCGAGGTCAGGAGGTCTTCATACGGCCCGATGGCGTTTTCGATTCGGGTTTTCACTTCTTTATTGGTTATATGATCTATGTACGAGATACCAAGGAGTTTGCGGAAGCATCTCATCTCCATTGCCTGTATCCTTCTTTCAATGTCTGCTGTTATGGTCCATGTTTCGCAGGCATACAAAAATATTGACATGACCAGGGAACGCATCAGTCTGATCTTGGAACCGATTGCGATATTCTTGTCGTTCCAGATGACTTTTAGCTTGGTCATTGCAGCTGTGGTCTGTGCAATCCTGGAAAGTACCTCGGGCTTTGATCCTTCATCTGATACTATAGCTCCCAGATACTTAAATCTATGGACGGTCTCAAGTTTCTTGTTGTCTATGGTAATGTCAGTGCTGATGCCATTGGTATTATTTGTCATCAACTGGGTTTTCTCTGCACTGATCTGCATGCCATATGATGTGGAGGCCTCATCAAGATGTTTTATCAAGCTTACTAGCTCTTGCTCTTGCCCAGCTAGTCCGTCAATGTCGTCGGCAAAACGCAAGTTTGTGATTGTTCTACCTCCGATGCTGACTGTTCCCTCGTGGTCTTCAAGTGCGTCAGCCATTATTCTCTCTAAGAAGATGTTGAAGAGAGTGGGGGAGAGCAGGCATCCTTGGCGTACTCCAACTGTGGTTCGGAACCATTCGCCTATGTTGTTGTCATGGTAGACTGCACTGGTCGCCTTTTCGTAGAGGCATTCTATGGTTCTGATCAGGTTGGCATTGATGTTGTACAGCCTCATGGTTGCCCACAAGGCTGCGTGCCAAACTCTGTCGAATGCCTTCTTGAAGTCCACGAAGACGTGGTAAAGGCCTTGCTGGTGTTGCAGGTATTTCTCACAGAGCAATCTGAGGTTGAAAATTTGCTCTGTGGTACTTCTTCCTGGTCTGAAACCTGCCTGCTCTTCTTTTATTATCTCCTCAGCTTGTGGCTTCAGTCTACTCAGAAGGATTTTTAGCATGACCTTACTGGGATGGCTGATCAGGCTGATGGTACGGTAGTTTTGGCATAGTTGTAGGTTGCCTTTCTTCGGGAGAGTGATGATCAGGGACTGGGTCCAAGGTGTTGGCCAATCACCTGTCCGCCAGATCTTATTGCAGATGATGAGTAACATATCTATCATGGCCTCTCCTCCTGCCTGGACCAGTTCTGAGGGAATGTTGTCCATTCCTGCCGACTTGCCTTTCTTCAATGATTTTACTGCAGCTTCAACTTCTTCTCGCACGATGGGGTAGCTGTCGTTGTTGGTTGGTGGAGGAACGTCTAGCACCTTGGGATCTCCTGTTGTTGTGTGTGTGTATAATTCGGAGCAGTACTCTGTCCACCTCTGCAGAATCTCTTGATCTTCTGTGAGACATTTCCCTGCTTTGTTCTGTATGGTAGTGGTTCTGCCTTGTTTTGAGCTTGCTAGTCCTTTCACAAGCTGGTAGGCTTTTTTGCTGTTATTTTTCTGCAGGTTTGCTTCGATATCTTGGCATTGTTCTTCAATCCATGTTTCCTTTGCTTTCCTCATGCCGTCTTTAACTTGTTGGTTGGCTTTTCTGTATAGTTTAGCACCTTCATCCGTACTCTTCTTTTGCTTTAGTTCTCTGCGTTTGTCGCTCAGCTTTAGTACTTCTTCCGTGACCCAGGGCATCTTTGTTGGTCGGTGTTTTCCAAGGATGTCGTTGGCTGCTTCGGTCACGGCAGTGTTGAAGTTGTTGATCAGAGTGTCTACTTCGGTGTCCATATTGTCAAGGACGAGGAGAGGAGCAAACTTCCCTCCTATCGTTGCTTGGAAGTTTTCAACTATGTTGGGGTCTTTGAGCTTCTCAAGATTGAACTTAATTCTTATGTTGCCCTGTTTCTTCATCCTCTGGAGGCGGAGTTTGAAGGTCATCATTACAAGCTCATGATCGCTTCCAATGTCGGCTCCTGGAAAGCTCCTGGTCTTTGCGATGTTAACACTTGACTGGAAGCGTCTTTGAACCATGATGTAGTCGATCTGACTGTGGTATTTTTCTCCTGGGCTGTGCCATGTCCAGCGTCTAGATGGTTTGTGTGGACCGAACGTGTTCACCACCCTCAGGTCGTTGTAACTGGCGAATTCTAGGAGCCTTAAACCTCTTTCGTTGATCTCAGGGTTGCAGTATTGGCCACATATCCCTTTCCAGTTATTGTGTTCATCCTCTCCAATCTTCGCATTCCAGTCGCCCTGCACTATAATGATGTCTTTCTTTGGCGTCTGATCTACGATTTCCTGCAGTTGATCATAGAAATCTTCGACAGCCTCGTCATCATAGTCAGTTGTTGGGGCATAAGCTTGGATGACGGTGATGTTAAAAGGTGAAGCCTTAAGCCGAATAGTAATGAGTCTGCTAGAGACTGGTCGGCATCCCATGATGGCATTCACAGTGTCTTTGTGAATGAGGAATCCAACTCCATGTTCATGTTTGTCTTCACTGCCACTGAAGTAGAGTTTGTGGCCTTCTGGGGTAGACGTTTCTCCGAGGTTTTTCCATCGTACTTCACAGAGCCCAAGGACGTTCCATCGGTATCTCTTCATTTCATACGTTAGTTCTGCAACTTTTCCTGCTGCTCTCAGCGATCTCACATTCCAGGTGCCGATAGTAACATTTTTTCTTGTACGTAGGGATTTTGGTCCATCAGTCACATACTTTTCACCTCCGCCCTGATGGCCAGCGACGGAAGGCGCGGTCCTTGTTCCGGGCGACGACCGGGCCGGTATGGATTGAGTTGCGGTTGTAATCTTCATTGAGTGTGTCTTGGGCAATGTCGCATGGCGGAGCCCATCCCTCTCCATGCCAGACCACAGCCGACGTCCTCCATCTAGGTGGTTCGCCTTGGTCTTGAACACATAGCCGTTGAGTTCCTTGCGGAACTTCGTCCGCCTTGGCCGGTAACCTGCATCGTGGAGGTTATTCGCCCAGTGATGCAGTGTTAACATCACCCCCTCACATGGTTTGGCACGCCTGCTGAGGCGAGGTCCCGGGGTGTGGCGCTTGGAGCCAGCACGTGAGAGATTTAGGGGATGGACGAGGACCAGTGATGCCCGTCCACCCTACCAGGTAGAGTGCAGCAGCCAGACATCAAAGGTACTACCTCTATCCAGAGCCCCTACACCAGTTAACCAGTAAGACCTGATACAGCACAGTCAACCAGTAGGACCTGATACAGCCCAGTCAACCAGTAAGACCTGATATAGCACAGTCAACCAGTAAGACCTGATACAGCTCAGTCAACCAGTAAGACCTGATACAGCTCAGTCAACCAGTAAGACCTGATACAGCCCAGTCAACCAGTAAGACCTGATATAGCCCAGTCAACCAGTAAGACCTGATGTAGCAGTCAACCAGTAAGACCTGATATAGCGCAGTCAACCAGTAAGACCTGATATAGCCCAGTCAACCAGTAAGACCTGATATAGCCCAGTCAACCAGTAAGAATGGTATAACAGTCAACCAGTAAGACCTGATACAGCCCAGTCAACCAGTAAGACCTGATACAGCACAGTCAACCAGTAAGACCTGATATAGCACAGTCAACCAGTAAGACCTGATGTAGCAGTCAACCAGTAAGACTAAATATAGCCCAGTCAACCAGTAAGACCTGATATAACCCAGTCAATCAGTAAGACCTGATATAGTCCAGACAACCACTAAGACTGGTATAGCAGTCAACCAGTAAGACCTGATACAGCCCAGTCAACCAGTAAGACCTGATATAGCCCAGTCAACAAAAAAGACCTGATATAGCCCAATCAACCAGTAAGACCTGATATAGCACAGTCAACCAGTAAGACCCGATTCAGCCCAGTCAACCAGTAAGACCTGATACAGCCCAGTCAACCAGTAAGACCTGATATAGCCCAATCAACCAGTAAGACCTGATATAGCACAGTCAACCAGTAAGACCTGATACAGCCCAGTCAACCAGTAAGACCTGATACAGCCCAGTCAACCAGTAAGACCTGATATAGCACAGTCAACCAGTAAGGCAATATCAAGGCTAACAACATGTTTAAAACAACTCCAGGTCTACACAAAAAGCCTATAATGAAAAAACCAAGCGCTTTTCAAATCTCAACTGCGTTTAAAGATCTGTCCCGTACATGACAATATCAAATGAAATCTATTGATCTCTTGCAAAATCTTGAAAATTACATCTAAGAAACATATTTTGAAGAGATTCTTCAAGGAGTCTGCTGTAGGACCTATAGTCCTCATGTCACACGTCATGGAAGTCCCAGCATTCACTAAGATGTCTGATGCTGAGTGATTGATCACACGATATTCACCATGATGCTTCTTCATGTTTTAAAAGGTATGAAATGGTGTGGAAGTTGAGACCCGTGTGTAACCTGCATTACACTGCGTCCTTCCTGCGGTTCCCAAGAACACACGGAGGAACTGTTTAAGGTCGGGTGGATAACTGTCTACATTTTACAGACTCAATATAAGTCAATTCATCACCTGACAAAACTTAACAAGACAGGATCTCCCTCTTCAGCTTACAAATCATTTCATGGAGGTAAAAGTACATATGATTTTGAGGTTGAATTTCACTGCTCTGAACCAGATGAGATCTATCTATATCTAACAGATGTGACTGAGAAACACTGCGCTTTATGTCTACCTTACCTTAAACTCTAGAACTGTTTATTTTACTTTTGCCATCGTTTGCTGTCGTCGAAAGGCCATGATGGTCTTGCTGGGGTGAGGTGGGGTTGGGGGTCCCTAACTCGCTGAGGGATGACTTTTGTTAATAAGGGGCAATGTTCTTAATAAGCTGGATCAGCATAGACATTGTTTGTCTCCACCGAAGTGACCTAGGAACACTGCACTAGTGGGTGACCCAACGTCAGCTTGACATATCAGGCTGCCGTGAGTTTCCTAGTGCTGGAACTTCCGACTTTTTTGTTCGTTTATTGTTTTTAAAGCCCAGCCGACTGCGCAGAGCCATATCAGGGCTATAACCGCTTCAAAACACACAAAACGTCAACAACAAAAAAGAAAAAGAAAAGAAAATTAAGTACACATATCAATGCATTCGCGCACATAATCTAAGGACATGCCCCCGGCGTAGGACCATTCCGTCCGATTTATCGCACATAGGAAATTTAAAAAACACACCTAAATACAAATATAAGCATACATAAGGACACCAAAACATATATAAAAACAGGCATCAATTATCTAAGATTGCTTCTGCATATCTCACCTCCTTAGAGCCAAAAATGCACTTAATACATGTACCCAATTATCAATCCGAAGAAAAAGTACTTAAGACTTTATCGAAAAAATACGGGTGAATGGACCAGTAAGGCAGAAAATAAGTAGAAATGACAGAAAGCAAGGCAACAAGGCAAGGCAGAAACAAAGAGAGTAACAGAAAAGAGGAAATTTCTAGCACATAATTTCCAGAAGGTGGGATACTATTTATACTGAAAGAGCCCCTGGCAACCCAACAGGGGGAACTTTCGACTGAATGAACTTGAGGATTGATGGTGTGTTGTGCAGCCGGAAAGAGCAAGATAAGATCAACACCACTGAGACAGCACAAAAATTGAAACAGTGAAGAAAAAATGATAATGAAAAAATTTGTACCTTGATTTGGACAAACCGCTACGGTTGATCAAGCTGCAAATGGAATGTGTTCTTTTCTGGGGACAAGGGATGAATAACGGCGAGGGAAAAAAGATGGACATCACCGTCGTGTTATATAGTAATGGAAACGAGATTTATTCCGATGAGTCTACAACCCCTTTTGAAGGGAGGCACAGTAAAGGGGCTTGCAATGCAACATTGAATGTATGATATAAACCGGCAAATAGTAAGCAACATTATACTGATGTCACACGTACACCAATGTGCTTAAAGAGAACCATACTTAGTATCAAGCATCTTTACTGTCAATATTTCATCAGTGATCATATGGTTGTATTTCTAAGTTTACATAAGATGTATACAGAGAATTCTCATCGTTTCTTATTCAGATTTGAGCACACTAAAGCAAAAAAAAAAAAAAAAAAAAAAAAAAAAAAAAGTGATTGTTTTCTCATAAAAAAATGACATGTGTACTTTTGGTTGATATGTAATGAATAGGACAATAGAGTACAAAGAATATTTATCATTCATTTGCATCATTTTCATACGCTTCTCCATATGTCTGTCAATATTCAACACAACGGAAGTTTCATAATTTCTAGACGATTTACGTGTTTTATAGAAAAAATGTAGTGTACAGTACAAAACATATATATATATATATAAAAAGAAAGAAAACCACACTGACCACATGACAAGATGGACGAGGATGAGAATGATGTCAGACAAGGAGTCAAACAAGATCTTCAGCAATAGGCCCCGGTCCTCCAGGCGGTTGATGATGATGGCCACCACGATACAGACCACGATCACACCCACCGTGTTGGTGCCTCTCACAAAGGACAGTACCATGATCAACTCGTGCTCTGAAAGAATCAACATGATGTTATGGCTTCTGAGACCTGACGTTTATATGGTTTAATTTCAAAAAGGAGATAATAATCAGACATGTTTATTAGCTTTCACGTGCCTCTGATACACATGTCATTTACATGTAACCAAGGTTATTCCAGCGGAAGGCTGATAAAATATTAGTATAAAATACAGACTAGGTAAAACATAGTCTAGGTAGGGCCCCAGGACCTTGCCAGCTCATTGGTTTTTGTGCAGGCTTAAGGCTTGTGTCATGATCACCATACATGTGGCACCTGTGACGTTAGAGCATATGGAATTCGTTCCCAGCGCGGAGACGTCATCTTGAGAAACTGAAACTGAAACTGAAAACTGCCTCTCCCTCCCCTAACTTTGGTGATTTCAACAGCTCAGCCACTGCAGGTATATCAGTATCACTGAATCTTAAACCGGTAGGGTCGTTCAGCCGACTGACTGGATGCTGTAGCAGTAAGCAGGATCTTCCATATCTCTGTTGTGCGGCAGCAAATAAGTCAGACATGCTAAAGTTGGTCTATTCCCTGATATTTGTGCCTGGCATTTCTTGTCCCTATCGACCTCAATTACAGTCTCCTTTCGTGATCTCTTGAGGAATGGTCTTGGTCAGTGTGTCACGTAGGATGACGTGACCAAACTAAGCAAACCTGGAATCCAAAACAAGTGTGACTGCCTGATTCAAGCAGACATGAACCAGTAAACACACACACACACACACACACACACACACACACACACACACACACACACACACACACACACACACACAACACACACACACACACACACACATATGAAAAAAAATAAGAGCGCGTATTTAATACAACCAGACAAGACAGGCGCAATTTTTCGGCCAACTGGCCTTTATCAAGCGTAGATGTGAGTTCACAAACGAACGAACACCAAATACAAAAACAGAAGAAAAAGACTGAAGCATTTGAGTCATTGTAGGTCATTTAAGTTCTTTTCTCACACTGGACGAAGCAGCAGGGAAGTTTCAGTCCTTTCTCCTATTTTTGTATTTGGTGTTTGTTTGTTTGTGATCTTTCGTCTACGCTTGACAAAGGGCAATTGGCCGAAAATTTGCACCTGTTTTGTCTGGTTGAATTAAATACGCGTTCTGATTCTATTTTTTTTCTGGTTCCTGTAAGCAAACCTGGGTCAATTCACCGTTGCCAGAAGCAGTTCTCATCTGCACACGAATGTGCCGATCTTGTTCAGAACGTGTTCGTCGGATACATGAGTTAGTTTCCCCGGACACTTGATCTCCAAGACTTGATTATGATTATGAGACTCCTACTCAGGAAGTAGTGTCGACGTTTCACACACCCACTGAGATGGAAGGAGACTAGCAATTGTTTGCATTAGCAGTTAGCATACTGGTGTTGATGTCAGGAGTGGTGGATGGAGATTGGCAACTATTGTTTTCCTTTTCTTATTTATTTATTTATTTTTTTTTGACAATGGACTTCATCGTCATCATGTGTCCTGCGGCATGGCGTTGGCGATCATGGCCCTCCACACGAATCTATTTCCTGTCGCTGTAAGTACATCTCCCAACCTCTTTTGTCTTCAGCCACTCTGCAAGTCCGTACAGTCTTTTCTTCCTGGGTCTACATGGTGCTCTCTTTCCCTCCAGCTTTCCTGTTGTGACCAGGTGCTCTAATTCCCCTGTCCTCATAAAATGTCCCATAAATGTTGCTTACGAACTGGACTTACAATATCAAAACTCGGGCTGATTTCTTCAAGGAGAGCTCGTCCCTGTGGTGCAGCGCCATCTTGTTTTCTATTTTCTACATGTCTATGTTTCTGTTTATCTATGGAAGTGCGTTCAGCAAGTCCTTTTTTCATTTGTTAAGTGGAGACTGATAGGCTCTGTTGACAGAATGGTGACATTAACTTGATTAAGATGTAATGTTTTTAGTTTAATCCTAGCACCCATCGTTTATAAAAACTGACTTGTTAACTGCCCACCTGGACGCTCCAATCGTTCTGACGGCGTCAGCTGAATATTTCATGGTTTCAATCTCCCCCGCCTCCACCCCCTCCCCTGTCTCACATGTCATCTACATGTAACCAAGATTATTCCAGTGATAGGCTGATATAACAACAGTATAACATATAGACCAGGTGAAACATAGTCTAGGTAGGGCCTCAGGACCAGGCCAGCTCATGAGTTTATGTGCAGGCTTAAGGCATGTGCCACAGTCACCATACACATGGCACCTGTGACGTTAGTGCATATGGAATTCGTTCCGAGAGCGGAGACGTCATCTTGAGAAACTGAAACTGAAACTAAAACTGGTCTCGTTCTCAAAACCTTGCCAGTACATGGGGTTTGCGTCGGCTCAAAGAAAGAATCTGCCTGAGAATTACTGGCATATGTAGATCTAGGTGATGAGTTCATTCCATTGTACGAATACGATGAATAGTGAACAAACTCCAAAGACCATACGACAGCAAGGTGATAAAAGGCTTCAATTTCCCAGGGTCTGAATATGAGGGTGCTGCCCATCTCCTCTCGATAGTTGCTTTACCTTTCCCAACCATGAAAAAGATGAGGAACATGCACCATTGCTGCACAAGTCAGATCGAGGGATGTTTTTTTCCCCACTTCCACCCCACCTCGTTTTACTTTTATCCTAATATTCATCATCATCATCATCAGGTGCCCTGCCGCATGGCGTTGGCGATCATGGACTTCCATCCATCTCTATCTCTCGTTGCCCTCAGCATCTCCCCTACCCTCCTCATCCCCAGCCACCCCGCAAGTCCGTCCAGCATTCTCTCCCTGGGTCTACCTGGTGCTCTCCTTCCCTCCACTTTCCCGCTGTGACCAGGTGCTCCAAATCCCCCTTCCTCATAAATAGCCTATAAATGTTGCCTATCTTTTCCTAATCTTCCTTATGAGTGATCTACTTGTGTCTGCCTCCATCAAGACTGTCTGTTTTGTTTTCTTTGCTGTCCACGGAACTCTCAACATTCTTCTTAGAAACCACATCTCGGCTGCCTCAATCTTGCTCTGGCTTTGCTTGCTGACTGTCCACGCCTCACATCCGTACAACAGTAATGGTTCTATATAACATTCAAGGACTCTCTTTCTGATGTTAATTGATAGGCATTTGTTGGTAAGAATGCTTGTCATCTTCTTGTTATATTATCAATATTGAAATATTACCAGTCTTGCGTATGGTATCGGTGGAAGACTTACCTTCTGTCTCTGTGTCTGTGTGGTTGGTTAAGTGTGCACCTTTCTCGTGTTCACGTCTCGTTACACTCTGCAAAAATAAAACGATACTGTAGTCAAAATCTTCTATCAGAGAGGTGAGGTTCAAATGCGCATGTGTGTGTGTGTGTTTGTGTGTGTGTGTATGTTGTGTGTGTGTGTGTGTGTGTGTGTGTGTGTGTGTGTGTGTGTGTGTGTGTGTGTGTGTGAGTGTGTGTGTGTGTGTATGGGTGTGTGTGTTGTGTGTTGTGTGTGTGCGCGTGCGTGTGTGTGTGTGCCCGGATAAATGTGTGTATGTGTGTGTTCACAGTATCTGTGTGCGTGTGTGTTAGTGTGTGTGTGTGTTAGTGTGTGTGTGTGTTAGTGTGTGTGTGTTTGTTAGCGTTAGTGTTAGTGTTAGTGTTAGTGTGTATGTGTGTGTGTGTGTGTGTGTTCGTTCGTTCGTTCGTTGCTTGATTTAACGTCTTTTCACTATAAGTGATATTAGACGGATGTGTGTGTGTGTGTGTGTGTGTGTGTGTGTGTGTGTGTGTGTGTGTGTGTGTGTGTGTGTGTGTGTGTGTGTGTGTGTGTGTGTGTGTGTGTGTGTGTGTGTGTGCGCGCGTGTGTGTGCGCGCGCGCGTATGTGCGTAAATCAGAAAAACTGTTTATAATGATTGGTTTTCGGTTTCAGTTCAGTAGAATAATCATCTATTCACTGCGCGTTTCTGTACACGCATTTTAGATTTCTTTTTCGTGTTCTTCGTTGCTATATCGTCATTAACATTACAAGCTTTTCTGAGCATTCTGAGAAGTTTTCTAACATTGTTTCTCAGCATGAAGCGTTCATAGTCAAACCCATGTTTCTTTGCTTTACATTTGTCACGTTTTTTTTTACTTCCATACATTTTGCACAATCACTATGTACACCCACTAAACTGTTTTAAAGCCAAATTTGTACCTGTATCAGTAAGTCCAAAAGCAACGCTTATTCTTCATTGTGTGACATTAATTCATAGGACTGCATAAACATTTCTTTCAGATTTGGGTTCCAAAGTAATGTTTTTAGTGTATGTGGTCTTTTTTCCCCTTTTATTTTCCTACCGTATTACACTTGTTCTTTAATTGTAGCTGTACAGGTAAATGAGTAGAATCGATTCTTTCTCCCCAAAACAATTGACTTAATGGCAGACATATTAAGAACGATTCTTCTGGCAAAATGAAATAGTCGATGATGCTGCATTAAAAATGATACACATTATGTGCGGTTACCATTTCTACAGCTGTTCAGGCTCCACTTAAATTAGACAGGGCTTGTGCTGAATACTTATTTTGCAACATTGTACCTACTTCATTTATCTTTTGGTCTTCTGATTTTCTTTCCATTAAATTTGTGTCAAAATGATAGATTGTTACTGGTTAAAAAATTCGATTTCGTAGGATATGTTTTCAGTTGTAACTTTTAAATCTCCGTCTAATAAGCTATAAACATCATTTGGTACTGTAACTTTTGACAGACACGCTTCGAGAATACTGACAGTTATCAATACCGGTAACTTAACAATATGAAACCAGATAAACACAACAATAGAGTCAGCACACGTATTTAATCTAACAAGACAAGACAGGTGCAGTTACCTTTATGTAAGTTTGACACAGGCCAGTTGCCGAAAAATTGCGCCTGTCTTGTCTTGTTATATCACATGCGCATTTTCCTCTATCTATGTCTCATGCTGTGATCATTATTATAGTTCTTTTTCTCTCATATGACATTTGTGGTTATAGTGCATATAGAATTTGTTTTGAGCGGGAAATGCTACCCTGAGAAAAAAGACTGAATCTGAAACTGCTCGGCTTACGAATCAGTCTATAATACAAAGAAATCACCAATTTCTGTTGTGTAATGCAAAATCACATTTTCATCCATGTCAAGAGATCTCTCTCTACAAACAGGACACGATGTAGACAAACAGTCAAAATAATAAGAACGATGGACAACACGAAAAGTGAAATGGCAATTTTACCGTCTGAAAAGCCGCCTCCACAGCATTTCTTGGGAACATCTGTCTGAAAACAAACAAACAAACAAAACTAAAAATCAACCAACCAGTCAAACCAACAACAACAGCAACGACAGCAACAACAGCAGCAACAACAACAAAAACAACAACAGAAACTTAAAAATCAAACATTGCTGGTGAAGAAGCAACATATATTAGGCCATATTTAATACAACATCGCAGTTGCTGGAAATATTTTTTCCGGCATTTTAGGATCTTTGACTTCTTTTAATTAAGGGTCTCGTTCGACTATTGACTGCATATGGATAAACATTTTCTCACTATTTTTAGTGAAGGGTTTGTGTTCGATTGTTGATTGCGTGTGGATGAACATACTTTCTCCTATTACAAAGCAAAACAAAAAACACAACACAACAAAACAAAACACAACAGGACGAAACCCCACCTGTTACTGCTAAATCAAATGTACAACTATCTAACCTACTACGAAGTACGCATTATTTCTAAATATAATCTGGCATGACCCATATTTAATTTTGTCGTATCGTATCTCTCAACAGTTTACTTTAATAATGTCTTGGCTGTTTATGGGTGAATCTCAAGCTCTGTGATATTCCATGTTATGGTGCAACCAATCAACGAGTCCCTCGGCATGTAGTTCTGATTATCTCCTTTGTTCCAAAAAATTTTTGTGATTTGAGATGAGTTTATACTGAATGGCTAGTTGTGTTGTGAATGTCTCAAGGTCGTAATGTTTGCTGTTATCTTGCATGAGGGGATTTCATGTTTTTTACTGATCACCATAACTTCAGTCTTCCTGCTGTTTAGTTCTAACCCTTACCTTTGCTTTCTATTTCTAGTATATTCACAAGGTTTTGTAGGTCCCTTTCATTTTCTGCAATTAGAACGGTGTCATCTGCGTATCGAATGTTGTTTATCATTTTCCCTCCAACCTTTAATCCAGGGTCTTCTTCTAGATTTCTCATGATGTTTTCACAGTAAAGTGAAAACAGATCTGGTGACGAAACACAACCCTGTCTGACTCCTCTTTTAATGTTTTGGAAAGAGCTTATATCGTTTTCTATTCTCATTGCAGCTGTTTGTTCCCAGTACATATTTCTGGTTATTCGTAGATCTTTTCCATCAACATTGATTGTCTCCCAGTTGGTTGATCAATTCTTCATGTCTTACCCAATCGAAAGTCTCGGTATAATCAACAAAGCATAAATACAAATCTTTATTCATCTCGATTGACCTCTCTATGATAGTTCTTAGGATGTATGTGGCATTAATAGGTCCTTTCCCTTCCACAAATCCACACTGTTCTTCTGCTATTTCTCTTTTGATTCTATTCCTTGTCCTCATCATGATTATTCTTAACAGGACTCTTTGTTACATGACTCATCAAACTGATTGTGCGATGGAGTTCGCATTCTATAGCCCCTGTCTTCTTTGGAAGTGCAATGAAAATTGATTTTGACATATCTTTGGGGATTTTTCCAGTGTCGTAAATTTCATTTAGGAGGACTGTTATTTTTTCAATACCAAATTCCTCCAGGGCTTCAATCATCTCTGTAGTAATGCTGTCTGGTCCTGGGGCTTTTACTGATTTAATCTTTTTCAGTGCTGCTCTAACTTCATCTTTCATTATGGGTGGTCCTTCAAAGTTGTTTTTTTATAATGTGTTCTTAGTTTCTGTCATCTTCAAAAGGTCTTTAATGTACTCTCCCCATCTGTCTAATGTTTTGTCTTTTTCCATGATAAACATGCCATTTTTCGATTTTAAGCAACCAGTTGATGTGTATGTATTTTTCCTGTGGACAATTTCTTCAATTCGTCTGTACATACCCTGAGGATCCGTTTTGTGTCCGTCTTCTGTTTCCTTGCATTTTGTTTTCAGCCAAGCTTCCTTAGCTTCATTGCACCTATTCCTGATTTCTTTGTTTATCTTCCTGTATATCTCCTCATTTCTCTTTGCCTTCCTCCTTTCCTCCATCAAGCCCAAAATTTCTTTTGTCATCCAGTTCGTTTTTGCTTTTCTATCTGCCTCAGGGATTTTTTCACAAGCTTCATTTATCGAATTTCTCAACTTTGTCCATTGTTCCTCACAATCACCAACGTCTTCCAGAGCACTGAATTTGTTTTGAACATGTACATTAATTATTAAATTTTTTACGTATCACTTCATCTATCTTTAAGAGTCCAAGATTTAGTTTGATGTTGCTTTTGGTCTGTTTCCTTTTCCTTAATTTCAGCCTAAATCTTCCCACTACAGGATTGTGGTCACTGTTGCAGTCTGCGCCTGGTACAATACTAGTATAAAGAATGCAGACTAGGTAAAACATAGTCTAGGTAGGACCTCAAGACCTGGCCAGCTCATGGGTTTATGTGCAGGCTTAAGGCTTGTACCATATCACTATACACATGACACCTGTGACGTTAGTGCATATGGAATTCGTTCCGAGCGCGCAGATGTCATCTTGAAAAATTGAAACTGAAACTAAAATTTTGGTCATGCAGATTCAAGTGAAAAATAAATTTGTTCCAAAAACCTCGGTCATGCAGATTCAAACGAAAACTGGTCAAACACTTGCCAACTCTTTATCAACGAATTTATACCATGTTTAGTTTCTGATCATTTACCAAATGAAGTTTGTTGAGTTTGTTTTTGAAAAACAGAGATTATTAATATGACGTGACTGTCTTGCGATGGAATTGCTTTTCTGTACCTTATCTTTTTCATTACGACTTTTTCTTACTTTCTATATTAATTGATCTGTTTTTCACCCCGAATTTGTCCCCAAGGTCTAAAACGTCACGAAGATTATTCACTTGATGACAAATTTGAGAAAAGTTAGTTTGTTGAAGACTAAATGAAGGTAAGTGTTGATGGTTAAACGAAGCCATTCTGTAGTATCAATCTCAGTATGTAGCAAAATTAAGACCAAAGGGACACAATTCACTGATGGACTTGAGCTAGGTTCACCAAACGGACAGGCTGTTTTTGATCTGCTCCGCGAAAATGAACTGAACTGTTCAGCAATACGCGTCGCTACAGCAACAATGTGCAGATGATCGCTGCATTGTTATTTTTCTTTAAAGCCCAGCCGGTTGCTTAAGCCACATCAGAGCTATAACCATTTCAAAACGTACACAATACTTCAACAAGGGAAACAAGGGAAAAGAAAATTAGGTACACACGCAATGCATTCGAGCATATAATCTAAAGACATACATTAATAGGACGCTAAACAATCGATTAAAATGAATTATAATAAAACATACATTGCCTCATGTCAACCGGTGACGTAAAGACGATGATTAAATGAAAAGCCCTTTAAAAGCAAAACAAACAAACAAACAAATTAACCAACCAAACAAAAAACAAAACAAAACAATGAATACATCTCTTTTCGCCACCCTCACACACACAGCCCGCACACAAACCGCACACGCATCCATGAATACATGCAAACTCAACAGATTTAAACACACACATACACACACACACACACACACACACACACACACACACACACACACACCACACACACACACACACACATACACACACCACTGATACATGCACAGATGTTACAGTTTAAAAAAAGCTCTGAAAACCTTATTTCAAAGAAAATGTAAAAACGAACATGAAAGAAGAAAACTAACATTGTTTTAAGTGTTTTAAAACCACAAACAAACAAATAAACAAACAAAACAAAAATCAACCCAAAACACTTACCTAAAAACGTCGAAGACAGCGTCCATAACACTAAATTCATAAATGGAATGGCTACGATGTTCTGTCTCCAAGTTTCTGCTACCAGGATGAATGAGGAGGCAAAGAAGGATGCCGAGGACAGAGGAAATCACAGAGGTGCTCATAAAGTACACTGCAGTGCGAAGTCCCAGCTTGCCCACAGCACGCGTGTTCATGGAGGTGATTCCTGATATGACGCTGGACGTGATGAGAGGCAGGACGGCGAAATTCAGCATGTTCATGAGGACGACTCCAGGGAAGCGCAGGTACCATAGCTCGTAAGAGGTGTAAGGTTTCTTGCGGAGACGCAAGATGAAACCAATAACGACGCCCAAAACCAGTGCCAGGGACAGCGAGAGAGTCAGCACGTTTCTGTAGATGGCGCGTTTCAAGCGTTTCCAGAAAGGCTGTGCTAGTCCCCTGTGTACCTCTTGGTGACTGATCTTGGTTCGTTTAAAGCGACTACAAATTGGCACTCTTAATGTGTGCTGGCCACGCTCTAGGTCAATCTGCACATTCCTAAAAAAAAAAAACCCCAAAAAACAAAAACAAAAACAAAGGGGAAAAAACCACACCATCAGTTGTAAATGAAACATCAGTTGGAAATGTCACGCTTTTTGGTCCTTTTTTTTCATTTTTTAGTCTCTGTTGTTTTAGGTGAGTGCGTGTGTGTGTGTGTGTGTGTGTGTGTGTGTGTGTGTGTTGTGTGGTTGGTGTGTGTGTGTGGTGTGTGTATAGGAGGAGGTGATGGTGAGTGTGGTGTGTGTGTGTGTGTGTGTGTGCGTGTGGTGTGTGTGCGTGTGTGTGTGTGTGTGTGTGTGTGTGTGCTGTGTGTTGTGAGTGTGTGTTTGTGAGTGTGTGTGTGTGTGTGGTGTGTGTGCGTGTGTGTGTGCATGCATGTGTGTGTGTGTGTGTGTGTGTGTGTGTGTGTGATCAAACGATGTGTGAGTGTGTGTGTGTGTTGTGTGTGTTGTCATGTGTGTGTGTGATGTGTGTGTGTTAGTGTGTGTGTGTGTGTGTTGTGTTGTGTGTGTGTGTGTGTGTGTGTGTGTGTGTTGTGGGGTGTGTGTGTGTGTGTGTGTGTGTGTGTGTGAAATCATTTCTTAATTTGAAAACAGAAAAAAACAAACAGAAGATCATTTCAACTGTTTCGTACGTAAACAAAAGGAATTGATTTCCCTTGCAGTCTGTATTCTTTGTTGTGACTGTCTAGTAGTATCCTCGATGCTTGTTAAGTTCTATTTAAAATGAAGGTTCTTCACGATCACTGTGACCTTGAGAAACATGCAATCTGAATTTTCTAATAATTCTTGTGGATACATATGAACGGCCATAATCGCGACGCCATGCAGCAAGGCACATGATGATGGATGATGATGACTCTACCGAACCATAAGCCGAGGACCTGTAGCTTTCTGGTGCTTGGATGTACTACGCAACGCGCCTCCAATCCACACAAAATGTCAGTCTTTGTTACTGACTAAAATGTGTGTAAAGCTATGATCTTTTCCCTGTTGGCCAAATCAACATAAGGAATTGTCAAAGAAAATTTTTTTTCTTGAGTTCAAACATTTCAAAGAACAATTCCGATCAACGACAATATTTTTTTTTGATTATTACATTAATGTTTGTTTTTAGAAGTTTATTCTCACGAGAATATGATTATTACAGTAATATCTTTCTCGTTAGTCTTGATGTGTAACTGTCGCTACGAGTTACTCTATCTCCAGTCTGATTTGCTGGACCAAAAAAAGGCCGAATGAAAACGACAACGTCAATACCCAAACAAATGAATAAACAAACATCAAAAAATTTTTTTATTTTTTTTTATTTTGCTCCAATTGCTGCCACAGTCTCACCTCATATTGTTTTCTTGACAAGCCCAGAAGCTGATTACAGCTTTCCTTTTTACAGCTCATCCGTTTACGGCAACCTGCAATAACGACCAATATTAACAAACAAGCAAGTCCAGGTCTAAAATCATGTTAGTCTTCCTTGTATCAGAAGCTACACCAGAACAACTCTGGAATTCTAAAGCTCTATTACTAAATAAATTCATGGCAGTAAAATAAGATAAATTTCTCGAATTCATTGTCCAGCAGCATTCATCCACATGTGACGTTTTTTTCTTTTTAAAGTAATTTGTTTTGAACAGAAATTTTCCGAAGACAGTTGTCTCTTTGCTAAAGATCTGATCATGCATTAGTACAACAACATTTCTTTTAGCACCCGAGCTTTTAAAATGGCCTATACTGAACATTTTCGGCGATCAGGTTTCGAGTTGCAGGATGACTTCATAAAGTCTTAGCTAAACCTAATTATTACAGGTAGATCTGCTGTTGGTAGTAAAACGAACCATTATGTCTCGGGTCCGCTCATATGACATAGTCTTATCTATCTATAATTATCCCCAGGATCAAAGTTCTTCTGATGGCATAGTCTTATCTATACATGCACATGTCCTCAAGATCATAGGATGACATAGTCTTATCTATACATGTACACATCCTTAGGATCATAGTTCTTCTTTTCCAAAGATGGAATGCGGCTGTCATCCCTACCTTGGCAATCGAAAAGGTGATTTCTTTTATATCTTTTATCAACACGTCATCGATATTGTTGTTTGAAGCCCAGCCGATTGCGCAGAGCCATATCAGGCTATAACCATCTCACATTGTACGCCATACCCCACTGAAAACTAAAAACACCCGGAAAAGGTGCGCACTGAACCAGTTCTCAGCCCAGCTGTTGCGCTGAAGAAGTCGGCCGGATCGCCGATGAAAGCCACGCAGGTGAGTAGCTATTCTACTGAGAGACGTGTTTAGTACGGTAGTCATTAAAATTCAGTACACGTATCAATGCATCCACGCACATAATCTATGTGAATTCCTTTTCCCTGATCTTCTCAGCGGAAACCGCAGCAAAGTGCATGGTCCTGTAAGCGATCTGTCGTTTTGGTTTTCAGGTTCATGGCTTTTGAGGCACGTTTCCATGCCATTGTAGGCATCCGCGTGCCAATCATCTTTGGTTCTGAGGCGTTCTCCAGCACTACATGTACCTCACGCCTTTAACACTACAACAGCCATGGGGATCCACACTACAGATCTTGATCTCCCTTCTGCGTCTTAACAGGCCTTTCCCGACTAGACCCCCCCCCCCCCCCCCCCCCCCATCATAGAAGCCTTGCCTCTTCAGACAGAATTTGGCAACAGAAATTGTTGACTTGTGCGAAAGTACCTGATCAATTTCAATATATATGTTCAGCCCTTACTGCACTATGATGCTACTTTTTTGCTAGACTCAAAACTAGATCTAGTTAACAGCTACACTGAAAATTGCATGTAAAGAAAAACTCAAAAAATAGCTTACAGAAGACACAGTGTTTTTGCCTAAGTTCCTAGCATAAAGTACATAGCTGCGTGTTAACGACGACTTAGACTGATATTTAACAGAATACAAGCAAAAATAGAAGAGATCATACCTCACGCTATAACATGCGTATAACATGGAATGCTGTGTGAAGTAGCGAGGAAATGACGTTATCTAAACCCGCGGCTGTAAAAATGACATCAGTACTGTCTACGTTTTATAGTTCTTTTACGTCACAAAATTGTTCTTGGTGATTTGTTCTAAAATGTTCCATACACGTTATGGGGGAACAGGCTGTGGCTGTACACAGATGTGTTAAATTGTAGTTAAAATCTAGTATTACTACCCTAGGGCCCTGGAGCATCTTCACATTTTCCACATTTACGAGCACCCCCACTCCATGCATTCGACCGTTTTCAGTCCATAACTGTACAAATGGCCGTATGAAGACCTCCTGACTTCAGTGATAAGACGCAAACTGAGGTGGTACGGGCACGTCACACGATCATCTGGACTGACCAAGACCGTCTTGCAGGGAACAGTACAGGGAGGGAGACGAAGAGGCAGACAGAGAAAAAGATGGGAAGACAATATCAGAGAGTGGACTGGCCTTGAATGGAACATCATTCTGCGGAAAGCTGAGGACCGTGAGGAGTGGAGGAAGTTGGTTGCAAAATCTTCAGTGGTGCCCCAACGGTCAACCAGATTACGGGACTGATGATGATGATCTGTACAAATGCGATTATTAAGCAGAGTAGATACAAATCAAATATGATGACCATTTACAGTTCAGATGAACAATCTCTGCCGGCATGCTTTCATCGCAGATGTGTACACACACACACACACACACACACACACACACACACACACACACACACACACAACATACACACACACATGCACACACACACATACACACACATACACACATACACACACATACACACACATATACATACACACATACACACACACATACACACACACATACACACACACACTCACACACATACACACACTCAAACACACATACACACACACATACACACACTCACACACACACATATACACACACATGCACACACACATATACACACACACGCACACACACACACATACACACGCACACATACACATACACACACGCACATACACACACATGCACACACATACACACACATACACACACACATACACACACACATACACACACAGACGCACACACACATACACACACAGACACAGACACACACATACACACATATGTATACATATATATATATATATATATATATATATATGTATATACATATATATAGATATATATAAATTATAACATATACAATAATTATGTATCCCGCCATGTCAAGATAAAATAATCAAAGAAAAATGCTACGAGTGGGAAAATAAAAACAAAACAAATGGTTCAAACTCAGGCGAATTAATCACTAAAGCACGCCCACACTCATAACTGTGTGAGTTGTCAATGACCCTGATCAAAGTTACCTATGGTCAAACACGTTTTTTAATGACAAAGTCATCTCTTCCTTAAATGGAACCGAACATTCAGGAAATACTGACCAAACGCATACTTCACGACTTGTCAGGACGGATTTAGATTGGAGCCAGACAGGGATGGAGGCAGCTTTACATCAATTTTGTTGATGATGTAGACCGTTGCTAGACGTAACGGAGATAGGTCATCACGTACTCAGTGTTTTCTCATTTCATCATCATCATCTTCAGGTGCCCTGCCACATGGCGTTGGCGACCATGGACTTCCATCCATCTCTATCTCTCGTTGCCCCTAGCATCTCCCCCAACCTCCTCATCCCCAGCCACTCTGCAAGTCCGTCCAGCATTCTCTCCCTGGGTCTACCCGGTGCTCTCTTTCCCTCCAGCTTTCCCGTTGTGACCAGGTGCTCCAAATCCCCCTTCCTCATAAAATGGCCTATAAATGTTGCTTGTCTTTTCCTAATCTTCCTTATGAGTGATCTACTTGTGTCTGCCTCCATCAAGACTGTCTCGTTTGTTTTCTTTGCTGTCCATGGAACTTCTTAGAAACCACATCTCGGCTGCCTCAATCTTGTTCTGGCTTTGCTTGCTGACTGTCCACGCCTTGCAACCGTACAACAGTATTGGTTCTATATAACATTCAAGGACTCTCTTTCTGATGTTAATTGATAGGCATTTGTTGGTAAGAATGCTTGTCATCTTCTTGAATGCTGTTTTGGCTTGGCCGATTCTGCCAGCTATTTCCGATGTGCATCTGCCGTCTGATGAAATGACCGTTCCCAGGTATTTGAACTTATTAACCTGTGTCAAGGTTGTGCCATTTGCTGTTATTTTGCATGAGGGGATTTCATGTTTTTTACTGATCACCATGACTTCAGTCTTCCTGCTGTTTAGTTCCAACCCCTTACCTTTGCTTTCTATTTCTAGTATATTCACAAGGTTTTGTAGGTCCTTTTCATTTTCTGCAATTAGCACGGTGTCATCTGCGCACCGAATGTTGTTTATCATTTTCCCTCCAACCTTTAATCCAGGGTCTTCTTCTAGGTTTCTCATGATGTTTTCGCTGTCTAAAAGGAAAAGTGACAATCAGATTAGATTTAAGGAACGAATGGAACTAACCTACGGAAAAATGTACAGTGCCCATAGTAAAATATATGCATATGCAAATAATGGATTATCCCCTGTTGTTAATGTGTAATTTCATGAATATGAATTACGATAGAACGTGTTAACTTTTCTGTATTCATGTAATGTGGTTTTGTACCTTTCTTGACCGCTAAACCTAAGGAGATGACGAAGGCACCGTGGCGAAAAAAGTGGTGCTATAGTCGAGCACTGTGAGAGTTAGCTTGTTTTACGTTGTGCCTTCACGCATATAAAGCTCAACCAACCATAAGTCTCAACTGTGCTTCACGAAGTTCCGTTTCTGCACGAGAGCACTTGGAGTAATGTTTGTTTGTTTTTCCGCTAAATTTACAGCTATAACAAGTTGTATGCTCTTTGCTTTGTTGCATAGTTTGCTTGTTTGTCTTTCGCCTCTCATTGATTAAATAAACAAATACATGATTAAATCAGATCATAGATAAAAAGACCGAGTGTAAACAATGCAGGTGTGTGTGTGTGTGTGTGTGTGTGTGTGTGTGTGTGTGTGTGTGTGTGTGTGTGTGTTTGTGTGTGTGTGTGTGTTTTGTGTGTGTGTGTGTGTGTGTTTTGTGTGTGTGTGTGTGTGTGTGTGTGTGTGTGTGTGTGTCTGTATGTGTGTGTGTGTGTGTGTGTGTCTGTATGTGTGTGTGAGGTGGAGGAAAAGCACATTTTACTATTCTACATTATTTTTCAAATACGTGTGCTGTTACCATGATCATTATTCATCGATGACTTGAGATATATCCACACAAGGAAACAAAGACCATTTCACATGAAAGACACTAGTATGCTAGCATTGAGTCAATCTTCCTCTTGCTCCCTGCCTCATTCAAGTAAGTCATGTCTGATACAGTGAAATGCCAGTACTTGCGCACACAGTGTCATTGGCACCGACGACTGTGTCAATATTTACACTCAAGATAAACACCGCAGAACAAAATATTTTTTATCAGTAAAGGTTTCACAGCAGTAATTGCAACTTTTTGGGCACGAAGATTGGCGAAAACGCAATATTTTAAAGCAGAACCGCGTCCCAATTCTTAACCTAACGTCATGATGCTAAAAATAAAGGGAATTGCCATTATGAAAGAATTCCCGAGCCGCTACAACATGTCCTTATAGCAGCAGTAGTTCTGCACAGCACGAAATTCACCTATTCTTTAAACCAGTTAGAAGTTAAG
>JAPXFY010000020.1:50325070-50335070 GCA_030674185.1 Monoplex corrugatus
TGATGGCTGTCACCGGCAGTATAATGGTCGCCCTCCGCAATAGGTTGTCGTCATCAACTGACGTGATACCTGCTGATGACGTCGAAGATGACGTTATTTGCGTGCACGTGATGAAGAGGGCGGAGAACGAGACGGCGTTTTGTGAGGTGGTTACTCACGGTGGTGGCAATGACAGCTAATTTTTGAGGCAGAAAAGGGTGTGTTGGATAGGAGGTAAGGATTTGTTGGATAGAAGGTGAGCGTGAGGGTGTGTTGGATAGAAGGTAAGTATTTGTTGGATAGGATGTGAGGGTAAGGGTGTATTGGATAGGAAGTCAGGGAGTCTTGGATAGGAAGTAAGGTTGTGTTTTATAGGAAGTCAGGGAGTCTTGGATAGGAAGTCAGGGTGTGTTGGATAGGAAGTCAGGGAGTCTTGGATAGGAAGTAAGGTTGTGTTGGATAGGAAGTCAGGGAGTGTTGGATAGGAAGTAAGGGTGTGTTGGATAGGAAGTAAGGGTGTGTTGGATAGGAAGTAAGGGTGTGTTGGATAGGAAGTCAGGGTGTGTTGGATAGGAAGTCAGGGTGTGTTGGATAGGAAGTCAGGGTGAGTTTGGATAGGAAGACAGAGTGTTATTTAGGGCGTGTTTAGATAGGCATACAGGGAGTGTTGGATGGAAAGTCAGGATGTGTTGGATAGGAAGTCAGGATGTGTTGGGTAAAAAGTAAAGATGTGTTGGATAGGAAGTCAGGATGTGTTGGGTAAAAAGTAAAGATGTGTTGGATAGGAAGTCAAGATGTGTTGGATAGGAAGTCAGGATCAGGGTGTTGGATAAGAAGCCAGGATGTGTTGGATAGGAAGTCAGGATCAGGGTGTGTTGGATAGGAAGTCAGGATGTTTTAGATCAGATGTAAGGATTTGTTGGATAGGAAGTCAGGATGTGTTGGATAAGAAGTCAGGGTGTGTTGGATAAGAAGTCAGGGTGTGCTGGATAGGAAGTAATGGTGTCTTGGATAGGAAGTCACGATGTGTTGGATAAGAAGTCAGGGTGTGTTGGATAGAAAGTCAGGGTGTGATGGATAGGAAGTCAGGGTGTGTTGGATAGGAAGTCAGGATGTGTTGGATAGGAAGTGTTTGATAGGAAGTCAGGATGTGTTGGATAGGAAGTCAGGATGTGCTGGATAGGAAGTGTTGGATAGGAAGTCAGGATGTGTTGGATAGGAAGTGTTGGATAGGAAGTCAGGGTGTGTTGGATAGGAAGTCAGGATGTGTTGGATAGGAAGTCAGGATGTGTTGGATAGGAAGTCAGGGAGTGTTGGATAGGAAGTCAGGGTGTGTTGGATAGGAAGTCAGGATGTGTTGGATAGGAAGTCATGGTGTGTTGGATAAGAAGTCAGGATATGCTGGATAGGAAGTCAGGGAGTGTTGGATAGGAAGTCAGGATGTGTTGGATAGGAAGTCAGGGTGTGTTGGATAAGAAGTCAGGATATGCTGGATAGGAAGTCAGGGAGTGTTGGATGGGAAGTAAAGATGTGTTGGATAGGAAGTCAGGAGATGTTGGATAGGAAGTAAGGGTGTGTTGGATAAGAAGTCATGATGTGTTGGATAGGAAGTCAGGATATTTTAGATAGGATGTAAGGATGTGTTGGATAGGAAGTCATGATGTGTTGGATAGGAGGTCAGGGAGTGATGGATAGGAAGTCAAAGTCAGGGTGTGATTGATAAGAAACCAGGGTGTGTTGCATAAGAAGCCAGGATGTGTTGGATAGGAAGTCAGGATCAGGGAGTGTTGGATAGGAAGTCAGGGAATGTTGGATAGGAAGTCAGGATGTTTTAGATAAGATGTAAGAATTTGTTGGATAGGAAGTCAGGATGTGCTGGATAGGAAGTCAGGGTGTGTTGGATAGGAAGTCAGGTGTGTTGGATAGGAAGTCAGAGTGTGTTGGATAGGAAGTCAGGATGTCTTGGATAGGAAGTCAGAGTGTGTTGAAAAGGAAGTCAGGGTGTGTTGGATAGGAAGTCAGGATGTCTTGGATAGGAAGTCAGAGTGTGTTGGATAGGAAGTCAGAGTGTGTTGGAAAGGAAGTCAGGATGTCTTGGATAGGAAGTCAGAGTGTGTTGGATAGGAAGTCAGGATGTCTTGGATAGGAAGTCAGAGTGTGTTTGAAAGAAAGTCAGGGTGTGTTGGATAGGAAGTCAGGGTGTGTTGGAAAGGAAGTCAGAGTGTGTTGGATAGGAAGTCAGGATGTCTTGGATAGAAGTCAGAGTGTGTTGGAAAGGAAGTCAGGGTGTGTTGGATAGGAAGTCAGGATGTCTTGGATAGGAAGTCAGAGTGTGTTGGAAAGGAAGTCAGGGTGTGTTGGATAGGAAGTCAGGATGTCTTGGATATGAAGTCAGAGTGTGTTGGATAGGAAGTCAGAGTGTGTAGGAAAGGAAGTCAGGGTGTGTTGGATAGGAAGTCAGGATGTCTTGGATAGAAAGTCAGGGTGTGTTGGATAGGAAGTCAGAGTGTGTTGGATAGGAAGTCAGGGTGTGTTGGATGGAAGTCAGGGTGTGTTGGATAGGAAGTCATGTGTGATAGAAGTCAGTGTGTTGGATAGGAAGTCAGGGTGTGTTGGATAGGAAGTCAGTGTGTTGGATAGTAAGTCATGGTATGTTGGATAGGAAGTCAGAGTGTGTTGGATAGGAAGTCAGAGTGTGTTGGATGTGAAGTCAGGGTGTGATGATTAGGAAGTCAGGGTATGCTGGATAGGAAGTTGGGGTGTGTTGGATAGGAAGTCAGGGTGTGTTCGATAGGAAGTCAGGGTGTGTTGGATAGGAAGTCAGGTTGTTGGATAGGAAGTCAGAGTGTGTTGGATAGGAAGTCAGGATGTGCTGGATAGGAAGTCAGGGTGTGTTGGATAGGAAGTCAGGGTGTGTTGGATAGGAAGTCAGAGTGTGTTGGATAGGAAGTCAGGATGTGTTGGATAGGAAGTCAGAGTGTGTTGGAAAGGAAGTCAGGTGTGTTGGATAGGAAGTCAGGATGTTTGGATAGGAAGTCAGAGTGTGTTGGATAGGAAGTCAGAGTGTGTTGGAAAGGAAGTCAGGATGTCTTGGATAGGAAGTCAGAGTGTGTTGGATAGGAAGTCAGGATGTCTTGGATAGGAAGTCAGAGTGTGTTGGAAAGGAAGTCAGGGTGTGTTGGATAGGAAGTCAGGGTGTGTTGGATAGGAAGTCAGAGTGTGTTGGATAGGAAGTCAGGATGTCTTGGATAGGAAGTCAGGGTGTGTTGGAAAGGAAGTCAGGGTGTGTTGTATAGGAAGTCAGTGTGTTGGATAGTAAGTCATGGTATGTTGGATAGGAAGTCAGGGTGTGTTGGATAGGAAGTCAGAGTGTGTTGGATGTGAAGTCAGGTGTGATGATTAGGAAGTCAGGTATGCTGGATAGGAAGTTGGGGTGTGTTGGATAGGAAGTCAGGGTGTGTTCGATAGGAAGTCAGGGTGTGTTGGATAGAAAGTCAGGTATGATGGATAGGAAGTCAGGTGTGATGGATAGGAAGTCAGGTATGATGGATAGAAGTCAGGTGTGATGGATAGAAAGTCAGGTATGATGGATAGAAAGTCAGGTGTGATGGATAGGAAGTCAGGTATGATAGATAGAAAGTCAGGTATGATGGATAGAAGTCAGGGTGTGTTGGATAGGAAGTCAGGGTATGTTGGATAGGAAGTAAGGGTGTGTTGGATAGGAAGTCAGGGTTTTCGATATGAAGTCAGGATGTGTTGGATAGGAAGTCAGGGTGTGTTGGATAGGAAGTCAGGGAGTCTTTGATAGGAAGTAAGGTTGTGTTGGATAGGAAGTCAGGGAGTGTTGGATAGGAAGTCAGGGTGTGTTGGATAGGAAGTAAGGGTGTGTTGGATAGGAAGTAAGGGTGTGTTGGATAGGAAGTCAGGGTGTGTTGGATAGGAAGTCAGAGTGTGTTGGATAGGAAGTCAGGTGAGTTTGGATAGGAAGACAGAGTGTTATTTAGGGGTTTATAGCATACAGGGAGTGTTGGATGGAAGTCAGGATGTGTTGGATAGGAAGTCAGGATATGTTGGTAAAAAGTAAAGGATGTGTTGGATAGAAGTCAGGATGTGTTGGGTGAAAAGAAGATGTCTTGGATAGGAATCAGTCAGGTGTGTTGGATAGGAAGCCAGGATGTGTTGGATAGGAAGTCAGAAGTGTTGGTAAAAAGTAAAGATGTGTTGGATAGGAAGTCAGGATGTGTTGTAAAAGTCAAGATGTGTTGGATAGGAAGTCAGGATCAGGTGTGTTGGATAGGAAGTCAGGATGTTTAGATAGATGAAGGATTGTTGGATAGGAAGTCAGGATGTGTTGGATAGAAGTCAGGTGTGTTGGATAAGAAGTCAGGGTGTGCTGGATAGGAAGTAAGGTGTCTTGGATAGGAAGTCACGAGTGTGTTGGATAGAAGTCAGGTGTGTTGGATAGAAAGTCAGGGTGTGTTGGATAGGAAGTCAGGGTGTGTTGGATAGGAAGTCAGGATGTGTTGGATAGGAAGTGTTGATAGGAAGTCAGGATGTGTTGGATAGGAAGTCAGGATGTGTGGATAGGAATGTTGATAGGAAGTCAGGATGTGTTGGATAGGAAGGTTGGATAGGAAGTCAGGTGTGTTGGATAGGAAGTCAGGATGTGTTGGATAGGAAGTCAGGGTGTGTTGGATAGAAGTCAGGGGTGTTGGATAGGAAGTCAGGATGTGTTGGATTGGAAGTCAGGTGTGTTGGATAAGAGTCAGGATGTGCTGGATAGGAAGTCAGGGAGTGTTGGATAGGAAGTCAGATGTGTTGGATAGGAAGTCAGGATGTTGGATAGAAGTCAGGTGTGTTGGATAGGAAGTCAGGGATGTGTTGGATAGGAAGTCAGATGTTTGGATAGGAAGTCAGAGATGTGTTGGATAGGAAGTCAGAGTGTGTTGGATAGGAAGTCATGAGTGTTGGATAGGAAGTCAGATGTTTGATAGAGTACAGGGTGTGTTGGATAGAAGTCAGATGTGTTGGATAGAGGTCAGGGAGTGTTGGATAGGAAGTCAGGGTGTGTTGATAGAATCCCGGGTGTGTTGATAAGAAGCAGATTGTTGGATAGGAAGTCAGGATGTGTGGATAGGAAGTCAGGGTGTTGGATAGAAGTCAGGATGTTTGGGTAGAGTCAGATTGTTGGATAGAAGTCAGGATGTGCTGGATAGGAAGTCAGGTGTGTTGGATAGGAAGTCAGGGTGTGTTGGATAGGAAGTCAGAGTGTGTTGGAAGGAAGTCAGGAGTGTTGATAGGAAGTCAGAGTGTGTTGGATAGGAAGTCAGGATGTCTTGGATAGGAAGTCAGAGTGTGTTGGAAGGAAGTCAGGTGTTTGGATAGGAAGTCAGGGTGTGTTGGATAGGAAGTAGGGTGTGTTGGATAGGAAGTCAGAGTGTGTTGGATAGGAAGTCAGGATTGTCTTGGATAGGAAGTCAGAGTGTGTTGGAAAGGAAGTCAGGGTGTGTTGGATAGGAAGTCAGGATGTCTTGGATAGGAAGTCAGAGTGTGTTGGAAAGGAAGTCAGGGTGTGTTGGATAGGAAGTCAGGATGTCTTGGATATGAAGTCAGAGTGTGTTGGATAGGAAGTCAGAGTGTGTTGGAAAGGAAGTCAGGGTGTGTTGGATAGGAAGTCAGGATGTCTTGGATAGAAAGTCAGGGTGTGTTGGATAGGAAGTCAGAGTGTGTTGGATAGGAAGTCAGGGTGTTTGGATAGGAAGTCAGGGTGTGTTGGATAGGAAGTCAGTGTGTTGGATAGGAAGTCAGGGTGTGTTGGATAGAAGTCAGGGTGTGTTGGATAGGAAGTCAGTGTGTTGGATAGTAAGTCATGTATGTGATAGGAAGTCAGAGTGTGTTGGATGTGAAGTCAGGTGTGATGATTAGGAAGTCAGGTATGCTGGATAGGAAGTTGGGGTGTGTTGGATAGGAAGTCAGGGTGTGTTCGATAGGAAGTCAGGGTGTGTTGGATAGAAAGTCAGGTATGATGATAGGAAGTCGGTGTGATGGATAGGAAGTCAGGTATGATGGATAGGAAGTCAGGTGTGATGGATAGAAAGTCAGGTATGATGGATAGAAAGTCAGGTGTGATGGATAGGAAGTCAGGTATGATAGATAGAAAGTCAGGTATGATGGATAGGAAGTCAGGGTGTGTTGGACAGGAAGTCAGGGTATTTGGATAGGAAGTAAGGGTGTGTTGATAGGAAGTCAGAGTGTGTTGGATAGAAATTCAGGGTGTGTTGGATGGGAAGTCAGGGTGTGTTGGATAGGAAGTCAGGTGTGATGGGTAGGAAATCAGGTATGATGGATAGAAAGTCAGGTATGATGGATAGAAAGTCAGGTGTGATGGATAGGAAGTCAGGTATGATAGATAGAAAGTCAGGTATGATGGATAGGAAGTCAGGGTGTGTTGGATAGGAAGTCAGGGTATGTTGGATAGGAAGTAGGGTGTGTTGGATAGGAAGTCAGGGTGTGTTCGATAGGAAGTCAGAGTGTGTTGGATAGAAAGTCAGGATGTGTTGGATGGGAAGTCAGGTGTGTTGGATAGGAAGTCAGGTGTGTTCGATAGGAAGTCAGATGTGTTGGATAGAAAGTCAGGGTGTTTGGATAGGAAGTACAGGGTGTGTTGGATAGGAAGTCAGGGTGTGTTGATAGGAAGTCAGGTGTGTTCGAT
This sequence comes from Monoplex corrugatus, assembly GCA_030674185.1. Taxonomy (NCBI): domain Eukaryota; kingdom Metazoa; phylum Mollusca; class Gastropoda; order Littorinimorpha; family Ranellidae; genus Monoplex; species Monoplex corrugatus. The sequence continues at coordinate 50,331,762 of JAPXFY010000020.1, forward strand.
AGGAAGTCAGAGTGTGATGGATAGAAGTCAGGTGTGTTGGATGGGAAGTCAGGGTGTGTTGGATAGGAAGTCAGGTATGTTGGATAGAAGTAAGGGTGTGTTGGATAGGAAGTCAGGTGTTTGGATAGGAAGTCAGAGTGTGATGGATAGGAAGTCAGGGTGTGTTGGATAGGGAGTCAGGGTGTGTTGGATAGGAAGTCAGGGTGTGTTGGATAGGAAGTCAGAGTGTGATGGATAGGAAGTCAGGGTGTGTTGGATAGGAAGTCAGGGTGTGTTGGATAGGAAGTCAGGGTGTGATGGATAGGAAGTCAGAGTGTGTGGATAGGAAGTCAGGGTGTGTATGGATTAGGAAGAGTCAGGGTGTGTTGGATAGGAAGTCAGGGTGTGTATGGATAGGAAGTCAGAGTGTGTTGGATAGGAAGTCAGGGGGTGTGTTTGGATAGGAAGTCAGGGTGTGTTGGATAGGAAGTCAGGGTGTGTGTTGGATAGGAAGTCAGGGTGTGTTGGATAGGAAGTCATGAGTGTGTTGGATAGGAAGTCAGGGTGTGTGATGGATAGGAAGTCAGGGTGTGGTTGGATAGGAAGTCAGGGTGTGTGGATAGGAAGTCAGGGTGTGATTGGATAGGAAGTCAAGGTGTTGATGAAGTCAGGGTGTGATGGATGGAAGTCAAGGTGTGTTGGATGGAAGTCAGGTGTGTGATGGAAGTAGAGTGTGGATAGGAAGTATGTGTTGGATGGAAGTAAGGGTGTGTTGTGGATAGGAAGTCAGGTTGTTGGATAGGAAGTAAGGGTGTGTTGGATAGGAAGTCAGGGTGTGTTGAATAGGAAGTAAGGTGTGTTGGATAGGAAGTCAAGGGTGTGAATAGAGGTGATAGGAAGTAGGGGTGATGTGTTGGATAGGAAGTTAGGGTGTGTTGGATAGGAAGTAAGGGTGTGTTGGATAGGAAGTAAGGGTGTGTTGAATAGGAAGTTAGGGTGTGTTGGATAGGAAGTCAGGGTGTGTTGGATAGGAAGTAAAGGAGTGTTGGATAGGAAGTAAGGGTGTGTTGGATAGAGAGTCAGGGTGTGTTGGATAAGAAGTCAGGGCGTGTTGGATAAGAAGCCAGGGTGTGTTTGATAAGAAGCCAGAGTGTGTTGGATAAGAAGCCAGGGTGTTTTGGATAAGAAGCCAGGGTGTGTTTGATAAGAAGCCAGGGTGTGTTTGATAAGAAGCCAGGGTGTGTTGGATAAGAAGCCAGGGTGTGTTGGATAAGAAGTCAGGTGTGTTGGCTAAGAAGCCAGGGTGTGTTGGATAGGAAGTCAGGATGTCTTGGATAAAAGGTGAGGATAAGGGTGTCTTGAAACGGAGGAGGACAGGACCTGTGAAGCTCACAGCGCCTGAATGATTGGAGTATTACGACGAGAACAGCACAGTTCAGCTATTATGGTGCTGTATGAAATTGTACTCGAAACATCAGACCTTGAGTCCACGATTCCATTACAAGAATTAGCCAGCAGGCACTTTAAAAAATCGAAAAGAAACGAAAGAAGAGAGAGAGAGAGAGAGAGAGAGAGAGAGAGAGAGAGAGAGAGAGAGAGAGAGAGAGAAAGAGAGAGAGAGAGAGAGTGAGTGAGAGAGAGAGAAAGAGAGTGAGAGAGAGAGAGTGGGTGAGAGAGAGAGAGAGAAAGAGAATGAGAGAGAGAGTGAGAGAGAGAGAAAGAGAGAGAGAAAGAGAGTGAGTGAGAGAGAGAGAGAGAGAGAGAAAAGAAAAAAGGGAGATAAAAAGATGTAGTAATAGTAGTATCAGTAGTAGTGGTAGTAGTAGTAGTAGTAGTACTACGAGAAGTAAAAGAAGAAGAAGAAGAATGAGAAAAGAAAATGTGCATCCGGGAGATCAAAAAGAACGCAGAACAGATTTTGACAGTTAATAACCTGATGGCTAAAATGTTCAAAGAACGTTTGGTAGGGGGAACACTTGGTCTTTTCTTATCTTTGATGTCTATTATAGACTGGCATGCAAGACAGCAACGAAAATTCTCCACACCCGTCTGTTCAGGGCCAGTCTCTTTATCTTATCTTTACTGTCTATTATAGATTGACATGCAAGGGAGCAACGAAAATATTCCACACCCATGTCTGTCTTCAGAGCCTGTCTCTTTATAAAACCTCAAAAGGATTTCAGGACCTTGATGTCTTCTGTTGCTCGTCACCAGGTGGTCTTAGGTCTTCTTTTCTTACATTTTCCTTCTGGTGTTCTGTAAAAGACAGATCTTCATCATCATCATCATGTACCCTAACGCAAGCCTTTGGCGATCATGGCCCTCCATACGCATCTATCCTTTGACGCTGTTAGTACATCTCCCATCCTGTCTGTCTTCATCCACTCCGCAAGTAATTCCAGTATCCAAAGACAGATCGGGTGACAAAATCCTGGTCTTCACTGATGATGTGTTCTGTCCACCTTTATCGTCTTTTCGTGATTGCTAATGGTGACCTCCCACCACGAAATCAGTCTTAACTAGCATTTTGGGCATTTTGAGATATACATATCATTGGAAAGTGTACATTCTGGTGATTATTTTGGTACTTGAATAAAGCTTGTACTCAAAAAAATGAAGTTATTTATGTTTAAAGTCATTAAGTTGTATGACGGCCATTTCGAGAAAACGGCCTCTAAAGTTTTTTGTGTGTTGTCCTACACATTTTCCTTAAATTTCTTTATTTGGTGGCTTTGGCCCACTTTGTTTCTAATTTTCGTTGTCATTATCTGAAAGGTGCACCAAAGAGCTTTCCATTAGTATATTACATGTGCGGGTACTGTACAGATTACGGTTAATAATAAGAGACAAAAATAGATACTTTTGGTACGAAATTGAGTTCTTCCTGCTGTGATCAGGGCATTAAAATACCGATTTAAATTGATTGATAATATTTTTTCAAGAAAAAAATTTCTGTGGGCGATAGATTATAGCTTACAGAAATCAATTTTGAGAAAAAGTCAAAACACCCCAGATAGACCTTCAGTCACCTTTTCAGCTCCTAATGCTGTTCGACTGACTGAGAGTTACGACTGATTTCGTGGTGGGAGGTCACATTATTATGTGTCCCTACTCTTGGGTAAGTACTTGTTGGCTACCCCCGGCGGGGTATAAATAGTATCCCCACCTTCTGGAAATTCTGTGCTAGAAATTTCCTCTTTTCGGTCATTCTCTTTATTTATTTCTTCCTCCTTTGCTTTCTGTCATTTCTTCCGATCATTTCCTGCCTTGCTGGTCCATTCACCTGTATGTGTTCGATAAAGCCTTATGTGCTTTTTCTTAGGGTTGATA
>JAPXFY010000020.1:50337570-50342570 GCA_030674185.1 Monoplex corrugatus
TTAATGTATGTAAGGAAAATTGCCACGTTTTAATAGACATTTTGTCATTAACTAATAATAATAATTTGTGTATGTGATTGACATTATTTTGTACAAAATTGTTTTAAGCACCTCTTTGATAGTTGGGGGTTGTGGCCTTTGAAAGTCTGAAGCCTGAAGTCTCTCTCTCTCTTTGTCTCTGTCTCTTTGTCTGTGTCTGTTCGTCCATTTGTCTGTCTGTCTGTGTCTGTGTCTCTCTGTGTGTCTGTCTCTCTGTCTCTGTTCTCTCTGTCTCTGTCTCTCTGTCTCTGTCTCTCTGTCTCTCTCTCTCCCCCCTCACTCTCTCGCTGTTTACGTCCATCTGTTTGCCTGTTGTTGTTTTGTTTTTCTTCTCGTTGCTGCTTTTGTTCTCAGTTTACACTATATCCTCCACAAACTAACGTTAGTTTCTTTCTGTTCTCTGTCTCTCTCTCAGTTTTTCAGTCTGTGTGTGTGTGTGTGTGTGTGTGTGTGTGTGTGTGTGTGTGTGTGTGTGTGTGTGTGTGTGTATGTGTGTGTGTGTGTGTGTGTGTGTGTGTGTGTGTGTGTGTGTGTGTTTCTCTCTGTCTGTATGTCTGTCTGTTTTCTTTCTCTGTCTCTGTCTCTCTCTCTTTATCTGTCTGTCTGTCTCTCCTCTCTCTCTGTCTCTCCTCTGTCTCTCTCTTTCTCTCTGTCTCTGTCTCTCTCTGTCTCTTTTTGTCTCTCTCTTTCTCTGTCTCTGTCTCTCTCTCTCTCTGTGCCTTTGTCTCTGTCTGTCTGTCCGTCTGTCTGTCTTTCTCTCTCTCTCTCTTAGCTCATTAGTTACACACATATAACATGGTCAGAATTAAAAACTGTTCGACGAAGACATGTATTTCAAAAGACAGTTATTACCTATTTTAAACACATATGTTTCTGGCAAAGAAAAAAATGAAGAATTAAATGAATTAAATGAACATGTGTAGGCATCACTGACAAGTGACAGCGAAGAAAGAAAAGTATGCTTTAAAATGTAACTTCAAAATTATTTTTTCAAGAAACACAGGCTTGAAATAGCTGTATCTGGTAGAGCACTACGTAAGATCAAAGAGATTACATGTTTTTGCGTTATACTTTTCTCCTAACAATCTTGAGTGTGGATAATTCTTGAAAAGCATGTAAATTTAACTGATGGTATAATAATGCTACCAATTTTGAAGAACAAGGTCTCCCAACAGTGTAAAAATCGCTACTCACAGTTCCGTAGCTTTCGATGGCGTTCTCGCCATCTTCGTCAGCGCTCTAATGCTGTCTGCGTGAATCTCTACTCAGATCTCGCGAACATGGGATGAACTGATGGTGTTTCATCTCGCATGAGTACATGTAGTATCTAGCACAGGATAATTATGATAAAGTCAAATACAACATCAGTGCGAACATCATTTTTTCAGTACAAACAAACAATCAAACAAACAAACAAACAAACAAACAAAAAACAAACAAACTAACAAACAATCAATCAAACAAACAAACAAACAAACAAACAAACAAACAAACAAACAAACAAAGGAAACAAAGAGCTCAAAACTTTCTTTTTTTCATTTGTCAGTAGCAATGATAATGTTTGGTTTCTCTTTGTAGGCTACTGTATGCATCAGTCTGACAACTTACGACCATGTTTATGTTCTTGGTTTTAATCATGTCATAACTGACCAGTCGCTTTATATTTTACCCCTTCATCTGTTGACTTATTATTATTATTATTATTATCATTTTTTTTTTTTAGTATTTCTTTATTCCCCTTTTCTGGCAGATAATTATTCTTCACTTGGATTGAGCTGTGTTCGATGTTACAGAGTAAATGACATCGTGTATTGTCACACACACACACACACACACACACACACACACACACACACACACACACACACACACACACACACACACACACACACACACACACACACACACACAACACACACACACACACATACACACACACGAGAGAGAGAGAGAGAGAGAGAGAGAGAGAGAGAGAGAGAGAGAGAGAGAGAGAGAGAGAGAAAGAGAGAGAGAAACTCAAAGGACAATCTCCCGTCTCTAATGATCTAATGTATAGGGGTGTACTCTTAAAAAAAAGAAATGGGTGGCGCTGCACTGCGGCGACGCACTCGCAGTGGGGAGAGCAGCCCGAATTTCACACGGTACATCCACTGTGACACAAAGAAATGAATATGTATATGAATATGAATATGGATATAAATACGAATATGAATATGAATATGGATATAAATATAAATGTGGATATAAATATGAATATGGATATAAATATGAATATGAATATGGATATGAATATGAATATGAATATGAATATGAATATGAATATGGATATAAATATGAATGTGAATATGGATATGAATATGAATATGAATACAGATATGAATATGAGTATGGATACGAATATGAATATGGATATGAATATGAATATGGATATGAATGTGGATATGAATATGGATATAGATATGAATATGAATATGGATATGAATATAGATAGGGATATAAATATGAATATGACTATGGATATAAATATGAATATGAATACGGATACAAATATAAATATGAATATGAATATGAATTTAAATTGAATATGAATATGAATGTAAATATAAATATGAATATGAATACAATATGAACAATTAAGGTTGGCCAACAACACAAATTAATGGACTTGTACATCTCGTTACAACATGTAATAAGTATGGGTGGCAACACAATGTCAACATTGTTAAAAAATGTAACGCCGCTAACTCTATAACATTGCAACCAGAATTGAGCATGCAAGCAATGCTCAAATTCAAATGTATAAACAGTGAATGTAACACAAGCACATTTCAACGAAATATATTTTTTCCAAAGACATATGTGAATATCTTTACAGAAACCTTTCTTTTCTTCTGCCTGTCTGCATGCCTGTCTGTCTGCCTGCCTGTTTGCATGTATGTCAATTTGTCAGTCTATCTGTCTGTCTGTCTGCTTGCCTACCTGTCTGTCTATTTGTCTCTGTGTCTGTCTCTATGTTTCTCTCACTCATTCTCTCTCTCTCTCTCTCTCTTTCTCACACACACAGTAGACATAATACACACACACACCACACCACACCCCCTTGCACACTTTTTTTCCAGTTATGATGTTCTGTGTATGACCGTGTAACAAGAGGCGTGTTGGACTAAGCCAGTCTTTCGTATTAGACAGTATCCAAGTCCTTTTCTCCCACTGGACGAAGCATCAGGGAAGTTTCAGTCTTTTTCTCCTAAGTTTTGTATCTGGTGTTTGTTTGTTTGCTTGTGATTTTAAGTTTACTCTTGACAAAGGCCAGTTGCCCGAAAATTTGCGGCTGTCTTGTCTGGTTGTATTAAATACGCGTTCCGATTCTTTTTTCGTGTTTTTTTGCTGGTTCGTATTAAACAATGTACACATACAAAGCGACTCACTCACACAAAGGTTTCAACAGAGAAATAACAGTCATTGCTCGTAGATATCTAACAGCGTCCCAGCAGCGAATGGTAAGTGGCAAGAAATGGACGATTTAATGAACTGGTTCGATAGAATTCACACTGCGGCCACAGTTCTTAGTGTATATGATTCGTTTATCAGAAATACTTGCACAGAGACCAACAACGATTTGGCATATTTGGAAAAAAAAGAGATACAAATCAGAAAGTCATAGGTCGCGGATATGGATCTGCTATGTTCTAAAGTGTGTGTGTGTGTGTGTGTGTGTGTGTGTGTGTGTGTGTGTGTGTGTGTGTGTGTGTGTGTGTGTGTGTGTGTGTGTGCGAGCTTGTGTGTGCGAGCTTGTGTGTGGTGTGTGTGTGTGTGCGGCGAGCTTGTGTGTGTGTGTGCGGCGAGCTTGTGTGTGTGTGTTGTGTGTTTGTGCGTGCGCGCGCGTGTGTGTGCTTGCTTGCTGGCTTGCGTGTGTGTATGCGTTTGTGTGTGTGTGTGTGTGTGTGTGCGCGCGCGCCCGTGAGTGCGTGCTTGTGTGTGCGCGCGCGCGTTTTAGAGGAATTGAAAATGAGGCTCATGTGTTACTTTACTCAGTCTTGGACCACCGGTAAAACAGATGCCACAAAGACAGCCACCCTGTGGTGGTCAGGGAGCTTGCATGCCTCAGAGGAGTCCTGTAGAACTATGCAGGCAGTAGCTTCCACTACGGGAAGCGTTGCCCAAGTCGGACAAGTCGAAGGGTGGGGGGCCTGACAAAGCACAATCCACTGGTTCTACAGATTAGGGGGTTGGCACAATGCCAGCAACTCGGTCCCAGACAAAAAAACAACAAAAAAACAAAAACAAAAAAAGACATCACAGAAATAACACTCTGGATACCATACAGTCTGGTTCATAACAGACAAAAGCGGAGAAACCTGGTGGCTGCACTTATTGCCAGTGGCACGAAGGGCAGTAAGCACGTAAGTGTTACCATACTGTGCACTGGTTCTTCTTCTTCTTTTCTTTCATCTGTCCGCACGTGTCATCATGGGGTATATCACCCAGAGAAAGAGATGACGGCCAGCAAAGAGGCTGGAAGGCCGTAAGAGGAGCAACGCAGTGTGATGTCTGTCTCCTTCACACACATTGATCCAGGACGTCCTTGGTCTGCCTCTCTCTTTCATGAAATCCTCTCACTTTCATTTACACATTGACTTTATCTTGGAAAATGATATCCAAGGTGAGCATGACATCCTCTCTCTTTCATTTACACATTGACTTTATCTTGGAAAATGATATACAAGGTGAGCATGACATCCTCTCTCTTTAATTTATACATTGATCGGTCTTGGAAAATGATATACAAGTTTAGCCTGACATCCTCTCTCTTTCATTTACACATTGACTTTATCTTGGAAAATGATATACAAGGTTAGCCTGACATCCTCTCTTTCATTTATGCATTGATCGTCTTGGAAAATGATATACAAGGTGAGCATGACATCCTCTCTCTTTAATTTATACATTGATCGGTCTTG
>JAPXFY010000020.1:50347570-50357570 GCA_030674185.1 Monoplex corrugatus
AAAGTATCATCTGCACAGTGTGGGCTAAACACCATGTACACGAGAATAATTGGAATTCTTTAATAAAAAAGCCATGCCCTAAAATGTTTGCACAGCAAGAATTGTTTTTTCCCTTCTTTTTAATATACACATCTTGCAAAAGGGTTCTTCCTTTTTTTGCACACAACATAACGAGCACTTGGTGGGCCTACTCTTTCTGTTTCACAAAGAAAACATTAAAAGTGTATCTGAAAACAAAACAAGACAGGTGCAAATTTTCGGCCATCTAAACTTTTCCCAAGCATACGTAAAAGACAGATTTTGAAACATCTGTGAAGTCTTGTTGTTTCTTTCTTAAGTTTTTATATTTGTTCTTTGAGATCCAAAATAAGTGCCACTGCCCGCGTCCAAGCAAACAGGAACCAGAAGATTAAGTAAACCAAAAAGAACGCGTATTCAATACGACAAGACAAGACAAGCGCAAATGCACGATCACAAACACACACCAAACAACGGATAATAACAGAAAGACTAAAACTTCCCTGCCGCCTCGTCCAGTGGATAAAAAGGGACCACTCGACGAGACGGCAGGGAAGTTTTAGTCTTTTTGTTATTATCCGTTGTTTGGTGTGTGTTTGTGATCGTGCATTTCCGCTTGACAAAGGCCGGTTGGCCGAAAATTTGCGCTTGTCTTGTCTTGTTGTATTGAATATGCAATCTTTCTGGTTTATTTGCTCTATTTGTTCTTTGTTGTATTTTGTGTACGCTTGTAGAAAAAGCAGTTGGACAAAACTTTGATCCTGTCTTTTTTTTTTGCGTACAAAGTATGTCTTTTTATTCTTTTTTTTCGTGTGTTTCTGACTTCTGTTGGTTGAACGCGTCAGTCACTTTGATTTAACCCCTTGACTCCCACAACCCTATCCACTAGCATCCTGTATTGTCAACTATATTAGCAAAGCAAAAACTGAACCCTTTGACTCCCACACCCTATCCACTAGCATCCTGTATTGTCAACTATATTAGCAAAGCAAAAACTTAACCCTTTGACTCCCTCACCCTATCCACCAGCTTCCTAAAGGAAGCTCTTGGATAGAGTAAGGGATTCAAAGGGTTCAGTTTTTGCAGCTGGTGGATAGGGTGAGGGAGTCAAAACATTCACACGCTGTATACACACACTGTTGAGCGAAGCATACAGAAGCTGTCTGGCGGACACACATTACATATCTGTTACGGTTGTACAATAGCCACGAACCATAATAAACATATCACAAAATCATGTGTATACATGTATACAGCATATCAGCGTACCTGCTCATTTACCTGCTGCACGCACAAAGGTCACAGGTCTTAATATCACTCACAGTGAAAAAAAAAACACGTTAAATGACAGAACGAACAAACAGCAAGTTCCATGAACATACTACAACAAGGACGAAATATCTCTGAAAAATGTACATACAGTACAGTCTGCAAAGCGTCAATGGTTTAATGCTGCGCCTGTATACTCCTCCAACATCAAAACAAAGCTCACAGTCGGGTAATTAACCCCTTCTTTGTGAAGGGGTCATTGTTTTGTTCAACGTTTTCCATTGCAAACTATTATATTATCCACGACATGATGTACAGTGAAAAAAAACAAAAACACACGGTACATGTATCACAACGCACGTCAAGGTTTTCACATGTTACGTCTTCCGTTTAGGTCTTCCACAAGTCAAATAGACAAACAGAGAGAGAGAGAGAGAGAGAAGAGAGAAGAGAGAGAGAGAGAGAGAGAGAGAGAGAGAGAAGAGAGAGAGAGAGAGAGAGAGAGAAGAAGAGAGAAAGAGAGAGAGAAAGAGAGAGAGAGAGAAGAGAGAGAGAGAGAACGAGACGATAACGATACGATACGATAGAAGGATACAATAAAACGATACGATACGACACGATTCGATTCGATAAAATCCAACACAATACAATGCTCCGTTCAACTGTCTAACATGGTCTATGTGAGTCCAGAGAGGATGTATGGTGAGTGGACAAACACCTCAGTTGTACAGTCTTTTCGTCCAGTATCGGACCTGCGACGTTTTCATGAGATGTCCAAACCTAAAATACCATCAACAGTGTCCAGATACCAAACCTCCTGCTCATGTTGGCCACGTCGTACCACAAGGGCCCGAGTACACACAGTCCCATTCCATTTTCTAGAAAGATTCTAAATATTCAAATTATTTCTGTTATACATGCGAACACACTCAAAAAAGTTCATCGCTTCGAAATTTTCTAGAAGATAAAATCGTGTTATACATCTGGCCCAGTTTTTCTAGAATATAGAATCGTGTTATGCATCTGGCCCAATTTTTCTAGAAGATAGAATCGTGTTGTACATCTGGCCAAATTTTTCTAGAAGACAGAATCGTGTTGTATATCTGGCCCAATTTTTCTAGAAGATAAAATCGTGTTGTACATCTGGCCCGATTTTTCCAGAAGATAGAATCGTGTTGTACATCTGGCCCAATTTTTTCTTGAAGATAGAATCGTGTTGTACATCTTACCCATTTTTTTTAGAAGAGAATCGTGTTGTACATCTGGCCCTTTTTTTTTAGAAGAGAATTGTGTTGTACATCTGGCCCAGTTTCTCTAGAAGATCAAATCGTTCTGTACATCTCGCCTAATTTTTCTCGAAGATAGAATCGTGTTGTACGTCTGGCCCATTTTTTTTAGAAGATAGATTCGTGTTGTACATCTGGCGTTCTTTTTAGAAGATAGATCGTGTTGTACATCTGGCCCATTTTTTTTGTATAGAAAATAGAATCGTGTTGTACGTCTGACCCAATTTTTCTAGAAGATAGAATTGTGTTGTACATCTGACCCAATTTTTTTTAGAAGATAGATTCGTGTTGTACATCTGGTCTACTTTTTCTAGAAGATAAAATCGTACTGTACATCTGGCGCAATTTTTCCGGAAGATAGAATCCTGTTGTACATCTGGCTAATTTTTTTTAGAAAATAGAATTGTGTTGTACATCTGACCCAATTTTTTTTAGAAGATAGAATCGTGTTGTACATCTGGTCCACCTTTTTCTAGAAGATAAAATCGTGTCATAAACCTGGACAAGGAACTTAATAGAATCTCTCTGAAAATAACCAAAAGCATCTTAAAAAAATTTCAGCAACAGTGGTCATTACGAGCTGCTCCAAGACAACTGTCAATACTTACAATTATACAGTAACCACAATATAGAAACAACAACAACAAACAAACAAACAAACAACAACACGTGTTCTAGCAAGGTAAGCAGGCGTTTAGAACATTCAAAGACTGACTTGTGTTCTCAAATAAAGTATATTCCACAATGGCAGCAGATTTGGAATGTTAGTCCTTTCCCCCCTGGTTTAAGAGAAACAAATAGCTTCTCGCGTTTGAATTCAACATCAGCTTTAGAAAACAAAAACTGTTGCGAGTCACATTTTTTTTTGTTCATAAGAGACAGCCTTTATTTCATTGTGCGCGCGCACACACACACACACACACACACACACACACACACACACACACACACACACACACACACGCACCCACACACACACACACACACACACACACACACACACACACACACACACACACGCACCCACACACACACAAACAAACACACACACACACACACACGCAAAACAAGCACCTTTACTCTCATGTTTCTACCGGACAGCAGGTCTTCCATGTTGTTAGTTTTGATTAGTGCTCCAGATGCTGCTTGTCAGTACAGTGCTCTCATCCTCGTCAGTATCACTAAGAACTAACTGATCAGGTGCAAGAGTTGTATTACAGTCTTGGTTGTTGGTCACTGTCTTACATCCCGAATCATCTTTTGATACGTAGGACGTTATGAAAATATACAAAAGAAAGTTGGAAGGATGTTATCAACAAGATAACCTTGGTATTCCATCACACCCTCAGAGCCATTGCCTTCAACGAAGTGAACATTATAAAAAGGTCAAGTGAACATTATAAAAGGGTCAAAGGCTGAGGTCATTTAGGAGTGAAGTGGTACATGCCTCAGCTTTTCTCAGAGCCAGCATTATGAGGTGGTGGGTGGTGGTGGTAGTCATCTCCTCATTCTCCATGCTGTACCTTCTCTAACACTGAATAGGGTCAGGTACCCAGTTACAGCTCAGTGGATGGAGTCTACGTAAGTTTGGTGGAACTTCATGCAGTCTGATTGGAATAGTGAGCTTTATCTCCACACCAGACAGCATTGAAGGGTAGTGACTTTTGTCAGCTTCGGTCAACTAAAAGATTGGTGTGTGTGTGTATGTGTGTGTGTGTGTGTGTGTGTGTGTGTGTGTGTGTGTGTGTGTGTGTGTGTGTGTGTGTGTGTGTGTGTGTGTGTATGTATGTGTGTGAGTGTGTGTGAGTGAGAGAGAGAGACTATGTGTACGTATGTGTGTGTGTGTGTGTGTGTGTGTGAGAGAGAGAGAGAGAGAGAGAGAGAGACACTATGTGTGTATGTGTGTGTGTATGTGTGTGTGAATGTGTGTGTGTGACTGTGTGCGTGCATGTGTGTGTGTGTGTGTGTGTGTGTGTGTGTGTGTGTATGTGTGTGTGAGTGAGTGTGTGTGTGTGTGTGTGTGTGTAAATGTGTGATGTACGTGGTGTGTGTGTGTGTGTGTGTGTGTGTGTGTGTGTGTGTGTGTGTGTGTGTGTGTGTGTGTGTGTGTGTGTGTGTGTGTGTGTAAGTGTTTGATGAATGTGGGGTGTGTGTGTGTGCGTGTGTGTGCTATGTGCGCGTACATGTGTGTGTGTGCGTGTGTGCGCGCTGGCGCGCGCGCTTAAGCAGTAAGAAAAAATGAAATCAGCGCAGGCGCTGTCAATGTCGATCTCTCTTCTAGACAGAACCAGAAGGGAATTTCTACAGCTTGAAATGCCCACTTGAAGTTGATGCAGACCTGAGATCGCTTCCACAGAGTTTCACATGTCAGACTGAGAGCGAATGGCGGGAAGTCTTCCTCCTCACGACAACCTTGGTCCTGCACATTTGCACTTTTGTGAGAGCTGTCATCTTCATGTTAATGGAGGCAGTCTGTCACACACACGGCCTGCCAAGCGGGATGGAAGCCTTGTTAACCCTTAGACTCTTGCACCCTGTTCACCAGCAATCTGCATTGTGAACTATGCCAGCAAAGCAAAAAACTTAACCCTTTGACTTCCTCACCCTATCCACCAGCTTCCTGCAGGATAGGGTGAGGAAGTCAAAGATTTAATTTTTTTGGAGTTGGTGGATAGGGTGCGGGAGTCAAAGGGTTGATAAAAGGCTGCATGTTGAGCTCGTCTTCTGGTGGTAGATTAATGCCACAGAGGCCTTGTTGATAACAAACTATATGTTTAACTTAGCTTCTAGAGACAGATTGTCATTGCTTACTGACTCGATGCATGGAAAAAATTCAATCGCAGAAGAGCTAGAAGTTAATAATGACTGAGCAGAAATTGTCCACATCTCGACATTTTTTTGTATGTGTCTTTCTCAGACTGTGTTCATGGCATCAGTACTGTACGCGGTTTATGAACGCCCCTTAACACTTTGACTTCCGCACCCTATCCACCAACTGCAAAAAAATTAACCCTTTGCCTCCCTCGCCCTATCCGCTAGCTTCTTGCAGGAAGCTGGCGAATGGGGTGAGGGAGTCAAAGGCTTAAGTTTTTGCTTTGGTAGTATGGTTGACAATGCAGGATGCTGGTGGACAGGGTGCAGGAGGCAAAGGGTTAAACTGTACAATTCTGAGAAGCCCCGACACCTTGGGAACTGTGGTGATCTTCTGCAGTATCATGAAACATACACACACACACACCATTCTTGGGAAGGGGACGAAGAACGAGTCGGACCCGTGTGCTTTCTGTTCTGCGCACGCTAAAACATCTCAAGGACAGTTGGAAATCGTGAAGAGCAGGGATTTCGCCTGGCACGAAATATCGGAGAGATATGTTCATTTCCCAGGGTTCCTGCCCTTGAAGGTCAGTAAGTCTTTTTGCCTTTCTGAAGTCTTGGTCAAAAAAACAAAAACAAAACAACAAACAAACAAAGAAAAAAACGGTGGTGCTGCACCGCAGCAACGTGTTCTCAACGGCAGAGCAGACCGAGTTTCACATGGTAAAATCCAGTGTGACAGAAACAAAACAAAACAAAACAAAAGAAAAGAAAAGAAAAGAAAACAAAACAAACAAAACAAAACAAAAGAAAACAAATGTATGAAACGACTTTTTCTCAGATGGCTGAACGACAATGCAAACCAAAGATCTCAGCATCTTTGTTTTTTTTTGTTTCTTTTCCTTTTTCCTGTTCTGCATATTCAACCTTTGCTTGTTTCGGCGTAAAGATCAAGTCCGTCGTTAACTTGGCCACGTCTCAATCCAAATTGTGAGTCAAGGCAGACTTAGTATCTCTGAGTCTGTTCCTAGACACATTCGTGACATACATGGCACAATCGTTTTTGTATTTTCAAGTCATGAGTAATGATCTTTTCTCAAGAACTTGCGCAGAGTTACAGCATTGGCATACAACTCACGTGGTACGGTCCTGGGCCATTCTTTCAAGCATAAGCATGGGAGATGTTTCTGTGATGTGCCTCTGGCGGAACTACTGAATTCAGTAGGCTTTCATTCCAAGAACACTGGCCGGATATCTTTTTCGATTAACCTAGAGAAGCAAACAAAGCTGGCTAGGCAAATGACAATGAAAAAACATTATTTTTTTTCACGTCCTGTTTTTAATACTTTCTTCTTACTGAAACAGTAAGTGAGTCATTTCAGCTGGCAAGCAACACGTGGATTGAAATGCTGTCTTTAGGACTTGGGCAAATCACCAGGTGTGGATGGGTATCCACCAATTGGACAGGTATGCAAAAATGCTAGATCTGCTGTCACTACAATCTTTTGTGACAAGTCACTTATTTGATCAACGGGTCATCAAACATTTGTGGGAAAAAGTAAAAAAAAAAAAAAAAAAAAGCCTGTGTCAAACTATCGTTGTGAGAATCTCATGATGACATTTTAAAAAAATCCATAAATTCCAGACAGTTATTTGTGACAAATGTGGTATCAGTGATCCCAACTTTGCCGTGTTGCATTGTAGCAACGCGCTTTCCTGGGAAAAAGATTCATGAAAGTCACATGAAAAATCTGTCGTGACATGACAAAAATACAGTATCATCAAAATCGTCGGGTGGCTTGATACACGCCACCGTTTGGTCATTTGGAATGCAACAGTTCTTCACTTTTGTGACAAGGTTACGTCATTTGTGACACGTGCTTCCAGTGGAATGCTTGCTCAACGTGGGACATAATTTCAATAGCATGACTGTTTTGCTGGGACATGTGACCCTTACGAAAATTATAGCACCGCTCATGCAACAGGCTTGACCAATCAAACCAGCAGAATGACGTGTTCAGTTTGATAAATAAAACTGTTAAATTTTGATTTTGATTTAATCCGAAACAGGTATGCACACTTTTCTCTTTAGCTTCGCTGACAACAATTTTTTTTCTTCTGCATTTTCGACGGGGAAAAACACAAAACAGAATGATAAATTCAAAATGTCAAACTGCGTGAAAATTGTTCTGAGTTTTCATACGGAAAAAATGGATTGGACCCCACCATAATATGTGAGACACATATTTACCGGACACCAACTTAACGATAAATTTCTTTCATCACCAGTCAAATGAAACAAACCCCTCAGCTGATGTGGACTTTGAAGTGAGCTGACATGACACAAGATGGACTTACACATCCCCGATACCAATGTCGCAATAGTCGCTGTGCAGTCTGTTTTCTGAACCGGAAGCAGGAGAGAAGGTTGAGGAGAGGACTGTGGAGGGGAGCTCACTCTGTCGTTGGAAGAGCGACGCTCACGTTGGGTGATCACGTTGGAGGCCAAAATGAGGCCGAGAAACCCCAGCACGTGCAGAGGCAGTGCCACGTACAGTAAGATCATCAGACGACCCGTGAAGAGAGACAGGAGGAAACTGATGACCAGACCCAGGCCCTGCATCACGCGGAATGTCGTCATGGCCGTCTCGCGCTCTTCACGTGCGTAGCGACCCACCACGGCTGAAACACAAACATTCATAACATATGCAAGTCAAATTCAAATAACATCCATCGACCTTGAGAGATCATGAACTTACGCGCTGGGGTCCTGTCCAATTGCTGAAACCCGAGGCCTGTTTCTTCCCCGCTAGGTAGGCGAGGTTTTCGCGAGACACGCTAGGAAGATGAGGTGTTTTTGTGTGTGTTCCATCTGGCATCAAAAGTGGCTAGATACTCTCTGGATAAAGTAGATACTGGCTAGGTAAGTCTAGATGCTTCCTAGGTAAGGCTAGATAGATACTGGCTAGGTAAGGTTAGATAGTGGCCAGGTAAGGCTAGATACTCACCAGGTAAGGTTAGATAGGCGCTAGGTAGACTAGATACTGGCTAAAGGTAAGTCTAGATACTAGCTCAGTAAGGCTAGATTCTTGCTAGGAAAGGCTAGATATTCGCTAGGAAAGGCTAGATACTGGTTAGGAAAGGCTAGATACTTGCTAGGTAAGGCTAGATGCTAGCTCAGTAAGGCTATATTCTTGTTAGGTAAGGCTAGATATTTGCTAGGTAATGCTAGATACTGGTTAGGTAAGGCTAGATACTGGTTAGGTAAGGCTAAATACTGGCTAGGTAGGGCTAGTGACTGGCTAGATAAAGCTAGATATTGGCTAGTTAAGCTTGATACTCGCTTATTAAGGCTAGATACTCGCTAGGTAAGGCTAGATACTCGCTAAGTAAGGCTAGATACTCGCTAGGTAAGACGATATGTTTGCTAGTAAGGCTAGATACTGGCTAGGTAGGCTAGATACTCACTAGGTAAGGCTAGATACTCGCTACTTAAGGGTATATACTCGATACTCGATAAGTAAGGCCCGATACTTGTTAGATAAGACGAATTACTCACTAGGTAAGGCTAGATACTGGCTAGATAAGGCTAGATACTGGCTAGATAAGGCTAGATACTGGCTTGGTAAGACTAGATAGATACAAATAGATACTGGCTTGATACAACTAGGTAGTAAGGCTAGATACTGGCTGGGTAAGACTAGATAGGTAAGGTAAGATACTGGCTAGGTAAGGTTAGATACTAGATAGGTAAGGCTAGATATTCGCTTGGTAAGGCTAGATATTTGTTAGGTAAGGCTAGATATTCACTAGGTAGGCTAGATACTCGCTAGGTAAGGTTAGATACTCGCTAGTTAAAGCTAGATACTCACTAGGTAAGGCTAGATACTCGCTAAGTAAAGCTAGATACACTCTAGGTAAGGCTAGATACACGCTGGTAAGACTAGATACTTGCTAGGTAAGGCTAGGTAGTATTAACAGGATCTACCCGGCGAGGTAATGACGGCCATTGCTAAAATCAACTTCCTCCTCGTGTCCATTTCAATGCTGACATTTTGTCGCCCTGGCCACTGGCGATCTCGCCACTTGCGTGCGGGTGTGTTAGCGAGTAGGAAACGAGTCCGCTGGGCAAAGGATATATAGAAGACCAGTTCTTGACCACAAAGCAGGTCTCACGTCTTCGAATTACTGATAAAGTCCAAGGAAAAGGCAAGAGCTACTAGTGTAGTAGAGCTTGGCACTAGTTATGTCGCAGAAGTTGCCAGAATGAAGCTATAAACAACAGCGAAACGCCTCTTAAGTAGTCTAATCCAGGTTTGGATTTCTGTCTGGTATACTAATGACAATGATGATGATAATGATGATAGTGATGATGATGATGATACTACTACTACTACTACTACTAAGAGTAATAATATTAATGATGATGTTGATGATGATGATGATGATGATGATGATAATGATGATGATGGTGATGATAATAACAATAAAAAAGATAATAGTAATGATGATATAACAACAACAATGGTAATGATAATAAACTAATACTAATGATAATACAATAATAATAACAATAAAAATAATATTAAATTAATAGTAATGAAAATATGTAA
>JAPXFY010000020.1:50372570-50377570 GCA_030674185.1 Monoplex corrugatus
GGGAGGAGGGTTGTGTGTGTTGTGTTGTGTCGTGTGTGTGTGTGTGTGTGTGTGTGTGTGTGGTGTGTGTGTGTGTGTATGTGTGTGTGTGTGTGTATGTGTGTGTGTATGTGTATGTGGTGTGTGTGTGTGTGTGTGTGTGTGTGTGTGTGTGTGTGTGTGTGTGTGTGTGTGTGTGTGTGTGTGAATTGTCCAGGTCTGAACTCCCAGAACGGCATAGAGTTATAAACAGTTTGCTTTCTCTCTCCTCCCTCTCTCTCTCTCCTCTCTCCTCCCTTCCTCTCTCTTCTCTCTCTCTTCCTTCTCTTCTTCTCTCTTCTCTCTCTCCTCTCTCTTCTCTTCTCTCTCTTCTCTCTCTCCTCTTCTCTCTCTCTCTCTCTCTCTCTCCTCTCTCTCTCTCTCTCTCTCTCTCTCTCTCTTCTCTCTCTCTCTCTCTCTCTCTCTCCTCTCTCTCTTTCCTCCTCTCTTCCTCTTCTCTCTCTTCCTCCTCTCTTCTCTCTCTCCTCTTTTCTCTCCCTCTCTCTCTTTCGCTCTCTCTCTCTGCTCTCTTTTTCTCTCATTCTCTCTCTGCCTCCCGCTCTCTTTCTCTCTCATCGTCCATCTTCCTTTCCCTCCCTCTTTCTATTCACCCCTCCATACCCCCCCCCCCCTCTTTCTCTGTAGACTTGACAGAGAATCTGCCGGTCAAGCCACGACTGGAAACGACAGGCGGAAAAAGGGACATAATTAGCGTGTCCGCAGCTGCCAAAAGGCTGACACCGCCATTTACAGCGGGCATTGCACTGTCCTTGTAAAGAAGAATTCTCGTCATTTTACAGTTTCTTTTTTTTCTTTCTTTCTTTTTTCGTTCCTTCTTTATTTTCTTTTGTTTCTTTTTTGGGGGTGGGGGAGGGGAGAGATCAGTTACTTCTTTCATCTGTAGTCTAGCATTCTGGGTTAGATGAACGAAACACCTTTTATTTGATCCTGTGCAGTGAGAGGATTCTCGGGTCTTATGCTTTGCCTTGTATAAGATGGACAGGGATAATGCTTGCAATATACTCTGTCTGTCTGTCTCTTTCTCTTTGTCTGTCTGTCTGTCTGTTTGTCTTTCTCTCTCTCTCTCTCTCCACACACACACACACACACACACACACAAAACACACACACACACACACCACACACACACACACACACACACACACACACACACACACACACACATATATATATATATATAAAAATATATGTATATTATATATATATATCCTCTGTCTGTCTGTTTGTCTTTCTGTGTCTTTCTCTCTCTATATATACATATATATCTATCTCCTCTGTCTGTCTATCTGTCTGCTTGTCTGTCTGTCTGTCTGTCCATCTGTCTGTCTGTCTCTGTATGTCTGTCTGTCTCTCTGTGTGTGTC
Organism: Monoplex corrugatus; assembly: GCA_030674185.1. Classification (NCBI taxonomy): domain Eukaryota; kingdom Metazoa; phylum Mollusca; class Gastropoda; order Littorinimorpha; family Ranellidae; genus Monoplex; species Monoplex corrugatus. The sequence goes on from JAPXFY010000020.1 coordinate 50,373,973, forward strand.
TCTCTCTGTCTCTCTTTCTCTCTCTCTCTATATATATATATCCTCTGTCTGTCCATCTGTCTACCTGTCTGTCTACCTGTCTGTCTACCTGTCTGTCTGTCTGTCTCTCTGTCTGTCTGTCTCTGTCTCTCTCTTTGTCTGTCTGTCTGTCTCTCTGTATGTGTGTCTGTCTCTCACATATACTTTCACGAAGAAGCTGTAAAACGATTTGCTATTCACACGTACAAGGCAATCAAAATACGGAGTATTCTTACAACAGACACACTGTATGCATGAACATGTAGTTTTGATCATTTCATGTTATCCCCTGTCTGAGGAGCCATTTTGGTTTTGTTTTTTATTTGTTTGTTTTTATCAATAAACCATCTGAACCTAAATTTGATTGTGTCTATCTCTCTCTCCCATTCTATCTTTCTGCCTATCTGTCTCAATCTGTCTCTCTGCCTGTCTGTCTGACTCTCTGCCTTTCTGCCTATCTGTCTCATTCCCTGTATTTCTGCCTACCTGTCTCATTCTCTGTCTTTTTGCCTATATGTCTCATTGTGTCTTTCTGCCTCTCTGTCTGACTCTGTCTTTCTGCCTATCTGTCTGACTCTGCCTATCTGTCTGACTCTGCTCTATCTGTCTGACTCTGGTTTTCTGCCTATCTGTCTGACTTTGCCTATCTGTCTAACTCTGTCTATCTGTCTGACTCTGTCTTTCTGTCTGACTCTGTCTTTCTGCCTATCTGTCTAACTCTGGTTTTCTGCCTATCTGTCTAACTCTGGTTATCTGCCTATCTGTCTAACTCTGTCTATATGTCTGACTCTGCCTTTAAGTCTGACTCTGTCTTTCTGCCTATCTGTCTGACTCTGGTTTTCTGCCTATCTGTCTAACTCTGTCTATATGTCTGACTCTGTCTTTCTGCCTATCTGTCTGACTCTGTCTTTCTGCCTATCTGTCTGACTCTGTCTTTCTCCCTATCTGTCTGACTCTGTCTTTCTGCCTATCTGTCTGACTCTGCCTATCTATCTGACTCTGCCTATCTGTCTGACTCTGCCTATCTTCTGACTCTGTCTTTCTGCCTATCTGTCTGACTCTGCCTTTCTGCCTATCTGTCTGACTCTGCCTATCTGTCTGACTCTGCCTTTCTACCTATCTGTCTGACTCTGTCTTTCTGCCTATATGTCTGACTCTGCTATCTGTCTGACTCTGACTATCTGTCTGACTCTGTCTTTCTGCCTATCTGTCTGACTCTGTCTTTCTGCCTATCTGTCTGACTCTGCCTATCTGTCTGACTCTGCCTTTCTGCCTATCTGTCTGACTCTGTCTTTCTGCCTATCTGTCTGACTCTGCCTATCTGTCTGACTCTGCCTATCTGTCTGACTCTGCCTATCTGTCTGACTCTGTCTTTCTGCCTATCTGTCTGACTCTGCCTATCTGTCTGACTCTGTCTTCTGCCTATCTGTCTGACTCCGCCTATCTGTCTGAACTCTTGTCTTTCTGCCTATCTGTTGACTCTGCCTATCTGTCTGACTCTGCCTATCTGTCCTGACTCTGTATTTCTGCCTATATGTCTGACTCTGCTATATGTCTGACTTGCTATCTGTCGACTCTGCCTATCTGTCTGACTCTGCCTATCTGTCTGACTCTGTCTTTCTGCCTATCTGTCTGACTCTGCCTATCTGTCTGACTCTGCCTATCTGTCTGACTCTGCCTTTCTTCTGACTCTGTCTTTCTGCCTATCTGTCTGACTCTGCCATCTGTCTGACTCTGCCTGTCTGACTCTGCCTATCTGTCTGACTCTGCCTATCTGTCTGACTCTGTCTTTCTGCCTATCTGTCTGACTCTGCCTATTTGTCTGACTGTCTTTCTGCCTATCTGTCTGACTCTCTGTCTTTTCTGCTTATCTGTCTGACTCTGTCTTTCTGCCTATCTGTCTGACTCTGTCTTTTCTGCCTATCTGTCTGACTCTGTTTTTCTGCCTATATGTCTGACTCTGCCTATCTGTCTGACTCTGTCTTTCTGCCTATCTGTCTGACTCTGTCTTTCTGCCTATCTGTCTGACTCTGTCTTTCTGCCTATTTGTCTGACTCTGTCTTTCTGCCTCTCTGTCTGACTCTGTCTTTCTGCCTATCTGTCTAACTCTCTGTCTTTCCGTTTATCTGTCTAACTCTCTGTCTTTCTACTTATCTGTCTCACTCTCTGTTTCTCTCTCAGTCATTCGGTGTCTTTGGCTATCTCTCTCACTCTGTCTCTATGTGTCTTGTTAATTTGTCTGTCTGTCTGTTCATTAAAAAAACAGCCTGGGGCATGCTTTTGTCTACTGACAAATGGACATGGTATTCCCCAAGCACGTACCAAACATTTTGTGTGGCCGGAACTGCCAATGGACTGTCATTCATTCTTTACCACTCGTCCTCTGTGAATTATTCAGCGGTACTTGTGTCTGTTGTCAGAGGACAAAGGGTTACCCATAGTAACTGAGGTTCACCGACAGAACAGAGCATGGTTTCCACAGACTCTGCGACAATAACATATCTTTTTTTAAACAATGCTATGCTAAGGTGATGACAATTGGGATGATTTTTATGATGCTTTAGAGTTCCATCTTACATTGAAACTGCATGACAGGGTTCTCTCTGTCTCTCTTTCTGTCTCCCCCTAAGTTGTCATCTGTTCAAGAATGAAAAAAACAAACAAACAAACAAAAACAAACAAACGAAACGAACAACAAACAAACAACAAACAAAACAAATCAATCAATCAAAAAGCAAACAAACAAAAAAAACAAACAAACAAACAAACAAACAACAACAAACAAACAAACCAAACGAACGAACTAACGAACGAACGAACGAACGAAGAACGAACGAACCAACCAACAACCAACCAACCAACCAACCAACCAACCAACCAACCAACCAACCAACCAACCAACCAACCAACCAACCAACCAAAAACCAAAAAAAAAGCAAACAAACAAACAAGCAAACAAACAAATTAACGAACGAACAAATGAACGAACGGCCGAACGAAAACCAACCAACCAACCAACCAACCAACCAACCAACCAACCAACCAACCAACCAACCAACCAACCAACCAACCAACCAACCAACCACCCACCACCCACAACCAACCAATCAACCAACCAACCAACCAACCCAACCAACCAACCAATCAACCAACCAACCAACCAACCAACAACCAAACAAAACCAACCAACCAACCAACCAACCAACAACAACCAACAAACAAACCAACAAACACAACCAAACCAACCAAACAAACAAACAAACAAACAACAAACAAACAAACAAACAAAACAACAAAACACAGACAGACAAACAAATAAACAAACAAAGAAACCTTACCAAACAGAAAACAAAGAAACAAAAATAAAGTCAAGAATAAAAGACTAAAGTCAGTCTTGAACATAAGACCAATATATTGTATGTATTTTCTGCTCTCTGATAGTTATGTGTAGGAGTAGTTGCAGAGTATAAAGGTAGGCTTGGGCGCTCCTTTTTTGAGGAGTGTTCTGAGCTTACGGTTTTTGTGCTTTGCATCTGATTCTTGTAGCTGAATGGGTAGCGCAAACTGTTGGATTTGAGAA
>JAPXFY010000020.1:50397570-50400070 GCA_030674185.1 Monoplex corrugatus
TGATTTATTGTAAGCATTTACCATCTAAACAAAACAACAACAACAACAACAACACACAACAACAATACAACAACAACAACAACACCAAAAAACAATAACAAAACAAAACAACAACAACAACACAACACAAACAACAACAACACAACAACAACAATAACAACAACAACACAACAACAACAATAACAACAACAACACAACACCACAACAACAAAACAACAACAACAACAACAACACAACAACAACATAACAACAACAAAACAAACCAAAACACAATAACAACAACACAACACCAACAAACAATACAACACACACAACACAACAACAAACAACACAACAACAACATCAACAACAACAAGCAAAACAACCCAACAACACCATAACAACAACAACATACAACAACACCAACAACATAAACACAAAAAACAACAAATGTTACACACCCAATACAACAATACACAGAAAACAGAACAAGATACGAAAGTTAAGAAACTAAAACATACAGACGAAATGGGAAGACAAACAATTATGATAAGTCAAACCATAAAACTGTCGAATGAGGCATGCCTATCTCCTCTCATTGTTATATGTATATGTATATGTATAGTGTATGTATGTGTATATGTACATGTATAAGTTTATGTATATTGATTTTATGTACATGTATATAGTTAGATATGTATATGTTTAGTAATGTTTAGTATATGTAGAGTTTATGTCTTATTGCATTTAATGACAACAAACATACAGAAGAGGAGAGAGAGAGAGACAGAGTGAGAGAGAAGACAGAGAGAGAGAGAGCGACAGAGAGAGAAGAGAGAGAGAAACAATGAAAAAACACAAAACAGACTCAAACGCCTAATCACTATTATAAAAACGAAACAGGTGCACATGTTCGGCTAACTGTCCTTTTGTCAAACGTACACAAAAGGCAACAAAGGCCAAATGGACGACACTTTGCGTCTGTCAAGTTTTGTTATATTGAATAAGTGTCCTGATTCTGTTTTGTGTTTTTGCTGTTTATCTGGTTCCTTTTTTTTTTGTGTGTGTAGGATCATCGCACTTTGTGCTCACATTTTTTTCGTCCTATTTTTCTACGCCACCTTAATGGCCACAAATGCCATGACGATGATGTCGATGAGGATGATAATCATGATGCTATGGAGTTCCATCTAGGATTGAAACTGCGTGACAGGGCTGTACTCAACGCTTACTATCATTATATATCTTGGCGTCAACCAGGCCCGAGAGATATAGACACCTGCGGAGATTTGAGCAACACCCTCAATGACACGTCCGTGAAGTGGATGAGACTCGACTGTGTGGTTCCAGTCTTCCCAATGAGCCCACAGCACGTCCAACTCTGGGTACTAACCATTAGAGCCGAAAAATCCCACATGATGTAATTTTGAAGGCACTGATGCGGATTCGAACGTACAACCTTCCAGTCGTTAGTCCGTTGCGTTAACCACTACACCACGGCGACTGGTTGCTTTTCTGGTTCCAATCTGCTTGAACGCCGGCGGTCACTTTGCCTTATATTTCCAGCTTACACATTTCATCATTTGGTGACTTACATCAAAAGCATGTATGCCCATTAACAGTTTGTATAAAAGCGAGTATCTATAAAGTCACTAAAATTCATTGTTTATAAACAAGGTAACTGAAGATTGGGTTCAAATGGGTCATGCAACAACGACATGGACAGCCCCGTTTGCTTCAAGAAATGACTGTCGATGACGTCGGGAGCTTGGGAGGTGATTGTCCGGAGAGTGGCGAGGCATTGGTGCTCCGGGTCTCATCCGCACCCTCGTGGTGTTTCTTGTTAACGATGACATGTTTATAAATGCCATGTGCTTCTCAGTGTCACACACTGTTCTGAAATACTCTCTGAATAAATTTATCTGTGGTGTATCATCTGTGTTCTTGCATTTATGAATGTAACGTGCTGCATAGAGCATTATTAGGCCTGAGTGGAGCGGGTTATCTGATCTTAGATTAGTGTCATATCCGAACAATGCAATCAGTTCGTTAAACTTTTATAGAAGTAACATTGATACAAACACTATTTGGACTTGTTTTACTCCATTTCCTACCACCTTATCTCCCTTCTTTTGGACGGGTAAGATAGTCGAATGGTTAAGACTCTGATCTTCCAAATGGAGGGTCGAGGTTCTATCCTAATCGGGTGCCACATAGTGAAGCAAAATGTTGATTTTTTTCCCCCTCGATCTTCCAGGTCAACGTATGTGCAGACCTGCCAGTGTATAAACCTCCTTCGTGAAGATATGTACTCAGAACATTAAACATGCACGTTTTAGATCCCATTAATCATGTACGTGTCCGGTGGTTTTATGAAACATGAACACACATCCAGCACACACTCCCCTGAAAACAGAGTGTGACTTACTCAAAGACGGAGTGAAAATAAACCCCCTCCCTGTCAAATAAAGCAAAACAAAAGAAAACCATCTGCCGTGCATGTAAAAACCCATATTTACTT
>JAPXFY010000020.1:50407570-50412570 GCA_030674185.1 Monoplex corrugatus
GTCTGGCTGTCTGTCTCTCTCAACCTCTTCCTCTGTTTTTCTGTCTGTCTGTCTGTCTGTCTCTCTCTCCTCTCTGTTTCTCTGTCTGAATGTCTGTCTGTCTTTGCCTCTCTCTGTTTCTCTCTCTGTCTCTCAGTCTGTCTGTCTATCTATCTGTCCCCACCCCCACCCCCCTCTCTTTCTGTGTGCCTTTTTCTCTCACTCCCACTGTTTGCTCATTTTCCTCTCTCCCTCTCCTCCACGATCCGTTCAATAAAATGATGCAAGACTGCATATGCATGCAGGAGGATGCTCCCCGATCGTAGTGACACAAAACACAGTCTATGTCAACACGACATTGCTGGCGTATAATCGATGTTTACTTTGACGTAATACGTCTCCGAGAAGCCCGTACCACGCGAATAATGATCTAATGAAATTATGTCACTGGGACTGTATTTTCAGTAAAATAACGCGTGAGTGTCCTAACCATATTATGTTGAATTGTGAGTACTGTGTTGTATTACGTTATACTGGATTGTATCGTGCTGTGTTTTATGTTTGTTTTGTGATGAATATTTTGTGTGTAAAGATTTTGAAAAACGCTACCAAAAGGGGGAAATGCACTGAGAGTAACACTAAACTTCTTTTTTTTTTTCTGTGTATGAGTTTTTTTTTTATATAATAATGTAAATGTTTGAATAGAATTGTGCAAGGGACAAATCCTTTTGTAACGCAGGTTGTATCACAGGAGAGAAGTACACACTGCACAGGCGATTCTAGTTTATCCCCTTAATTAAAAGTCTAATACTCATACCCACACTCAAAATCTGGTAGAGATCAGGGAAAATATCTGCACCATGTTATTGTCAAGGGAAAATATCTACAACATGTTATTGTCAAGGGAAAATATCTGCACCATGTTATTGTCAAGGAAAATATCTACACCATGTTATTGTCAAGGGAAAATATCTGCACCATGTTATTGTCAAGGGAAAATATCTGCACCATGTTATTGTCAAGGGAAAATATCTGCACCATGTTATTGTCAAGGGAAAATATCTACAACATCCTTGGACCAAGAGAAAATATCTACAACATCCTTGGACCAAGAGAAAATATCTACAACATCTTGGACCAAGAGAAAATATCTACAACATCCTTGGACCAAGAGAAAAATATCTACAACATCCTTGGACCAAGAGAAAATATCTACAACATCCTTGGACCAAGAGAAAATATCTACAACATCCTTGGACCAAGAGAAAATATCTACAACATCCTTGGACCAAGAGAAAATATCTACAACATCCTTGGACCAAGAGAAAAATATCTACAACATCCTTGGACCAAGAGAAAATATCTACAACATCCTTGGACAAAGAAAATATCTACAACATCCTTGGACCAAGAGAAAAATATCTACAACATCCTTGGACCAAGAGAAAATATCTACAACATCCTTGGACCAAGAGAAAATATCTACAACATCCTTGGACCAAGAGAAAATATCTATGTCAGCCAAGAAGCAAAGAGAGAAAATCTCTGCCAGTCTAGGGTCAAGAGAAAAATATCTGTGCCAGTCTAGGGTCAAGATAAAAATATCTGTGCCAGTCTTAGATTCAAGATAAAATATCTGTGCTAGTCTAGGGTCAAGAGAGAAAATATCTGTGCCAGTGTATGGTCAAGATAAAATATCTGTGCCAGTCTATGGTCAAGATAAAATATCTGTGCCAGTCTATGGACAAGATAAAATATCTGTGCCAGTCTATGGTCAAGATAAAATATCTGTGCCAGTCTAGGGTCAAGAGAGAAAATATCTGTGCCAGTGTATGGTCAAGATAAAATATCTGTGCCAGTCTATGGTCAAGATAAAATATCTGTGCCAGTCTATGGTCAAGATAAAATATCTGTGCTAGTCTATGGACAAGATAAAATATCTGTGCCAGTCTATGGTCAAGATAAAATATCTGTGCCAGTCTAGGGTCAAGAGAGAAAATATCTGTGCCAGTGTATGGTCAAGATAAAATATCTGTGCCAGTCTATGGTCAAGATAAAATATCTGTGCTAGTCTATGGTCAAGATAAAATATCTGTGCCAGTCTATGGTCAAGATAAAATATCTGTGCTAGTCTAGGGTCAAGAGAGAAAATATCTGTGCCAGTGTATGGTCAAGATAAAATATCTGTGCCAGTCTATGGTTAAGATAAAATATCTGTGCCAGTCTATGGACAAGATAAAATATCTGTGCCAGTCTATGGACAAGATAAAATATCTGTGCCAGTCTATGGTCAAGATAAAATATCTGTGCCAGTCTATGGACAAGATAAAATATCTGTGCCAGTCTATGGTCAAGATAAAATATCTGTGCCAGTCTATGGACAAGATAAAATATCTGTGCCAGTCTAGGGTCAAGAGAAAAATATCTGTGCCAGTCTATGGTCAGAGAGAAAATATCTCTGCCAGTCTATGGTCAAAAGAAAATATCTGTGCCAGTCTATGGTCAGGATAAAATATATGTGCCAGGGTATGGTCAAGAGAAAATATCTGTGCCAGTCTAGGGTCAAAATAAAATATCTGTGCCAGTCTAGGGTCAAGATAAAATATCTGTGCCAGTCTGGGTCAAGATAAAATATCTGTGCCAGTCTGGGTCAAGATAAAATATCTGTGCCAGTCTAGGGTCAAGAAAAAATATCTGTGCCAGTCTAGGGTCAAGATAAAATATCTGTGCCAGTCTGGGGTCAAGATAAAATATCTGTGCCAGTCTGGGGTCAAGAAAAAATATCTGTGCCAGTCTGGGGTCAAGATAAAATATCTGTGCCAGTCTGGGGTCAAGATAAAATATCTGTGCCAGTCTGGGGTCAAGATAAAATATCTGTGCCAGTCTGGGGTCAAGAAAAAATATCTGTGCCAGTCTGGGGTCAAGATAAAATATCTGTGCCAGTCTGGGGTCAAGAGAAAATATCTGTGCCAGTCTGGGGTCAAGAAAAAATATCTGTGCCAGTCTGGGGTCAAGAAAAAATATCTGTGCCAGTCTGGGGTCAAGATAAAATATCTGTGCCAGTCTGGGTCAAGAAAAAATATCTGTGCCAGTCTGGGGTCAAGATAAAATATCTGTGCCAGTCTGGGGTCAAGATAAAATATCTGTGCCAGTCTGGGTCAAGATAAAATATCTGTGCCAGTCTAGGGTCAAGAGAAAATATCTGTGGCAGTATAGGGTCAAGATAAAATATCTGTGCCAGTCTAGGATCTAGATAAAATATCTGTGCCAGTCTATGGTTAATATAAAATATATATGTGCCAGTCTGGGGTCAAGATGAAAATATCTGTGCCAATCTATGGTCAAGATAAAAATATCTGTGCCAGTCTATGGTCAAGATAAAAATATCTGTGCCAGTCTGGGGTCAAGATAAAAATATCTGTGCCAGTCTGGGGTCAAGATAAAAATATCTGTGCCAGTCTACGATCAAGATAAAAATATCTGTGCCAGTCTAGGGTCAAGATAAAAATATCTGTGCCAGTCTAGGGTCAAGATAAAAATATCTGTGCCAGCTAGGGTCAAGATAAAAATATCTGTGCCAGCTAGGGTCAAGATAAAACTATCTGTGTCTGTCTTAGATTCAAGAGAAAATATCTGTGCCAGTCTAGGGTCAAGATAAAAATATCTGTGCCAGTGTAGGGTCAAGAGGAAAATATCTGTGCCAGCCTGGGGTCAAGATAAAAATATCTGTGCCTGTCTTAGATTCAAGAGAACATATCTGTGCCAGTCAAGGGTCAAGAGAAAAATATTTGTGCCAGTCTAGAATCAAGAGAAAACGTTTGTGCCAACTGAAGGTCAACGTAGAATATCTTTAGCCATATAATGACAAGGAAAATATCTTGGCCAGTCAATGGCAAGGAAATATCTTTGCCAGTCAATTGCAAGGAAAATATATTTGCCGGTCAATGACATGGAAAATATATTTGCCAGTCAATAGCCAAGGAAGAATATCTTTGCCAGTCAATGGCGAGGAAAATATCTACGCCAACCTTACTCACCTGACTACCGCGCTTGTCTGTCCAGTTTCTGAAGCCACCGTTACCGTCTTTTGTCCTGAATCTGCAACCTGTAGTATACAAGTACAACTATTCTGGTGCACTGAAGGGTTTGTTTCCAAAATTGATTTCAATTGTGATGGCTCAATTGAAATGGTCCTGGATTCGAAACGCAAATTCCTCAATTCATCATCAAGTGCCCTGCCGCATGGCGTTGGCGATCATGGCCCTCCATAAGTATCTATCCCTCGCTGCCGCAAGCACATCTTCCACACTTTCCGTCCTCAGCCACCCTGCAAGTACGTCCAATATTTTCTCCCTGGGTCTACTTGGTGCTCTCTTTCCCTCCACCTTTCCTGTTGTGACCAAGTGCTCTAATTCCCCTTTCCTCATAAAATGGCCTATGAATGTTGCCTGTCTTTTCCTAATCTTCCTAATAAATGATCTTCTTGTGTCTGCATCCATCAGGACTGTCTCGTTTGTTTTCTTTTCTGTCCATGGAACTCTCAACATTCTTCTTAGAAACCACATCTTGGCTGCCTCATCTTGTTCTGGCTTTGCTTGTTGATTGTTCACGCCTCACAACCGTATAATATTATCGGTTCTATATATCATTCAAGAACTGTCTTCCTGATGTTAAGTGATATGCATTTGTTGTTAAGAATGCTTTTCATCTCCTTGAATGCTGTTTTGGCTTGGCCGATTCTGCTGGCTATTTCTGATGTGCATCTGCCGTCTGCTGTGATGATCATTCCCAAATACTGAAACTTATCAACCTGTCTGTTTGTCTCTGTCTATCTGTATCTCTCTGTCTGTCTATCTGTCTGTCTGTGTCTATGTCTCTATCTATCTATCTATCTATCTATCTATTCTTTCTATCATTATCTTCTATCTATCTATCTTTCTATCTATCTATCTATCTATCTATCTATCTACTATCTACTATCTATCTATCTATCTATCTATCCATCTATCTATCTACCCTCA
>JAPXFY010000020.1:50432570-50445070 GCA_030674185.1 Monoplex corrugatus
ACTGGTACTTATCATAATTCATCTTTTGTGACTTCTTTTACATTGTGTATTACGGTTCATCTATTTTTATCATAGCTTTAGAACTGATTGTTTTCCTCTCTTCCTTGTTTGTTGTTGTTTTTGTTTTTTCTTCTTTTTTTGGGATCATCGCACTCAGGGAGGTTACCTTTTGCGCTCACCTTTTAACTTTTTTTTGTCGTCCCATTTTCTACGCCATCTTAATGGCCACAGAAGCTGGCACATTTTTTTATAATGTGACGATGATGATGTCGATGAGGATGATAAAAATGATGCTATGGAGTTTCATCTAGGATTGAGACTGCTTGACAGGGCTGTACTCTACGCTTACTATCATCATATATCCTGGCGTTTACCAAGCCCGAGAGATACAGACACGTGCGGTGCTGGTCAGAAGATTTGAGCAACACCCTCAATGACGCATCTGTGAAGTGAATGAGACCCGACTGTGTGGTCCCAGTCTTCCCAATGAGCCCATAGCATGCCCAACTCTGGGTAGGAGTCAGTTAGACTCGAAAACCCCACAATGATATATTTTCGAGGGGACTGATGGGGACACGAAAGCTCGAGGGAAAGAGAGCACCAGGTAGACCCAGGTAAAAAAACATTGGACGGACTTGCAGAGTGGCTTAGGACAGAGAGGGTAGAAGATGTGCTTGCGGCAACAAGAGATAGATGCATATGGAGGGCTATGATCGCCAACGCCATGTTGCAGGGCACTTGATGATGATGATAATGATGACTGATGGGGATTCGAACCTACAACCTTCCAGTCGGCAGTCCGTTGCGTTAAGTTAACCACAACACCACGGCGACTGATTGAGACATAAGATCTTGAGTCCACGGCTCTTCAAACAAGAAGGGGCCAACCCCCAGGAAGGAAGGAACTGATGTCACTTACCTGTGGCCAGGAAGACAGGGTGGGTACTGCACGACCTCATCTTGTTCAGCAGAAGGGAAAGGCCAGCAGGTTGCCCGTGCCAAAACTGACCATCATATAGCCCACGATGAAACAGCCAAACACCTCACTGCCAAAGTCCTGCACACAAAAGGATAAGATAATGAAAATATGTTATTGTTTTTTTTTTTAAAGCCCAGCCGACTGCGTAGAGCCATATCAGAGCTATAACCCGTTTGAAGACATACTACTTCAACAAGGAAAAAAAAAAAGAAAAAGAAAATTAAGAACACATAGCAATGCATCCACGCACGTAATCTAAGGAAATACCACTGGTGTTGATTATTCAGTCCAATTTATCACACAGGGGATTTGTAGAACATACCTGAATACACATCTAAACACAACTAAGGACGCTAAAAGTATATGTAAAAACGGGCCTAAGTTATCTAAAATTGCTTCTGTATATCTCATTTCCTTGAAGTCAAAAATACACTTAAATATGTTTACCAAATTATCAATCCTAAGAGAATTATCAATCCTAAGAGAACGTACCAAAGACATTATCGAACATATGCAGGTGAATGGACCAGCAAGGCAAAAAATAATAGGAAGAAAAGGCAGAAAGCAAAGGAACAAGACAGAAACAAAAAGAGTGACAGAAAAGAGGAAACTTCTACGACAGAATTTCCAGAAGGTGGAGATACTATATATACTGAAAGAGCCCCCGGCATCCCCACGCTGGGGAATGAACAATATGAAACATTTTTCGTTGTTTCCCGACTCTGATAGTGATCAAAATGAACACGTTAACAAGAAACACCCCAGAGTACCGGATGAGACCCAGAGCACCAATGCCTCACCGCCCTCCGGCCAATCATCTCCCAAGGTCCCGATTATATTATACTTCAAACCAAAGTCCTCGCCATACAGGCTGGAACAAGAGGATTGGCAGGCACATCCACCCATGACCTCATGAATCAGATATCGGTATCTGGGGACGAGAGGAGCAGAGCACTGAAGGCGATGGCTGAAGCAGCCGAAAAGAGTTTCAGCTGGATCTGGTCGAGGAGGAACGAAAGTGAACTTCATAAGGCTTAAAATTCTCCTGTATGTTGCTGGTGTCTGGTAGCTAAGCGGTCAAGACATCTGTTACAATGTTGACTTGGTCTTGAGACGTCTGACCACTTTGAATGTGCGAGTTCGAAACCAGATGGAGGACTGCTTTCTCTACCTATCTGTCCATCTGCCTGTTTGCCTGTCTGTCTGTCTCTTTATCTGTCTATCTGTCCATCTCTCTGTCTGTCTGTCTACCTATCTGTCTATCTGTCTGTGTGTCAATCTATCTATCTTCCTGTCTACCTACCTACCTATCTATCTATCTATCTGTCTGTCTGTCTATCTGTCTGTCTGTCTATCTATCTGTCTGTCTATCTATCTATCTACCTATAAATCTATGTATCTATCTATCTGTCTGTCTGTCTGTCTGTCTCTCACTCTCTCATTCTTTCTGTCTGTCTGTCTGTCTGTCTCTCTCTTTCTCTCTCTCTCTCTCGACAGCAGAGGAGCATTCACGAGTCATGACCTGATCGTGGCCCGGCCCCCTTAGAATGTCAGGAGATAAGAGCCGAAACTCTTGCTTGACGAGGGTTTCACCTCTAAGGATCTCCTGCTGTTCGGCTCTCCCTAGAAATTCTTTTTTTGCTTCTGCTACTCTCACACTACAAGCGAACGCGCCTGTCTTGTCTGTGTGCAGTAAACACGCGTTCTGATTCAATTTTCATGTTGTTGTTTTTTTTGGCTCATGCTTGCTATTGTTGTTAGCGATCGTTCGACAACAAAGCCGAGGTATTCTTGTTAAAGGAACCACTCGTGTCGACTTCCCTTTGTTCCCCCAACTTGCAACCTCCTTGTCCGTGATTGTGTTGGCTGGGTCATTTCGCCAACACACACTCAATGCCGGTTTTCCCCCCCAAGAGAGAAAGGAGGACGGAGAGAAAGAGAGAAAGAGAAAGCAAGGAAGACAGGAAAACACTGAAAACAGCCGCCAGTGAAAGGAATGTTCTAGAGAGTGTGAAGGGAAAACACGCGAAGGCAATGACAATGACAGTGACAACGAGAATGATATTTTAGTTTCCAACGGTAGAAGTTCTTAAAGCCATTTTTTTTTAAAACTCGCAGCTGCTATTTTACATAACTGCAACAAAACAAAACAATAACGATAACAAAAACAACAACAAAAACAAGAAAAGAAACACATCAATTAATTGATAATATAAAACATAATACACCAGGAAGTCAAAAAGTAGCAGCATCTGTTGTCGTTAGTGAGAAATGAAATGAAATAAATTTGTATTTTCCAACAGTATCAGAACACAGGCCAGATTACACATCAACCGTTGCTTATCTACTTAAAGTAAACCAAATTGACTGACAGCATTCCAGCAAACTGGAACTAGAAATACACAAAATAGAATCGGAACACATATTTCATAAAATAAAATACGCATCCTGAGTCTTTTTGTGTTCATTTCTGATTCTACTTGTGGTAAAACAACGGAAAAAAGAGAAAGAAAGATTGACGTAGGTAGACAGGGCGTAGGTAAGAAAGCATGCCTATCAGTCGCCGTGGTGTAGTGGTTAGCACTACGGACTGCCGACTGGAAGGTTGTGGGTTCGAATCCCCATCAGTCCATTCAAAAATATATCATTGTGGGTTTTTTGGGCTCTGACCGGCTCCTACCCAGAGTTGGGCATGCTAAAGGCTCATTGGGAAGACTGGGACCACACAGTCGAGTCTCATCCACTTCACGGATGCGTCATTGAGGGTGTTGCTCAAATCTTCTGACCAGCACCGCAGGTGTCTGTATCACTCGGGCCTGGTTGACGCCAGGATACATCATGATAGTAAGCGTAGAGTACAGCCCTGTCACGAAGTCTCAATCTAAATGGATCTCCACAGCATCATGATCATCATCCTCATCGACATCATCATCATCATCGCATTGTAAAAACTGTGCCAGCTTCTGTGGCCATTAAGGTGGCGTAGAAAATGGGACGAAAAAAAAGATATGGGTGAGCACAAAGGTAAACTCCCTGTGTGCCATGATCCTAAAGAAAAAAAAAAGAAGAAAAAAAAGAAAGCGTGCGTATGCACATGTAAAACAAGCGTAGGGGAACCGTAATTTTACGTCTTCTTTGTCATGCTTGTCATGCAACCTGCTAGTATTTATTATCTTGAAGTTATTTCATGTCTTGTCACAATGGATCTGTCATGTGAAATTCAGCCTGCTTTCCTTGAGCGCCACCGTTTTAAACAATCTGCTTTTCTGTATGCATGCATACCTTTATCTATGACAGTGGGTTTTGCTAAAACACTTTACCAGGGATAACTCCTTTGTTGTCATGGGATCTTTACCGTGCGTTAAGTGCGTGCTGCATGCGGAACCTCGGTCTATCGTTTCATCCCAAAGACGAGCATTTAGATCACCACAAAAATTTAAAGTGATTTTTATTCTATGAGATGAATTTACTGTTTTATGAGCACCTGGACTTCCATAATATCTTAAAGCATTATTATTTTATGAGATGAATTTATTATTTAAAGAATGCAGTGGACGAAAATCATTCGGTTTCCAAACGATATCGCTTTTCTTTTCTTTTTTTATGGGGGAGTTGGCGCGGGGGGGGGGGGGGGAGAAGGGTAGAGTATAAGATTCATTAATTGTTATTACTTGCATGGTTTGGTCTGACCCATTCTATTCTAGCAGACCATGAACAGTCATCATCATCATCATCATCATGTGCCCTGCCGCATGGCGTTGGCGATCATGGCCCTCCATACGAATCTACCCTTGTCGCTGTAATTACATCTCCCACCCTCTCTGTCTTCAGCCACCCTGCAAGACCGACCAATATTTTCTCCCTGGGTCTGCCTGGTGCTCTCTTTTGCTCCAACAGTGACAGGATCTAAACACTTTGACTCCCGCATTCTGGAGAATAGGGTGAGGGTGTCGAAAGGCTAAGTTTTTGCTTTGCTAGTATGGTCGACAATGCACGATGCTGGTGGACAGGGTGCATGAGTCAAAGGGCTGAATTCACTGCACTCGCTGCTTTCCTTTAGCAAACAGGAGCACCTGTTATCCTGACAGACTGAATCGCCTGTATTAATGATTCTGCTTTAGTTCTGCACGTAACCCCTGGAACACACAGACAGACAAACAGACAGACAGACACACACACACACACACACAACCCATCAACACCATCAATCAAGACCTGGCTTTCACCCTCAGTTTTTCTTCCCTCCCTGGTCATTTTAGATTCAACCCAGATTCAGTTCCTCTTTGTTCAGTACTCAACTATATTGTTTTAATTCCTTGTATACTTATTTGCTTACTTATGATAAATTTTACTTGAACGTTAGATTAATTGTTTATCTAATCATCTAAATGTGGAATACTACTCCAAGCTTATTCAACCGTTCATCATGAAAAAGTGTGTAGTCAGTGACATCAACATTGTTCAGTGGAACACACGTTCCATTGTTAGAAACATTTCCTATTTGAGTAACTATCTATCTTCTAGAAACATCCAAGTCTTGCTTCTACAATCGCTGAATACCACCAAAACCAATATACCTAAAATATCGGGGTTTTATTATCCACCAGTATATGACTCTATCAATGACAGTGGTCGAATACAAACAGCTATATATGTTCGTGAAGGACTGAACTACTGCGAAAGGTCATCGCCAGTACCAAAATCGTCCTCATCTATTTCTTCATGTGCAATCATTATAAAATGTTCATCATCATTAGTTTTGAATTTGGCCTCTGTCTATCTACCAAGAGGTCCCGATTCTGTGAATACTGAGTGGTTGAAACATTTTCATGACCAACGTGACAAGTGGATAGTTGGTGGTGATTTTAATGCACATGCCCCATTTTGGGACAAGGATTGTAAAAACATAACTAGCAACAGGTTGATTGAAAATATTATAGATTCCAGTTTATACTTACTAAACAACGGACACGTTACCCGTATCCCTGATATACCAACCCACAGACCCACAGCTATAGACCTTACCTTAATCTCATCATCGCTAGCACCAAATGCCACATGGCAAACAGAGGATGACTTGTTGGGATCAGATCACATCCCCATACTTCTTACCCTTAATCTTATCACTGAGTTTGATGCAATACCACAAGATAGTTTACCCAAGTTTAACTATAAATACGCAGATTGGGCTAGTTTTAAAGCTTTCCTACGAAATACAAGAACAGATCTATCTGAAACAACGACCTTAAACGATATGTACGCAGATTTCTGTAAGTCACTCTTAAGGGCTGCAAAAATTTCAATTCCAGAACTTAAAGCGTCAAAAACGGGAAAACATCATAGAAAAGTCTGGTGGAATAAAGATTGTGAAAAGGAAGTCAACGAAAAGAAAGAAAAATACAAACAATATATAGCTAATAGGTCACCTGAAAATCATACGGCAATGAAAATTGCGAACATAAACTGTAACAGAGTCATAGAACAAGCTAAAGAACAATATTGGACATCTTTTTGTACATATGAAGTAAATGACCATAAAGATATGCAAAAGATTTGGGAAAAACTGAAAACAATGAAAAATGGGATCAAGTTGCCATCAATTCCAGTAAAGCTAGAAAACAACCCTTTACCTAGCTCACAGGAGAAAGCAGAAGCTTTTGCAGACATGTTTGCTGAGGTCTGTCGAGTAGAAGGACTTCCTGCCTCTGGTAGAAATTATAGGGTACAGGAAGAAAAGACCGACGCATACAAGGATCCTGTCCCAGATAATACGCACTACGTTAATGCACCAATCACGCTCCAAGAATTAAAAGATGCCATGAAATCAATTTCCAAATAAAAAGACATCAGTAGGATTTGATGCAATTTCCAATGAGATGTTGAAAAATTTACTAGAAAATTTTTTAATCTTGCTACATAATATGTTTAAAATATGCTGGAATAGCGGCAAACTGCCCGATAATTCGAAAAATCAATAGTGGTTCCTGTACTAAAAGCAGGTAAATGCAATATTGACTTGAAAAAACTATAGGCCAATTGCATTAACATCGCACGTATGTAAAATTATGGAGAAAATAATTTTAAAGAGATTGATGTACTACTGTGAAAAGAACAACATATTACCAGTGAATCAGGCAGGGTTTAGAAAAGGCAGGTCACCAGTGGAACTCCTAACAAAGCTAACCACTAATATCAAACAACAATTTGCCAGACGCCAATGTGTTTTAGCTACATCTTTTGATATAACTAAAGCATACGACCAAGTATGGCACTCCCGATTATTATTCAAATCGAAAAGTATTGGGCTAACAGGTCACATTTTTGATTATGTCAAATGCTTCTTAGAAGACCGTGTAATTCAAACGAGGATCGAAAATGTGTATTCTTCAAAACGATTTCTTCAAATGGGTATCCCTCAGGGATCCGTTATTGCTCCCCTTCTCTTTATGATATTATTGCATGACTTACCCAGTAAAATTTCTAAACATGTAACTTTAGCTCAATATGCTGATGATTTATGCATGTGGATGCAGGTCAATATGAAAAGAAAAACTCCTTTGCGCTGTCTTAATTATACGCGTAAATGTTATCAATTAGAACTCGATAAAATAGCACGATATATGGTAGAAAATGGACTACATCTATCCGTGGAAAAAACAAAGATAGTTTTGTTTAACAGTGGAGCTAACCCAGCAAATGTTCCCACGTTCAAACTGGGAGCTACTCTTCTTCAGTATAATGAGTCGATTAAATTCTTAGGAGTTTTCCTTACAGCCAAATTATCTTGGAATCAGCATATTGAATACTTATTAACAAAAGCTCAAAAAAGTTTAAATTTCTTGAAAATAGTTCGCAAACAGATATGGGGACAAGATGCATCAACACTTGTTCATCTCTGTAAATCGCTTATTAGATCTAAATTAACCTATGCCCAAGAAATATTCTTCAGCGCACCAAAACGCTTACTCACAAAACTGCAGAGCATAGATTGTAAAGGTTTCAAACTTGCGCTGGGTCTTCCAATGCATGCCTGTTGTCATCGTACATACAATGCAATCAAATTGTTGCCACTTGATGAACAAAGGAAAGTCGCTTCTACTAAATTTCTGTTAAGAAACACTACCATAGAAAACAGCATCAAAACAGAGACAAAAGTAAGATCAGACACCGACTTTCCAAAAAGAGCTAAATCAATATCCTCACAGGTCAAGCTTGCAACATTTACAGCTGATGTTATGAAAGGCTCTGGAATTGATTTAGACACAGGTCCTGTAACTTTAAGACCTTCGTTTTCACCAGTACCCAGTTGGGAACTTTAAAGAGCACGATTTGACATACACCACACTGACTTAAAAAAAAGAAGATAATATCAACTTACTGGCAAGTCACGTTAAATGTCATATAGAAGACTTTTATTCCGATCACTTGAAAGTTTACACTGATGGTTCAATAATTGAAAGACAAGCAGGCTCAGCGTTTTTAATACCTGCTCTCAAAATTGAGAAATCTTTCTATATAGGACTTTATAAATCTATCTTTACTGCAGAACTCTTTGCAATCTTAATGGCTTTGAATTGTATGATAAATCTTCCTAGGACAATTCCCCAGATACTTTTTGCGTTGATTCAAAATCTGTACTTCAAGCTCTTGAATTATCAAAATTACAAACAAGATCTGAAATGATATTGGAAATTACTCACTTGATTAATAGTTTATCCTTAAGAGGCACTGATATTACTTTCTGCTGGGTACCATCTCATAGTTCTTTTCATTACAATGATATGGTTGATAGGGCTGCCAAATGGGGGGCAAAGAGCTCACCAGATTCAAATCATATACAACTTTCCCTCTCATTGCATGAGTGTTATACCTTAGTGGACGCCTACGTATGGAAGCAGTTTCAAGATAAACAGAAAAAGTATGAAAAATGTTACATGAATTTTGAAATTAGCAAAACACCTAAACGGTTTCCTGCCAGCAGAAGTATACAATCCCTTATGTATAGGTGGAAACTTGATGCATTCAAAATAAAATACACCAGGAATGTAGTGTGCCTGTGTGGAAAGAAGATAACACATAGTCATATTCTTTCATGCGTTCGGGTAAAACGACATATACCTACGTTATCAACGAAGACAGTTTCTGACATATTTGCCTCACCATCCTTAACATACGAATTTTTTGTTAGCCTGTCAAAAAGTCCGATAGCGAAATATCTTTAACGTGCCGTTACTTCTCATGTTCAGTGTTATGGTTAGCTAATTTTACTGTTTCAATCGTTAATTATATAACGTCATTTGTGAATTTTTCTTTCTTGTCTTGTTTTTCTGGTTCATTTCTTTTTCCTGAAGATTAACCTTTTGCAAGTTTTTTTTTTTTTTTTTTTTCTAAAATCACTTTAGTGAATAGACATTAAATCAAAGACCACCACCACACACACACACACACACACACACACACGCACACACACACACACACACACACACACCACACACAACACACACCCCGTTAACACACACACGCACACATAAACGCACGCAAACACACACACACACACATACACACACACACACTCACACACACATACACACACACTCACACGCATACACATACACACATCTATCTTTCTATCTATCTGTCTGTCTGTCTATCTATCTATCTATCTATCTAGTCTATCATTATGTAATCTACTAATTAATCTACCTATCTATCTTAATTTCTATCTAATCTAATCTATGTATCTATCGATTTATCTGTCGATTATCTATCAAATCTATCTATCTATCTATCTGTCATTTATCTATCTATCATCTATCTATCTATCTATCTATCTATCTATCTATCATCTATCTATCTATCTATCTTCCTTTTCTTTCTTATTTTTTTTTCTTTTCTGGTTTCCTTTGATAGATCACTATTTATTACGGTTGATCACTTAATATTTTTTGGTCCTGAAGACGACTGAGAAACAAGCCTTTTTTCCTTCTCTGTCTTGATCTTGGGATAATGACATCCCTCTGCGTATTTTTTCTCCTTCTAAACCACAAGCAGAGCATTCAAAGGCTTTGCTCTTGTCTCCCCTGCCAGACATTTGAATGACCTGCCCTTCTTCATTTCATTATCTAATTCAGGTCTGGGATGCGTTCCTTCCAGTTTCTTCTTTTTGTCTTTCAGACTCAATTAAATTTGGGAGGGAGACATACAAGTCAAAGGAGATTTGTGCGTGTGTGAGTTTTTCGCTCTCTTTTTCTGTGCTTGCTTGTGTGTGTGTTTGTGTTTGTGTTGTTTGTTTGTTTGTTTGTTGTGTGTGTGTGTGTGTGTGTGTGTGTGTCTGTATGTGTTTGTGTGTATGTATGTTTTGTGTGTATGTGTGTGTATGTGTGTGTGTGTGTATGTGTGTGTGTGAGTGAGTGTGTGTGTGGTGTGTGTGTGTGTGTGTGTGTGTGTGAGTGTGTGTGTGTGTGTGTGTGTGTGTTGTTCGTTCGTTATTTCTTTAACGTCTATTCACATATGTGCTTTTAGACGAATGTGTGCATGTTTGTGTTTATGTGTGTTTGTGTTTGTGTGTGTGAGCGCGTGCGTGTGTTGTGAGCGTGCGTGTGTGTGTGTGTCTGAGTGCGTGTGCGTATGCGTGCGTGCATGCGTGTATATGTGTGTGTCTGTGTGCATGTGCGCATGAGTGTATGTGTGTATGTGTGTGGCGCGCGTGCGTGTATGTGTGTGTCTGTGTGCGTGTGTGCATGTATGTGTGTGTGTGCGCGCGTGTCGCATGTGTGTGTGCGCGTTCGCGCGGGTGTGTGTGTGTGTGTGTGTGTGTATGTGTGTTCTTAGGAGTGCGTGTGAAAACGCAAACTGTTCCCGATGATCACCAAGAACCCCAAACAAAATCAATAACCAAAGTTTCCTTCCTATCGTATCTTTCTTTTCTTCCCTCGTACTTTTTCAGCAAGGCTCGATGGCCGAGGTCTATGATATACGCCCAAGGGTACGAGAGGTCCCGGGATCAAATCTCCGACAAATTCTACATATTAGCAAGCAGGCTGACTGGCTTTTTTTTTTTTTGGTAACAACATTCGATATGCAGATGACACCGTGCTAATTGCAGAACGTGAAAGGGACCTACAAAACCTTGTGAATATACTTGAAACAGAAAGCAAAGGTAAGGGGCTGGAACTAAACAGCAGGAAGACTGAAGTCATGGTGATCAGTAAAAAACATGAAATCCCCTCATGCAAAATAACAGCAAACGGCACAACCTTGAGACAGGTTGATAATTTTAAATACCTGGGCACGATCGTTTCATCAGACGGCAGATATACATCAGAAATAGCCAGCAGAATCGGCCAAGCCAAAACAACATTTCAAGAAGATGTCAAGCATTCTTACCAACAAAGGCCTATCAATTAACATCAAGAAGAGAACCAATACTGTTGTACGGTTGCAAGGCGTGGACAGTCAACAAGCAAAGCCAGTACAAGATTGAGGCAGCCGAGATATGGTTTCTAAGAAGGATGTTGAGAGTTCCATGGACAACAAAGAAAACAAACGAGACAGTCTTGATGGAGGCAGACACAAGAAATATCATTGATAAGGAAGATTAGGAAAAGACAGGCAACATTTATAGGCCATTTTATGAGGAAAGGGGAATTGGAACAACTGGTCACAACGGGAAACATGGAGGGAAGGAGAGCACCGGGTAGACCCAGGGAGAAGATACTAGACGGACTGCAGAGTGGCTGAAGACAGGAGGGTGGAAGAGATGCTTGAGGCAACAAGAGACAGAGACAGATGGAAGTCCATAATCGCCAACGCCATGCGGCAAGGCACCTGATGATGATGATGATGACTGGCTTTTTTGGTAGATCTACGTATCATGATGTGATGCCACAAGCTCAGTCTCAGCCCGCAATATGAAAATCTGGCCCGTTCAATCTAATCATTCCGATGGTATCAACTTAAGTGTTTCATACGTCCTCTCTTCCTTCTTCTCTGTTTAAAAAAACTTGCCAGTTTCAATTTCAGTTTCAATTTCTCAAGATGACGTCTCCGCGCTCGGAATGAATTCCATATGCACTCTACGTCACAGGTGCCTGTGCTGGATAAGATCCAGAATGATTACGGCACAAGCCTTAAGCCTGCATATAAACCCACAAGCTGGCCAGGTCCTGAGGTCCTACCTAGACAGTTCGTAAACCCTGAGGTCGTAGGGGAGTGAGGTGGCAGAGACCTCAACTTTTCCCGGAGCCAGCACCACGAGGGCAGCGCCAGTGCAAACAGTTATACGCAACCTTGCCATCGGTGTACTCCTCACTTATTCAGTCGCACTGTCGTGAGTTCGCTCACGGCGGTGCGCACTGAAGCCAGTTCTCAACCCAGCAGTTGCGCTGAAAAGTCGGCCGGATCGCCGATGAAAGCTACGCAGTAAGTAGCTTTTTTGTCACTGAGAGACAGGTTCAGCCAGGTAGCCTTTATATATATACTAAAAGTTTGCCGGATACTAACAGACAGATATGATTTGGGT
>JAPXFY010000020.1:50450070-50467570 GCA_030674185.1 Monoplex corrugatus
GGTGTCCTTAGGTATGCTTACATTTGTATTCAGGGATGATCTCTTGAATCCCTGAACGATAAATTGGACAGTGATCAACGCCGGGGGCATGTCTTTAGATCATGTGCGCGAATGCATTGATGTGTACTTGATTTTTTTCCTTTTTAAGTTTTGCATGTTTTGAAGTGGTTATAGCCCTGATATGGCTCTACGCAGTCGGCTGGGCTTTAAAGAACAATAACAACGGGAACTTTTACGCTTGTCCAGCATTCGTAAGATGTCTTCACCCTTGCGAGACAGCTCGTGATGTTGCTGTCTGCTCCTCTATCGTGTCGCCCTTAGATGAAGATGCTAAATATTTCCCTACAGTATCTTTCTCAAGTCCTACTTCACACCTCTTCAAACACGTACATAGCCAGTAGCAACGCTAGGTGTCTATACTATCCTTGTATATGCACAAAAGACATAACAGACAAGACCGACTTGATTCTGTTACATGCAAGATTCAATATTCATGAATGTAAATGTAAAATGTTTGAGGAAAAAGACCAACAGGCACTGGTAATACATGTATAGTTATCTTTTGGTTATTTATAGATGACTCTGAAGAAAAGTCCTAAGCAACTATCTCAGATGGACATCATTTTAGACATCCCCAACATGGACGATGTAACTGAGGTCCCAGAACCCATCTGCTTACCAGAAAAAAAAAAGAAAAATCACCCCTGCCATGTCGGTGTAGCTAGCAAGCCAAACAGCAACACTTCCAACGGTCCAGAATGTAGTCGACGAGGGTGAGTGTACAGTGTGTGTGTGTGTGTGTGTGTTGTGTGAGTGTGCGTGCGTGTGTGTGGAGTGGAGGGGGAAGGGAAGGGGGCACGCGCACATATATACTACACGTCATTATTGAAGGGCCAGGAACGTTTTTGAGTCAATTTTTGAAAGGAGAAATAACCTATTTTCTCTTACTCTTTTCTCCAATTCGTTGCCGTAACTGAATGGATAAGAGCTCAGACAACATTGCAGTTTCCTTTTGGCACGTGTTTGGGGATTTGCCGATTTGCAATGGGCGGCCCAAGGAAGACAATTTCCACACGAAATTGTCGAATCTTCAGCAGGGTCTCTCTGACGACGCAGGCAAGGTAGCGACAAAATTCGCTTTGCACGTGCAAGGCAAGCCCTTTTTGAACACTACTCCAGCCAAAGTTGCCCGCAGACGAGGATAAAAAGGACCCGTTCTTGGTTCGTTTTAACCATGCTTGCAAGACGACGGATGACGGATGAGCAGCGGGGGAGAGCCCTCGCTCTGCTTGAAGGCCTAGCGCAGAGGGAAGTTGCTAGACGACTTGAAGTGTCGCATTCCACAATCCAGAGACTGCTGGAGCGCTTCAATGAGACTGGAGCAGTCCAGGAAAGGCGTCACACGGGTCGACCCAGAGTAACGACAAGACAGCAAGACCGCTACCTTGCCCTCTCCGTCCTGAGGGAAAGGGCATCCACTGCGGTGACCTTGAGGGGTCAGCTGAGGGACGCAACAGGTGCTAACATCAGCTGCAGCACGGTGAGAAGACGGCTACATGAGGCAAACTTGAGGTCACGGAGACCGGCTGTCCGACCCGTGCTGTCACCGGTCAACAGAGTGCGCCGCATGACCTGGGCCAGGGAGCACGTGACCTGGACAAGGCAACAGTGGGCCCGGGTCTTGTTTTCGGATGAGTCCAGGTTCACCCTGACCTTTAACGATGGCTGGGCTCGGGTGTGGCGACGTCAAGGGGAGAGGTTCGCTGACGCCACTGTCCAAGAGCATAACCGGTACGGCGGCGGGTCGGTGATGGTGTGGGGTGGCATGAGCCGTGGTACCCGGACCCCCCTGCTCCCCATTGACGGCATCCTGAACGGGGTCCGGTACCGGGACGAGGTTCTGGCGGCCGTGGCACTGCCTGCGCTTGTGGACCTTGGTCAAGGCGCCATCTTCCAGGACGACAATGCACCTGCGCATCGAGCACGCCTTGTGACCGACTTCCTGGAGCAGCATGAAGTCGTCCGTATGGCCTGGCCAGCGTGCTCACCTGACCTGAACCCAATTGAACACCTGGGATGTGCTCGGGAGGCGCATCAGGGACAACCACCCCCCACCGGGCACCCTGGCCAGGCTGGTCGACATCCTGCAGATCGAGTGGGCGGCCATCTCTCAGGACACACTCCGTACCCTTGTGGGGTCGATGCATCGGCGCTGTGAAGCATGCATCCAGGCTCGGGGCGGACACACGCGATATTGAAAACAGATTGGCCAAATCTGACACTTTCTGTTTTTTGAAAAGGGGGGGATGTTCCTTTAAATGCATGTGCTGTTCACTAATGGGTCATTGTGCTAATTTCTTTTTCCAAAACAGGTGTGGAAATGATGAAATAAAACATAGAATCAATTCTAAACATTGTCAATTATTTCAACTTAAAATTAGAGAGGAAGGAAGAAGTGGCCCTTAAATTATGATTAGGAGTATAAGTATGCATGAGCTTAAGTTGCTGTCCGTGTGCGTCATACAGGAAGACACGAAATGATTACGTAGTGTGTTTAAACGCATAGCCTACTTTGTTGAAATTCCCTTGACACGACGTGAAAATGGCTGGCATTTCAGCATTGTATAAATCTGAATGTATGTATATAGAAAAGTATCCTTGTCAGTGAAACTTTAAAACATGGCTGTCTTTCCTGTGTATACACAGAACCCATGAATGATACCGGACACTGACTTCCAAGGAGAACGCAATGCCGAAAACGGTGTTGGTTACTTGGGTACACATATTTTGCTTGTGTCTTTAATGTGCAGATGTTCCACAGCGGTCGTCACTCTTTTACAAGTCTAACTTGAAGACATACTTTTTGTCCAGCAGTAATTGACCCCTCTATGTGCCCATCCTTTTGTTCCATTCTACTACTGTCCTCCTACTCCCGGTTTGCATGTGATTTGTACCCTGGAGTTTCGGTCATTGTGAGTGAATGCTTTGTGAATGATGAGAGCACGCGCATTGATTTGATTTTTATATCAAGATTTGGCGCCTATAAATTAATATCTTCGTTATTATTAACATGTAACCTGCTGGACGAAGCAACAGGGAAGTTTGTCTTTTTCTCCTAATTTTTGTATTTGGTGTTTGTCTATTTGTGATCTTACGTCTACACCTGACAAAGGCCAGTTGTCTAAAAATTTGCTCCCGTCTTGTTTGGTTGCATTAAATGCGCGTTCTAATTTTTTTCGTGTTTTTTTTTTCTAGTTCATATAACCTACAACTCGGACCACGTTGGACGCAAATAACGAAACAAGGCATTTCACCCACTAGCTAGGCACAAATGGAGCTCGCTGAAGACAAATAATCGATGTTTCTTGCCTGCAATGTGTCTTGTTCTAAAAGTTTCATTATCTCAAAATTTAATGTACACATGAAGAGAGATTATTTTCTATTGTGGTCACGTGATTACACCACCAGCCTAGAACACGGCAAATCCATTTTATCTTATCCATGTTATTTTCAGAATCAACGAGGTGTGTGTTTAGAGATGGTTATAGCCCTGATACCCTGCACAGTCGGCTCAGCTGTGAATGATAATGATGATGACGATAATGAAAACTATTATTATAACAATGATAATGATAATAACGATGATGATGATGATGATGATGATAAACCTTTAGTTTACCATTTTTCCATTGAGCCTGTTTCTACCGTCGGTATTAATTGCGGACATGTATTAACTGCTTTTTCAGATCTAAGATGATGTAATTGCTGTGTGACAGTTATAGGTCATCTAGGTCAGTTTGTATAAAGGCCTGTTTTGTGTGTACCTGTTTTGTTTATGCATTTGTATTCAAGTTACCCTTGGTGTCAATTTTAGCAGAATGACCAACGCTAGGAACATGTCATTAAATTATTTAAGTGAATACAGTGATATCTGTCTTGACTAGTCTGAAAAAGGCATTAGAATAGACGAGAATACCTCAGTCACCTCAGGTTTGCTGACGAAATTTTCATCTTTGCAGAGAATATAAAACGACTGCAAAATATGCTGAATGAACAAATGAATGCGGCAAAAAAATGTAGGACTAACAGTAGACTTGAAGAAAACATAAATTATGGTCACCAACTGTACCGAAGACCTAAATGGAAAATACCGAACGAAAATGAAGACTTAGAAATGGTCGACCGCTAGACCAACGCATTTCAGCAGAATCCTCCTCCAAAGAGGAAGAAATCAAACGTAGGATAGCCCTTGGCTGGCAAGCGTTTGGAAGAGCAATTTCGGTTTTTTTAATGACAAAATTCCATCTGTCATGAAACGAAAAGTCTACGACCCATGCATTCTGCACACAGTCACCTACGGTGCAGAAACATGGAATCAACGAAAACACTTCGCTTTGAACTAAGAACCATGCTGCCAGCACACGAAAGAATCATGCGTGGTATCACCTGGAAAGATCGCAAAACGGCTCAGTGGATCAGAGAAAGAACAAAAGTGCGAGACATTCTGGAAGTCACCAACAAACTGAAATGGAACTGGGCAGGGCATCTGACCCGGAGAATGGGCAATCGTTGGACAACAACAACAACAACAAAAAAAACACGTTCTGGATACCAAGAGACGACACTCCCAATAGACGAAGAGAGTAAACTAGATGGAGAGACGACCTAGATGGATTTGACAAGAACTGGAGAGGAAAAGCCCTGGAACGAAGTGAATGGAAACAGCTGGGGAAGGCCTACGTCCAACAACGGACTTTCGATGGCTGAAAGAAATGGGGAAAAGTTATTTGTGTACCTGATTTTCTTTTCCGGGTTCTCTTTTTGTCCATGAATATCCATGTGTTGGAACATGTTTTGTTTGAAATAGATTTAGCCCCGATAAGGCACAGAGCAGTCGGGTTGGCTTTAAACACCACCATTTCTACTACTACTACTGCTACGGCTACTACTACTACTGCTACTACAAATAATGATGATGATGATGATTATAACGATAACGATGGCAATAGGAATAGTGAGAGCGTTACAGACTATGACGATAACAACAACAATGATAATAAACTTGTATGTTTATATGCATATGGCCAGTTTTCTTGTTGTTTTTTTCCTGTGTATAGATTTGCCTGTCTGTGAAAGCGGATATTCCTACGGAATTTTGTTGAGACCATTTTTTTCCTTGGAATTTATCTGGCCACCTATCTATCGAGCCATTTATATCCCTGTGTATCTATAACCATTTAATTGTTTGAATTGTCAATTCATTGAGACTGTCCGCGTGGGGATGACGGGGGCTCTTTCAGTATAAACAGTATCCCCGCCTTCTGGAAATTCTGTGCTAGACATTTCCTCCTCTGTGTCACCTTGTTTCTTTCTTCCTCCTTTGCTTTCTGTCATCTCTTCCTACCATTTTCTGCCTTGCTGGTCTATTCACCTGTATGCGTTCGATAAAATCTTACTTACCTTCTCCTAGGATTAATAATTAGATACATGTATTACGTGTATTTTTGGCTCTAAGGAAACGAGACACGCGAAAGCAATTTTAGGTAATTTAGGCCTTTTTTATATATATGTTTTAGTGTCCTTATTTATGTTTAAATTTGTATTCAGGTATTTTTTAAAACCACTGTGTGATAAATTGGACTGAGTGGCCAACACCAGGGGCATTTCTTTAGATTATGTGCGTAAATGCATTGATAAGTGTCCTTATTTTTTCTATTTTTTTTCTTTGTTGAAGTATTGTGTGTATTGAAGTGGTTCTAGCCTTGACATGGCTTTACACAGTCGTCTGGGCTTTAAACAAAAATAACAATAACAGTAACAATTCATTGAGACCTATTGATATCTCTATTTACTGATGTATTTATTTTTAGTCCGTGCACGTACAATTTGAATTCGCTTTGTTCCAGTGTGTCTGCAAAACTGTTACGCAACGTATTGCACCTGAAAATGAGGAGCACCAGTGACAACACAACAGCAGCAGCAGCAGCTAGCAGTAAAAACAGAACAAAAAGAATAACGAAACAAGTAAGTCTTCATCGGAATATGCTATAGACAACAGGAGAAAAACTCAAACACAAATAAAAAGGGGAAAAATACAAATAAAAACAAACATAACATATAGCAAAGACATACATAATGGGAAAGAGAACGATAAGAAGAAGAAACAAAGAAGAAAGACAAGAGGAAACAAAGAACGATAAGAAGAGGAAACGGATAAGAAGAGGAAACGAAGAAGAAAGACAAGAAGAGGAAACGAAGAAGAAAGACGACTAGAGGAAACGAAGAAAGACGACTAGAGGAAACGAAGAAGAAAGACAAGAAGAGGAAACGAAGAAGAAAGACGACTAGAGGAAACGAAGAAGAAAGACGACTAGAGGAAACGAAGAAGAAAGACGACTAGAGGAAACGAAGAAGAAAGACGACTAGAGGAAACGAAAAGAAAGACGACTAGAGGAAACGAAGAAGAAAGACGATTAGAGGAAACGAAGAAGAAAGACGATTAGAGGAAACGAAGAAGAAAGACGACTAGAGGAAACGAAGAAGAAAGACAAGAAGAGGAAACGAAGAAGAAAGACAAGAAGAGGAAACGAAGAAGAAAGACAACTAGAGGAAACGAAGAAGAAAGACTAGAGGAAACGAAGAAGAAAGACTAGAGGAAACGAAGAAGAAAGACTAGAGGAAACTAAGAAGAAAGACGATTAGAGGAAACGAAGAAGAAAGACGATTAGAGGAAACGAAGAAGAAAGACAATTAGAGGAAACGAAGAAGAAAGATAATTAGAGGAAACGAAGAAGAAAGACAATTAGAGGAAACGAAGAAGAAAGACGATTAGAGGAAACGAAGAAGAAAGACGATTAGAGGAAACGAAGAAGAAAGACGATTAGAGGAAAGGAAGAAGAAAGACGATTAGAGGAAAGGAAGAAGAAAGACGATTAGAGGAAAGGAAGAAGAAAGACGATTAGAGGAAAGGAAGAAGAAAGACGATTAGAGGAAACGAAGAAGAAAGACGATTAGAGGAAACGAAGAAGAAAGACGATTAGAGGAAACGAAGAAGAAAGACGATTAGAGGAAAGGAAGAAGAAAGACGACTAGAGGAAAGGAAGAAGAAAGACGACTAGAGGAAACGAAGAAGACGACTAGAGGAAACGAAGAAGAAACGGAGAAAATGCAAGGCAACATGAACAAAACAGAAAGAATGAGGACAACAAAAACGTAAGAGGAAACAAAACAACAACAACAACAAAACAATAAAACAAAATCATATGAACATCACGAACGACGAGAACGACAAACAAACAAAAAAAGACAAAACAAATATTCGTCACCAGAAAGTCGGAAAAACAAACAAAAAGCAGCAACCAAAACACAAAACAGAAACCCAGAGAAAAGAAAACATGATAAAACAAACAAGAAAGTGATAAAGAAAAAGAAAACGGAACAAATTTCTCAATGGACGGCAAACCCACAACTATGCTTATTACGCAGTCAGTAACAAGAGCGTCAACATGGATACACAGAAATGGAAACAAAAACAATAATGGAAAGAATACCAGAAGAAATGAAGAGCAACAGGAACAAGAAACAATGTGACGAGAAGCAATACAAGCAACGGAAAAATAACCCATCTGTGACAACAACAACGGCCAAAACCAACAGCAAATCGCCAAGCAAATCACAAAGAGCAGTGAAAAGGGAAAAATCGAGAACAGTAAACACGTGGAAAGAAGAGAAAAGGAAGAAGAAAGATCAAAAGAGGAAACAGAAAATGTAAGGCAACATGAACAAACAGAAAACGATAACAAAATGTAAGGAAAGACAAAAAAAAAAAAAAAATTAAAAAAGAAAGAAAATCAATACGAACAACAACAGGAACGACAAGAACAAGAACAACAACAACAACAACAACAAAAACAAGCGGAGAAAAAACAAATATTCGTCACCAGAAAGTCGAAAAAAACACAAACAACAGCAGCAACAACAAACACAAAACAGAAATCCAGAGCAAAAAAAAAAAAGATGACAAAACAGAACAAGATAGTTATAAAAAAAAAAAGAATAGAAAACAATACACAATGCATGGCAAATCCACAACTATGCCTGTTACGCAGTCGGTAACAAGAGCATCAACATGGATAAATAGAAATGGAAACAAAAACAGTAACGGAAAGAATACCAGAAGAAATAAAGAGCAAAAGGAACAAGAAGCAATGCGACAAGAAGCAATACGATAAGCAACAAAAAAACCCAACTGTGATGACAACAACGGCAAAAACTTCACCAGCAAATATCCAAGAAAATCAAAAAACAGTGAAAGGGAAAAAATAGAAAACATAAACATGTTGAAAGAAGAGGAAACAGAAGAAAGACAAGAAGAGGAAACGAAGAAGACGAATAGAGAAAAGGAAGAAGAAAGATCACAAGAGGAAACAGAAAATATAAGGCAACATGAACGAAACAGAAAGAATGAGGACAACAACAACGAGAAAACAACAACAAACAAAACAAAGCAAAAAAGAAAATGAATCGGAACAGCAGGAACGAGAGGAACAACAACAACAACAACAACAAACAAAAACAAAATCGAATGGAGAAGAAAAACGTTCCTCACCAAATAGTCGAAAAAAGAAAGCCAACAGCATCAACAACAAACACAAAACAAACCCAGAGCAAAGAAAACATGACAAAACAGAAACAGTCATAAAGAAAAAGAATAGAAAACGGATCAAATTCACAATGCACGGCAAAAACGACGTAACCAGCAAATCGCCATGAAAAGCACAAAGAACAGTAAAAGGGGAAATCGAGAACAATAAACACGTGGAAAGAAGAGGAAACTAAGAAGAAAGACAAAAAGAGGAAATGAAGAAGAAAGACGATCAGAGGAAACGAAGAAGAAAGATCAAAAAAGGAAACAGAAAATGTAAGGCAACATGAACAAAACAAAGAATGAGGACAACAAAAACGTAAGAGAAGACAATAACAAACAAAAAACAAAACAAAAACGAACGAAAAACCCCAAACAACCAAAAAAAAAAAAAAAAAAGAATCGATATGAACAACAGGAGGAACGACAACAACAAGAAGAATTGAAGACAAAAACAGTCACAAAGAAAATCCAGCAGCAACAAAAAACACAAACAGAAATCCAGAGCAAAGAAAACATGACAAAACAAAACAAAAAAGTTATAAAGAAAAAGAATAGAAAACAGCAGTAACAATGCACGGCAAATCCACAATAGCTTGTTACGCAGTCTATACAAAAGCATCACACATGATACACAGAAACGGAAACAAAAACAATAATGGAAAGAATACCAGAAGAAATGAAGAGCAGAAGAACAAGAAACAATGCGACAAGCAACAGAAAAAACAGATGATGAACACAATGGCAAAAACCAACAGCACATCGCCAAGAAACGCAAAAGAACCGTGAAAGGGAGAAAATCGAGAACAATAAGAACGTGAAAGAGAAGAAACGAAGAAGAAAAACAAGAAGAGGAAAAGAAGAAAGATCAGAAGAGGAAAAAGAAAATGCAACGCAGCATGAACAAAACAGAAAGATGATACAAAAACGTAAGACAAGGCAAAAAAAACAAAAAACAAAAAAACCAAAAAAAAAACCAAAAAAGAAAAAAAGAAAGAAAGAGAAAATCAATACAACAAAAGCAGGAACGACAAGAACAACAAGAAATTGAGAAAAAAACAAATATTCTTCACCAGATAGTCCAAAACCAAAACCAAACAACAGCAGCAACAAAAAGCACAAAAGAGAAACCCAGAGCAAAGAAAACATGACAAAACAGAAACAAAAGTTATGAAAAAAAAAAAAAAAAAGGCAGATAAACAATGCACGGCAAATCCAGAACTATGCTTGTTACGCAGTCAGTAACAAGAGAATCACCATGGATACATAGACATAGAAACAAAAACAATAACGGAAAGAATACCAGAAGAAATGGAGAGCAAAAGGAACAAGAAGCAATACGACAAGCAACAGGAAAAGAACAACTGTGATGACAACAACGGCAAAAGCCAACAGCAAATCGCCATGAAAAGCATAAAGAACAGTAAAATGGGAAAAATCGAGAACAGTAAACACGTCGAAAAGACTAGCAATACGAACAGGATCAAGAAAGAAAAACAATGGAACGACTATAACCGGGGACAAAATCAAAAACAACAAAACAAGAAAAACGGCTAAAACCACATAAAGAAGGCAAGAACAAACAAAACAGAAAAGAAAAATGGGAAAAAAGTGACAAACAAAAGAAAAAAGGAAAGAAAATTTGAGAAATAATGACAAAAACAACAAAAGACAAGAAGTCAAAGAAACAAACAAAAGAAAAACAACATCAACAAGAACAAGAGGAAGAACAAGCACAGAAAGAACCAAGTGTAGAAAAGTAAAACGTACACCAGCAAGTATACAGTAACAATATCAACACATGGCAGAACCAGAACACCAAAGGCGCCTAGGAACAGAAACACTTTTCAGAGAAAACAAACATAAGACAACAAACACGAGAAGAAAAAAAAAGAGCAGTAAGAACTAAAAAGCAAGCAAGAACAATAAAACCAAAACAAAAAGAACACAACAAAATTATTCTGAAGAGAAACAAGTTCTGAAAGAGCAAGATAGAAACAGCAAAAGCGACATCACCAAAAGCATAAAAAATATCAACAAATAGTCGAAAACCAACACCAAGATACACGAATTACAAAATCCAAGCGGAGCAAAAGCAAGAAGACGTCAACAAACACAGAACAGGAGAATTAAAATACTACATTACAGCTACAGCAATACGAAAGAGAAACGCTAAAAAAAAAAAATTTTAAAAAAAAGAGAAAAAAATGACAGGAAAAAGTACCAAAAACAAGAGCAACAAGATTACGAACAGAAAAAAAATCAATCTAAATATACAATGTCAAACACAAGACAAACGAACAAAAAGAACAACATACACTGAAAACCCAACATAAACGATATACAGAAAAGAACTGGAAGATGAAAACCAACAACAGCAAGAGTATAAGCACAACATCAACAAATAGAACTACAATATCATGATCACCAGTAAGAACGGGCATAAAGAAAACTTAACAAAGCAGAACAACAACAAAAAAGACCAAAACAAATAGCAAAGGGGAAAACGACAACAAAAACACAAGAGCAAACACAAGAAAAAAAACAAAAACAAAAAAACAACAGAATAAACATCCGAAGAGAGCAAAATCAAGAACATAAACGAAGACAACTACAGTTCAAGACACAGGAGCGTCAAGAGCACCACTACAACAAATCCACAAACATGCAAAATGAAAAATCAAAACAAAAACCAGAGCCAATTGGACATTTAAAAAGCACACAAGATTAGCAACAGCAAAGTCTACAAGACCCTGAAGAAACAATGACAAAAATGACGAGATAAAAGGAGCAAAAACAACAGCGAGAACATAAGAATAATGTCAACTAATAACAGAACCACAACACCAAGAACATAACAAACGCAAATAAGAAAAACTACTGAGCAGAACAGAAACAAGGCAAAAACAACCGCAAAATGGGAGAATGAACCAACAAAAACTACAACTACAATTACAACTCAAAACAGAAACCTAAAGCAAAGCAAAAAAAAAAAAAATCAACTGCAAGTCACCAAGAAAAGCACGAAGAAAAAGCATGAAAGGGAACAATTTCAAGAACAAGAAGTGTATCGAAACGAAGAAAAGAATCAACAAAAACAGGATCAAGATTGAAAAAAAAAAGACGGAACGAATATCACAAGGGAAAAAAATAAAAAACAACACGGTGGAAAAAAGCACATCGAAAGCAAGCAACAAAATAGAAAAAAATGAACACAAAACAAAAACTAGAACAGAGAAAATGGAAAGAAATACTGGTACTGAAAGAAAGGAAATTTGGCATTTCTAACAAGAACGATAGAGTGAAAATACAAACATAAAGGCAGACAGCAAGAAGTCAAAAACAAACAAAAAACAAAGGAAAGAATAATAAGAACAAGAGAAGGAACAAGAACAGGACGAACAAGCATAGAAGAGCATAACGTACACCAGCTAGGATACATCAGCAATATCAACACATGACGAGAACCAGAACACCAGCGCCACCAATGAACAGGAACGAATAAACAAAACATTAGAGGAAAACAAAAACAAGAAAAAGAGCAACAAGAACAAGCACAAATACAAAAACAAAAAGAACAACAGGTCTACAAAAACAAGACGAAGGAGCACAAGAAATACTAGAACAAGAAGAAAACATTATCAACAAATAGTGGAACAACAACATCACGAACATCAACTGTATCATTAATGAAATTACAACGCAGAACAAAAAAGACAAGAAAAAAACAACAAAAACACACGAGCGAAAGGAACAAGAAAAAATATCTGAAAAGAAGAAAATCAAGAACAAAGACAAATACAACCCCGGACAAAACAACCACGTCAGCAAAAACAATTACAACAAATCTCCAAAAATGAAAGCAACAAAGTGAACAAAGACCAAAATCAACTAGAAGCCATACAAGCAAACGAGAACAGCAAAAACAAAGTCAACAAGAGAAGTTCAGATAAAAGCAAGAACATAAAAAGAGCAAAAACGACAACAGCAAGAACAGAAGAATAATGTTAATACCGGAACTTGATCACCAAGAGCACCAACAAGAAGACAAATAAGATACTAATGAGCAGAACAAAACCAAAACAAGAAACACACAAAAGGAAAAACAAATCGACGACACAACAAATACTACAACTTACAGGAGCCAAAAACACAACAGGCACAGGAACAAGAAATTGGAGATTAAAAACAAAACATAATAGAACAACAAAAAGAACAAAGCAACTGACAACCAGAAGTGAACAAACATACAATCAAAAAACGCAATATCAGTCAAGACGAAGAAGAAGAGGTACACAACAAGAAGTAAAATAAAAGAGCGAGCTTCTGAAGCCCTTCATATATACCTTCCTTGGGTTAGTGCTACTTTGCATGAGCTCGGGACATGTTTCACTCTTTGTTTGCCCTGCCTGAGCGGGCACACAAGGTCATCTGATTTCCACCATTTCACCAGATTCGAGGGCAAGAGTTAAACAGAACTGAGAATGAAACTGGTTCTGAGAGTGGCCACCATTCCGGCTCAGACATCTTTGGAGTGTACTTCACATCGTTCTTCTTCTGTTTTATCTTTTTGGATTGCTTCTCAAATCGTTGTGGCATGCTCCCCACAGCCATACACTTCCGGAAAGCCTCTTCTCTGAACTTAAAAGCCAGGTATTCATTGTCTGTAAAGTGTTTAGTCAGCCTTGCATCCTTGACAGTGGATGGATTTTCCATTTGAGTTCAGAAGTGATAGTTGTCTGAACTAGTTGAAGTCACTCGAATTCTGTTCTTCTTTGAACGTATTTTCCATCTGTTACTAATCTTCAAGTTCCTGCATGCTGATCATAAGTTCCTGGAGCCACTTGGGGACACGTGGGCATTTCCTCATGCAGCAGGTAAGCTATTTCATTAGGGCCAGATGACGATTTCAAGTGATGTCTCGCCCTGAGGATTGGAATGATTTCCTGTGATACTGTTTTAGAGCTGTTTTATCCATTGTGACTGTCCCTGACTTGGATGGCTGGAATAATTTACTGCAAAACTGGAAGGGGTGTCTAAGTAATTTTGAGTCGTCTTTTTGCTGATCCTCCTCCTTGCGTATTCTGCTTTGCTTGCGTATTCTCTTTCAGTTATTTTCCTAATCATTTCTTGTTCTAATTATGAAGCAGCTTTCATTTTGTTCCCTCCGGATATCCTCATCGAACGCTGATGTGTGGATTTCTCACGAGGAGTTTTCTTCTTTGGTTGTTTTACTCCACAGGTGTCCCTGCGTGTTGCCTCTTAACTGGACAGCAAGACTACCATGAACAATAACAAAAGAATAATTTTTGAGTTGATGAATCCATCTGATTAGACAATGGAAGCACTCGGTTGAGGAGTCGGATGGTGAACAGCATCGGCTGTGGTTGAACAAGGTAATTTCTCGAGTGGCAGATTGATAGGTGATCGCTGTTGCTGCTTTCTTTTCTGTCTCTCCAACAACAGTGGAGATCATTTCACCTCTACAGTGGCCATGCCTGCACGTACAGCCTTCACTAGGCACAGCGATTTGTAGCTGTCTCTTTGCAGGTGGACACACTGATATCGGCCGATTTCAGGTCTCATTTGCAAGATTCTCTATATAGCGGCAGTGAACGCCCTGTGTGCCAGGATGCTGCAGTGAGCTCTCCGTACAATGTTATCATCAGGGATATGAGTATCCTGCATACTGCGAACACGACCAAGCCAGGTGAATAAATTTCGAGAGAAAGGCTGCAACTGTTAAGGTAAGGAATTTACCAAGAGGTGTTCCAGGGACTGGGAAGGGACAGATGGGAGTGAACTTTGAAGGAAGGATACCAAGGGGAGGGAACTTCGGTGGAGGACCAACGGGGGTGGAACATGGGAAGAGGGGAGGTAAATTTGGGAAACAGAGGGTATAGACCTTTTTGGGAAGACTCAGAAGGGAGGAACTTAGGTGAACGGCGAAAAGAACTTGGAATTCAGAAGGGATTGATGGGAAGAAACTTGGTGAAATTAGGGAGGTTCTAAGGGGAGCTAACTTTGGGAGATGGGGAAAGGGACTGAGATGAGGGAACTTGAGGAGAGGGGGAGCCCTAAAGGAGAGAGGGACTTCGGGGAGGAGAGGGGAAGCACAAAGAGAGGGAAGGAAATTTATGAGTCGAAGAGGGGGTAGCGGGAAGGAGGGAGGGAACTTTAGGGGTCAATGAGGGGAGGATAGCCACGAGGGAGGGAGGAAACTTCGGGGGTCGAAAAGGCAGTGGGGTTGGGGAGCCAGGAGGGAACTTTGGGTGTCGAAGAGAGGGAGGGAACTTTGGGGATCGAAAGGGGGGGGGGAGCCCCGAGTGAGGGAGAGAACCCCCGAGTGAGGGAGAGAACCAATGAGATGGTACTTAGGGGGGGGGGGGGAGAGGACCAATGGGAGGATACTGGGTGGAGAGAGAAACCAATCGAAGGGTATTTGGGGGAGGTGAAAACGAATGGGAGGGAATTTCGGGAGGGAGAACCAATGGGAGGATACTTAGGGGGGGGGGGGGACCAATGGGAGGGTAATTGGTGGGGTGGAGAACGAATGGAAATACCGGTATTTGGGAGGAGGGAGAACGAATGCGAATGGGAGGGAACTTGGGGAGGAAGTATCAATGCGAGGGAACCTTGGGTAGTGAGAACCAAAGGGAGGGGGAACCAAGGTGAGAGAACTTGGGGGGAGAAGGAATGGGAGGGTAGAGGTGGAGAAGGAATGGGAGGGAACTTGGGGGTGAGAATCAGTGGAAGGAAGGAAGAACCAATGGGAGGGTACTTGGGTGGTGGTGGAGAACCAATGGGAGGGAACTTGGAGGAGGGAGAGAACCAAGGGGAGGGAACTTAAGGGAGAGAACCAAGGGGGGAGGAACTGGGGGATGGACGGAACTAAAGAACCAAGGGGAGGGGAGCTTGGGTGGAGGGAGTACTAAGGGAGAGAAACTTGGGAGGGGAGGGAATAACTAAGAAAGAGAACCAAGGGGCGGGAACTTTGGGGAGGGAGGGAGAGAACCAAGGGGGGAATTTGGGAGAGGGATACTAAGCGGGGTGGGGGAGTACTAAAGGGAGGGAACTTGGGGGAAGGAGAGAACCAAACGGAGGGGACTGGGGGGATGGAGAGAACCAAAGGGATGGGACTTGAGGGAGGGAGGGAGAACCAAGGGCACGGTACCTGGGGGGGGGGGGGGGAGGGTTGAGGACCAAGGGGAGGGAACTTCGAGAAGGGAGAGAACCAGGGGGAGGGAACTTGGGAGAGGAAGAGAACCAAGGGGAGGGGGAACCAAAGGGAGGGGGAACCAAGGTGAGAGAACTTGGGGGGAGAAGAAATGGGAGGGTAGAGGTGGAGAAGGAATGGGAGGGAACTTGGGGGGTGAGAATCGGTGGAAGGAAGGAAGAACCAATGGGAGGGAACCAAGGAGAGGGAACTTGGTGGGAAGGAGTACTAAAGGGGGGAACTTGGGGAGGGAGCATTAATGGGAGGGAACTTTGGGGGAGAGGGGACTGATGGGAGGGTACTTCGGGGGGAGGGAGTACTAATATGAGGGACCTTGAGGGAGGGAGGGAGAGAGAACCATAGGGAGGGAACTTGGAGGGGGAGAGAGTATACTAATGGGAGGGGTACTTGGGGGGAGGTAGGACTAATGGGAGGAAACTTGGAGGGACGTGAGAACTAAGGGGAGAAATACTTGAGGTTGGGAGAATCAAGGGAGGGAGAGCCAATGGGAGGGAACTTGTGTGGGTGGGGAGAACCAAGCGGAGGGTACTTTCTGAGGGAAACAATTTGAGGGAATTTGGGAGGGAGCGAGTACTAAGGGGGAGGGAACATGGGGTAGAGGAAGTGCTAAGGGGGAGGGCACTTGGAGGGGAGGAGAGAATCAAAGGGAGAGGGAAGGGAGAGAACGAAGAGGAGGGGACTTGCGCGGTAGGGATAAAACCAAGGGGAGGGAACTTGGGAGAGGGAGAGAACCAGGGGGAGGGAACCTGGGGGAAGGAGAGAACCTTGGGGGGAGGGAGTACTAAGGGGAGGGAACTTCAAGGAAGGGAGTACTAAGGGGAGGGACCTTGTGGGGGGAGGCAATACTAATGGGAGGGAACTCGGGGGAGGGAGTAATGAGAAGGAACTTGGGGGGGGGGGGGCAGGAAAATCAATAGAGTACATAGGGAGGGAGAACGAACGGGAGGGTAAATGGGGGAGGGGGGGAACCAAAGGGATCGTAATAGAAGGGAGAGAATCAAGGGGAGGGTAATTGAGGAGGGAGATCCAAGGGGTGTGAACTTAAATGTGGGAGAACTAAGGGGAGAATACTTGACGGTGAGAGAACCAAGGGGAGGGAACTTGGGCAGGGAGAGTCAATGGGAGGGAACTTGTGGGGGAAAGAACCAAGGGGAGGGTACTTGGTGAGGGAAACAATGGGAGGGAACTTGGGCAGGGAGAGTCAATAGGAGGGAACTTGTGGGGGAAAGAACCAAGGGGAGGGTACTTGGTGAGGGAAACAATGGGAGGGAACTTGGGTAGGGAGAGTCAATGGGAGGGAATTTGTGGGGGAAAGAACCAAGGGGAGGGTACTTTGTGAGGGAAACAATGGGAGGGAACTTGGGGAAGGAGAACCAATGGAACTTGGGAGCCAGAGAACCAATAAGAGGGTTCTTGGGGGGAGGGGAGAACTAAGGGAGGGAACTTGGGGGGGGGGGAACCAAGGGGGAGAATACGTAGGGGCGGGAGAGTCAATGGGAGGGATTTCTTTTTGGAGGGGGGGAGAACCAAAGGGAGGGAACATGGGGAGGGAGAACCAGTGGGAGAGATCTTGAGGCGGGAGAACCAATGGGAGGGGTAATGGGGGGGGGGGGGAGGGA
>JAPXFY010000020.1:50472570-50482570 GCA_030674185.1 Monoplex corrugatus
ACAGACAGACAGACAAACAGACAGACAGAGACATAGACAGATAGAGACTCAGAGAGAGACACAGAGAAAGATAGAGAGACACACAGAGACAGAGACAGACAGACAGACAGACAGAGTGAACAACAGAAAGAAGACCAAAAACAAGAACAAATTATGTTTACGAGGATATGAAATAAGCAATATATATACTACACGTCATTATTGAAGGGCCAGGAACGTTTTTGAGTCAATTTTTGAAAGGAGAAATAACCTATACTACACGTCATTATTGAAGGGCCAGGAACGTTTTTGAGTCAATTTTTGAAAGGAGAAATAACCTATTTTCTCTTACTCTTTTCTCCAATTCGTTGCCGTAACTGAATGGATAAGAGCTCAGACAACATTGCAGTTTCCTTTTGGCACGTGTTTGGGGATTTGCCGATTTGCAATGGGCGGCCCAAGGAAGACAATTTCCACACGAAATTGTCGAATCTTCAGCAGGGTCTCTCTGACGACGCAGGCAAGGTAGCGACAAAATTCGCTTTGCACGTGCAAGGCAAGCCCTTTTTGAACACTACTCCAGCCAAAGTTGCCCGCAGACGAGGATAAAAAGGACCCGTTCTTGGTTCGTTTTAACCATGCTTGCAAGACGACGGATGACGGATGAGCAGCGGGGGAGAGCCCTCCCTCTGCTTGATGAAGGCCTAGCGCAGCGGGAAGTTGCTAGACGACTTGAAGTGTCACATTCCACAATCCAGAGACTGCTGGAGCGCTTCAATGAGACTGGAGCAGTCCAGGAAAGGCGTCACACGGGTCGACCCAGAGTAACGACAAGACAGCAAGACCGCTACCTTGCCCTCTCCGTCCTGAGGGAAAGGGCATCCACTGCGGTGACCTTGAGGGGTCAGCTGAGGGACGCAACAGGTGCTAACATCTGCTGCAGCACGGTGAGAAGACGGCTACATGAGGCAAACTTGAGGTCACGGAGACCGGCCGTCCGACCCGTGCTGTCACCAGTCAACAGAGTGCGCCGCATGACCTGGGCCAGGGAGCACGTGACCTGGACAAGGCAACAGTGGGCCCGGGTCTTGTTTTCGGATGAGTCCAGGTTCACCCTGACCTTTAACGATGGCCGGGCTCGGATGTGGCGACGTCAAGGGGAGAGGTTCGCTGACGCCACTGTCCAAGAGCATAACCGGTACGGCGGCGGGTCGGTGATGGTGTGGGGTGGCATGAGCCGTGGTACCCAGACCCCCCTGCTCCCCATTGACGGCATCCTGAACGGGGTCCAGTACCGGGACGAGGTTCTGGCGGCCGTGGCACTGCCTGCGCTTGTGGACCTTGGTCAAGGCGCCATCTTCCAGGACGACAATGCACCTGCGCATCGAGCACGCCTTGTGACCGACTTCCTGGAGCAGCATGAAGTCGTCCGTATGGCCTGGCCAGCGTGCTCACCTGACCTGAACCCAATTGAACACCTCTGGGATGTGCTCGGGAGGCGCATCAGGGACAACCACCCCCCACCGGGCACCCTGGCCAGGCTGGTCGACATCCTGCAGATCGAGTGGGCGGCCATCCCTCAGGACACACTCCGTACCCTTGTGGGGTCGATGCATCGGCGCTGTGAAGCATGCATCCAGGCTCGGGGCGGACACACGCGATATTGAAAACAGATTGGCCAAATCTGACACTTTCTGTTTTTTGAAAAGGGGGGGATGTTCCTTTAAATGCATGTGCTATTCACTAATGGGTCATTGTGCTAATTTCTTTTTCCAAAACAGGTGTGGAAATGATGAAATAAAACATAGAATCAATTCTAAACATTGTCAATTATTTCAACTTAAAATTAGAGAGGAAGGAAGAAGTGGCCCTTAAATTATGATTAGGAGTATATTTTCTCTTACTCTTTTCTCCAATTCGTTGCCGTAACTGAATGGATAAGAGCTCAGACAACATTGCAGTTTCCTTTTGGCACGTGTTTGGGGATTTGCCGATTTGCAATGGGCGGCCCAAGGAAGACAATTTCCACACGAAATTGTCGAATCTTCAGCAGGGTCTCTCTGACGACGCAGGCAAGGTAGCGACAAAATTCGCTTTGCACGTGCAAGGCAAGCCCTTTTTGAACACTACTCCAGCCAAAGTTGCCCGCAGACGAGGATAAAAAGGACCCG
The DNA here is from genome assembly GCA_030674185.1 of Monoplex corrugatus. NCBI lineage: Eukaryota > Metazoa > Mollusca > Gastropoda > Littorinimorpha > Ranellidae > Monoplex > Monoplex corrugatus. The sequence goes on from JAPXFY010000020.1 coordinate 50,474,721, forward strand.
TTCTTGGTTCGTTTTAACCATGCTTGCAAGACGACGGATGACGGATGAGCAGCGGGGGAGAGCCCTCGCTCTGCTTGATGAAGGCCTAGCTGCAGCGGGAAGTTGCTAGACGACTTGAAGTGTCGCATTCCACAATCCAGAGACTGCTGGAGCGCTTCAATGAGACTGGAGCAGTCCAGGAAAGGCGTCACACGGGTCGACCCAGAGTAACGACAAGACAGCAAGACCGCTACCTTGCCCTCTCCGTCCTGAGGGAAAGGGCATCCACTGCGGTGACCTTGAGGGGTCAGCTGAGGGACGCAACAGGTGGTAACATCAGCTGCAGCACGGTGAGAAGACGGCTACATGAGGCAAACTTGAGGTCACGGAGACCGGCCGTCCGACCCGTGCTGTCACCAGTCAACAGAGTGCGCCGCATGACCTGAGCCAGGGAGCACGTGACCTGGACAAGGCAACAGTGGGCCCGGGTCTTGTTTTCGGATGAGTCCAGGTTCACCCTGACCTTTAACGATGGCCGGGCTCGGGTGTGGCGACGTCAAGGGGAGAGGTTCGCTGACGCCACTGTCCAAGAGCATAACCGGTACGGCGGCGGGTCGGTGATGGTGTGGGGTGGCATGAGCCGTGGTACCCAGACCCCCCTGCTCCCCATTGACGGCATCCTGAACGGGGTCCGGTACCGGGACGAGGTTCTGGCGGCCGTGGCACTGCCTGCGCTTGTGGACCTTGGTCAAGGCGCCATCTTCCAGGACGACAATGCACCTGCGCATCGAGCACGCCTTGTGACCGACTTCCTGGAGCAGCATGAAGTCGTCCGTATGGCCTGGCCAGCGTGCTCACCTGACCTGAACCCAATTGAACACCTCTGGGATGTGCTCGGGAGGCGCATCAGGGACAACCACCCCCCACCGGGCACCCTGGCCAGGCTGGTCGACATCCTGCAGATCGAGTGGGCGGCCATCCCTCAGGACACACTCCGTACCCTTGTGGGGTCGATGCATCGGCGCTGTGAAGCATGCATCCAGGCTCGGGGCGGACACACGCGATATTGAAAACAGATTGGCCAAATCTGACACTTTCTGTTTTTTGAAAAGGGGGGGATGTTCCTTTAAATGCATGTGCTGTTCACTAATGGGTCATTGTGCTAATTTCTTTTTCCAAAACAGGTGTGGAAATGATGAAATAAAACATAGAATCAATTCTAAACATTGTCAATTATTTCAACTTAAAATTAGAGAGGAAGGAAGAAGTGGCCCTTAAATTATGATTAGGAGTATATATATATATATATATATATATATATATATATATATATATATATATATACTATTTTACATCCAGCTGTTGGCCAAATAGGATATACAGTACACAAGAGGAAAGAGAGAAAGAGATAGAGAAAGAGACACAGGGACAAACAGAGAGAGAAAGAGGAAGGGAGGGAGGGAGATAGATCGATCGATAGATAGATCGAGAGAGAAAAAGAGAGAGAGAGAGAGGGGGGGGGGGACAGACAGACAGACAGAGACAGAGTTAGCTTGCCGATACAGACGAAAAGTGTCAATGATGAATCATTGTCATTTCAACGCGTCCGAGAATGGACAAATTGTGAAGGATGGAAAAGACTGGACACTCTAAAATCGGATTATGAACGTACAGCCAATCGGTCTTGTCTGACAAACACACAATGAAGGTCTGTATGTTTCACTGAGATTTTGTACTTCTAGTCTTACTCAGAGTTCGTGAGTAGTCAGGCGATATATCAAAGTTGCCCCCCTCCCCCCACTCTCTTTTGAACAGGAGCTCCAGGAATAAATTGTCATAAATTTGAATATCCCTCTCTTGTTGACAAAAAGATACTGCCCATTTTGCTTGTGTAAACCAGAGAACGAAGTCTACGTCATTTGTGTTTGTTCTCAATACAATGAATTGTGAACGAAATTTCTAAATAGTCATTTTATCTTCAGATGACTGCATTTTTTGCTAGTCAAAAATAATGGTGTCATTTTCAATTGCAGTATATCTAAGCTGGCATCAGGCTCGCCACAAAGATTGCTGTGTGTAGAGCAGTAATCTTGAACACTTTGCTGTACCACTGCCACACTTTGTCTACCGATAATACATTCTACCGGTAAAACGGTTCCAGCTTAGATGTCTGCACAAGATCTGCAACATCATGTGGTAGAATCGCGAGTACAACTTTCAAGTTTTTAAAAAGTGTGGCTTGTCAAGTATAGAGTTTCTATTTATCGAATACCAACTTCATTGGACAGGACAAGATGTCCGTATGGAAGGCAATGCGTCACACAAATGGAGAGCTGACGGAAAGATGCAGTGACCAGAAAAAGACCACCAAAGCGATGCAAGGATACTCTGAAGGCCAACTTCATTAGCTGTGGTATCAAAATCACATACTGGGAAGTTGTCCGTCACAGAGTAAGATAGCGACAGCAGTGTAGGCAAGTCACAATCACATTTAAACAGCACAGAACAGCTGCTATCCAACAGAAGAAGGACTGGCAGAAGCAGAACCCAAGACAGCAGGACTTTATTCCTTTTCTCACATTGAAGAAAGCAGCAGGGAAGTTTCAGTCTTTTTCTCAATTTTTTTGTATCTGGTGTTTGTTTGTTTGTAATCTTACGCTTGACAAAGGCCAGGTGGCCGAAAATTTGCACCTGTCTTGTTTTGTTGTATTAAATACGCGTTCTTATTCTTCTTTCGTGTTTTTTTTTTCTGGTTCTTGTGGAAGTTCATGTACCTCCAGGATCGGTGTTGCATCCTACATGAAGACCCACACCAGTCAATAAAGGACCAGTACGTCTTCTTATCTGTCGGATGGACAGAAGAGTCCATCATCAAATTTAAGTATACAAAGTTTACTATAAACTTGACCTGGAGGTAACCCAGGGTTATAAGCAACATGAACTTACCATAACTGTTATTTAAACGTCGATAACTGTAGGGTGACCTGAGGGACTAAATGGTTGTTTTGTTTTGTAATGCAATTGGAACAAAGATGTATATCTGACTGATAATGAGCATATAGCCTACGACTATTCAGTACGAGTTTATGAGTTCCTACGAGTGTGTTTAGTCAGTATTAATACTTCAATAAAGGCATAATTGCTTTGACCTGGAAGTGCTTGAGACAACAAGGGATAGACACAGATGGAAGGCCATGATCGCCAACGCCATGTGGCAAGGTACATGATGGTGATGATAATAATTGCTTTCTTCCATGATGGTGGCCACACTACCATTTTTTAAATTTATTTATATTTGATATTTTGCGTCATTGTAATTACAAAAAATCCAACAACAAAAAAACAAAACCAGAGTGCGCCTTTGGTAAACTGTTGCAATCCCTACCGTAAGTAGCCGTTGGCCTTATACGATAAATTTTACATTTGTGTTCGTGTTTCCCCAATAATCCGCCAAATCTCCTAAACTTACCCGCGATAATCTTTCAGACTCTTTGAGCCTACGCAAAACCGTACGCAGTTTCAAGGTTTTTGCAATGGGTAAGTAGAGATGCCTATGAAACACTCAGTTGGCACCATTAGAATGACTGAAGCATTATGATAAGCACCAAACAGAACAGAGTGTATGTCACAGACTGGGATCAAACTGGAGACGTGTGGTCTTTTATCCATGGCTCCGTCAAAAGCAACAACCAGCCTGTGTGAAATGTGTGGCCCGCCTGAGTGTCCAGTTCACGATCCCTGCACTATCAGCATGGTACTCTAATCAACGGAACTAACATCTAAAAATATCTTGTTACATCTAAGTGTCAAGTAACATATAAAAATATCTTGTTACGTCTAAGTGTCAAGTAACATAAAAATATCTTGTTACATCTATGTGTCAAGTAACATATAAAAATATCTTGTTACATCTATGTGTCAAGTAACATATAAAGATATCTTGTTACATCTATGTGTCAAGTAACATAAAAATATCTTGTTACATCTAAGTGTCAAGTAACATATAACAATATTGTTACATCTATGTGTCAAGTAACATATAAATATCTTGTTACATCTATGTGTCAAGTAACATATAAAAATATCTTGTAACATCTATGTGTCAAGTAACATATAAAGATATCTTGTTACATCTATGTGTCAAGTAACATATAAAAATATCTTGTTACATCTATGTGTCAAGTAACATATAAAAATATCTTGTAACATCTATGTGTCAAGTAACATGAAAATATCTTGTTACATCTGTCCAGTAACATATAAAACATATTGTTACATCTATGTGTCAAGTAACATATAACAATATCTTGTTACATCTATGTGTCAAGTAACATAAAAAATATCTTGTTACATCTATGTGTCAAGTAACATATAAAGATATCTTGTTACATCTATGTGTCAAGTAACATAAAAATATCTTGTTACATCTAAGTGTCAAGTAACATATAACAATATTGTTACATCTATGTGTCAAGTAACATATAAAGATATCTTGTTACATCTAAGTGTCAAGTAACATATAACAATATTGTTACATCTATGTGTCAAGTAACATATAAATATCTTGTTACATCTATGTGTCAAGTAACATATAAAAATATCTTGTTACATCTAAGTGTCAAGTAACATATAACAATATTGTTACATCTATGTGTCAAGTAACATATAAATATCTTGTTACATCTATGTGTCAAGTAACATATAAAGATATCTTGTTACATCTAAGTGTCAAGTAACATATAACAATATTGTTACATCTATGTGTCAAGTAACATATAAATATCTTGTTACATCTATGTGTCAAGTAACATATAAAAATATCTTGTAACATCTATGTGTCAAGTAACATATAAAGATATCTTGTTACATCTATGTGTCAAGTAACATATAAAGATATCTTGTTACATCTATGTGTCAAGTAACATATAAAGATATCTTGTTACATCTATGTGTCAAGTAATATAAAGATATCTTGTTACATCTATGTGTCAAGTAATATAAAGATATCTTGTTACATCTATGTGTCAAGTAACATATAAAGATATCTTGTTACATCTATGTGTCAAGTAACATAAAAAATATCTTGTTACATCTATGTGTCAAGTAACATATAAAGATATCTTGTTACATCTATGTGTCAAGTAACATATAAAAATATCTTGTTACATCTATGTGTCAAGTAACATATAGATATCTTGTTACATCTATGTGTCAAGTAACATATATAGATATCTTGTTACATCTATGTGTCAAGTAACATATAAATATATCTTGTTACATCTATGTGTCAAGTAACATATAAAAATATCTTGTTACATCTATGTGTCAAGTAACATATAACAATATCTTGTTACATGTATGTGTCAAGTAACATATAATAATATCTTGTTACATGTATGTGTTGAGGGACATATGAAAATATCTTGTTACATCTATGTGTCAAGTAACATATAACAATATCTTGTTACATCTATGTGTTGAGGGAAATATCTTGTTACATCAATGTGTCAAGTAACATATGAAAATATCTGTTACATCTATGTGTCAAGTAACATATAACATCTTGTTACATCTATGTGTTGAGGGAAATATCTTGTTACATCAATGTGTCAAGTAACATATAAAAATATCTTGTTACATCTATGTGTCAAGTAATATAAAGATATCTTGTTACATCTATGTGTCAAGTAACATATAAATATCTTGTTACATCTATGTGTCAAGTAACATATAAAAATATCTTGTTACATCTAAGTGTCAAGTAACATATAACAATATTGTTACATCTATGTGTCAAGTAACATATAAATATCTTGTTACATCTATGTGTCAAGTAACATATAAAGATATCTTGTTACATCTAAGTGTCAAGTAACATATAACAATATTGTTACATCTATGTGTCAAGTAACATATAAATATCTTGTTACATCTATGTGTCAAGTAACATATAAAAATATCTTGTAACATCTATGTGTCAAGTAACATATAAAGATATCTTGTTACATCTATGTGTCAAGTAACATATAAAGATATCTTGTTACATCTATGTGTCAAGTAACATATAAAGATATCTTGTTACATCTATGTGTCAAGTAATATAAAGATATCTTGTTACATCTATGTGTCAAGTAATATAAAGATATCTTGTTACATCTATGTGTCAAGTAACATATAAAGATATCTTGTTACATCTATGTGTCAAGTAACATAAAAAATATCTTGTTACATCTATGTGTCAAGTAACATATAAAGATATCTTGTTACATCTATGTGTCAAGTAACATATAAAATATCTTGTTACATCTATGTGTCAAGTAACATATAGATATCTTGTTACATCTATGTGTCAAGTAACATATATAGATATCTTGTTACATCTATGTGTCAAGTAACATATAAATATATCTTGTTACATCTATGTGTCAAGTAACATATAAAAATATCTTGTTACATCTATGTGTCAAGTAACATATAACAATATCTTGTTACATGTATGTGTCAAGTAACATATAATAATATCTTGTTACATGTATGTGTTGAGGGACATATGAAAATATCTTGTTACATCTATGTGTCAAGTAACATATAACAATATCTTGTTACATCTATGTGTTGAGGGAAATATCTTGTTACATCAATGTGTCAAGTAACATATGAAAATATCTGTTACATCTATGTGTCAAGTAACATATAACATCTTGTTACATCTATGTGTTGAGGGAAATATCTTGTTACATCAATGTGTCAAGTAACATATAAAAATATCTTGTTACATCTATGTGTCAAGTAATATAAAGATATCTTGTTACATCTATGTGTCAAGTAACATATAAAGATATCTTGTTACATCTATGTGTCAAGTAACATATAAAAATATCTTGTTACATCTATGTGTCAAGTAACATATAAAAATATCTTGTTACATCTATGTGTCAAGTAACATATAAAAATATCTTGTTACGTCTAAATGTCAAGTAACATATGATTATATCTTCTTACATCTGTCAAGTCATCATCATCATCATCAGGTGCCCTGCCGCATGGCGTTGGCGACCATGGACTTCCAACCATCTCTATCTCTCGCTGCCCCCAGCATCTCCCCCACCCTCTTTATCCTCAGCCACCCTGCAAGTCCGTCCAGCATTCTCTCCCTGGGTCTACCCGGTGCTCTCTTTCCCTCCAGCTTTCCCGTTGTGACCAGGTGCTCCAAATCCCCCTTCCTCATAAAATGGCCTATAAATGTTGCTTGTCTTTTCCTAATCTTCCTTATCAGTGATCGACTTGTGTCTGCCTCCATCAAGACTGTCTCCTTTGTTTTCTTTGCTGTCCATGGTACTCTCAACATTCTTCTGAGAAACCACATCTCGGCTGCCTCAATCCTGCTCTGGTTTTGCTTGCTGACTGTCCACGCCTCGCATCCGTACAACAGTATTGGTTCTATATAACATTCAAGGACTCTCTTTCTAATGTTAATTGATAGGCATTTCTTGGTAAGAATGCTTGTCATCTTCTTGAATGCTGTTTTGGCTTAGCCGATTCTGCCAGCTATTTCCGATGTGCATCTGCCGTCTGATGAAATGACCGTTCCCAGGTATTTGAACTTATTAAACTGTGTCAAGGTTGTGCCATTTGCTGTTATTTTGCATGAGGGGATTTCATGGGTTTTTTTTCATGTCATCTGTCAAGTAACATATAAAAACATAATAATTATTGTTACATCTATGTGTCAAGGGACATATGTTTCATATTTTTATTTTTTCGTTACAGTGGATTTACCAGTGAAATTTGGGGTGATCTCTCCTTTGAGAGCGTGTCGCGGCAGTGCAGCATCACCCAATGTTTTTTTTTTACCAAGGCTTCATAGAGGC
>JAPXFY010000020.1:50490070-50492570 GCA_030674185.1 Monoplex corrugatus
TTAAATACATTTTCCGATTGAATTATAAAGTGCTGAGTGCATGTAGATGTAATTTAAAGATTAAATATTCCATTTTTGACGAAAAGTGAAAATTGACAAAATCGACCCATCACACCTTTTCCGGTCCTCTACGCTTTTCGCTGCCTGCGAGTTAGGACTCATTTCGTAAAAACGGGTCACAAATAGCAATGTTGAAAATATAAAGAATCATTTTCGTCTTTTCTCTTATTCGAAGTTTACATTATATCCCTATCAAGACTTGATTTTTATATTTATTTGCTTTCTGTGTTTACATCGTCATAATGTAAATATCTATGTATATCAAATCCAATGTGTTTCAAATACTGGAGTCAAAAGCAAAATGTGAAATGTGTTTTGACAAATTAGCAATGTTGAAAATATAAAGAATCCTTTCTGTCTTTTCTCTCACTCCGTTCTTTACTGTTCTGTCTGTAGTACGAATTATCACTCACTGCTCCAAGACAGGGAAAGGGAGACAGTAACAGATCACAAAGAACAGTACAGGGAAGAGTAAAGGAAAACTCCAGGGTAGCTACACGCCAACGACGCACAATGAAGATTACAACGCCCAGACAAGACAGGGAACAAAAGACACAAATACACAAAGAGTCTCATCTCGCCCTCCTCACCACAATATAAAAGACTCCCCCCCCTCCCCCTGATCAAATGATCTGAAGGCTGGGGTGGAGAGGGGAACCATTTGTCGCCTTTGATAGATGTCTCTACAGGAAGACCAGAGAGTCTTATTTCCGTCGGTGCTGATACAATTTGTTAGACACGTGGACAATGGAGAACTGAGAACACAATCCTGTTTCTTTCTATCAGATTTCTTGCAAAGTAATTTTCCTCAGTGCCCCCATTTCTTTTTTTTCTGTTTCCTGTCAACTCTTAGAAAAGGACTAAAGGAATGTAGAGCTATTACAACTTTCTTCTAAACCTTAATGCTAACATGAATCAGCAGCTTAATCTTGTCATTTTGTCACATGGTTTGAACTCGTGGTATTTGATGCTATTTGCTTTACCAGAGAAACAAAAATCACAAGAACGCAATAGCAACAACACTAAGAATAAAATCATGTAGCTCTTCTCTTAAGATCGACAGAAAGGAATCCGCTCAAGCATCTGCAACACTTTACTTGTTGTATACTCACAAATCCATCTACGTATTCACCCCCCACACTTCTCTGATGATATAAAAAAAAATATGTGACCTCCCACCACGAAATCACTCTTAACTCGCAGTCAGTCGAACAGCACTAGGAGCTGAACACTAGGAGCTGAAAAGGTGACTGAGGGTCTATCTGGGGTGTTTTGACTTTTTCGCAAAATTGATTTCTGTAGACTATAATCTAATCCCCACAGATTTTTTTCTTGAAAAAATATTACTTATCAATTTGAAACGGTATTTTAATGCACTGGTCTCAGCAGAAAGAACGCAATTTCCTACCAAAAGTACCTATTTTTGTCTCTTATTATGAACCGTAATCTGTACAGTACCCCCACATGTAATATACTGACAGAAAGCTCTTTGGTGCACCTTTCAGATAATGACAACTAAAATGAGAAATAAACCGGGTCAAAGCCACCAAATAAAGAAATTTAAGGAAAATGTGTAGGAGAGTACACAAAATCTTTAGAGGCCGTTTTCTCAAAATGGCCATCATACAACTTATTGACTTTAAACATACATAACTTCTACATTGTTTTTAGTACAAGCTTCATTCAAGTACCAAAATGATCAGCAGAATGTACACTTTCCAGTGACATGTATATCTCAAAATGCCCAAAATGCGAGCTGAGACTGATTTCGTGCTGGCAGGTCACATATAATCTATATGGCATAGACAGAATCGTACTGTTTGCAACAACTGAAATGAGATTCAGCGTGTACTTTGAGCAGACAACCTTCAACTGCAACTATCAAGTGCAAGAATAGCATTGGAGGTTGGAGTTAAAATCATCATGAGCAACCAAAGGCAACATTTCCCAGTAAAGGTCGGAAAAAGAAACTAGAGCACCATGAGGAACGCTATTGGCGTACCCATTAAGATCACTGTTAGTGCCACTTACTGAAAGAAAGATTAAAGACCTAGACTGGACTTGCAAGAGGATACTACATGTATTCTGGACATAGGACTACTTCTCTTTTTATTGCTGTATATAGTTAGACCTTTATGTTGTAGTTTGCCTGAGTCAGTTCTGGTCTTTTTTTCTGGAACCACCTAGCTTATTTGGCATATTCAAATGGCAAGGTTCACTAAGCAATCCAATCCCATAGCATTAACCTCTCTCTCTCTTTCTTTATACACATATATAAATATGTATAAATATACCTATGTCTGTATGTATATATACACATACATATATAATTCATGTATACACATACAGACATACGAACACACACACGCACACACTCATGCAAACACACACGCGCGCGCTCATACACACGTGCATACATATATTACATGGATATGTATGT
>JAPXFY010000020.1:50502570-50510070 GCA_030674185.1 Monoplex corrugatus
CTCTATCTGTCTCTCTCTGTGTGTCTGTCTCTGTCTCTTCTTTGTCTCTCTCTGTGTCTCTCTCTCTTTCTCTCTCTGTCTCTCTCTCTGTGTCTCTTCTGTCTGTCTGTCTCTCTCTCTCTGTCTGTCTCTCTGTCTGTCTGTCTGTTCTGTCTCTCTCTGCTCTATGTGTCTGTCTCTCTGTGTCTGTCTATCTGTCTGTCTGTCTGTCTGTCTCTCTCCCCCCCCTCTCTCTCTCTTGTACGTTAATTTTTTTTCTAATCACAGAAACTTATCTTGACCCGAGATAAATTAAGTAGGAGAAACTGTGGGGTTTTTTTATTTTCTCTTTCACTTTTTCTTGGACGTTGGCATGCACGTCGTTTTGCCCACATTGTACAGGTTATATATTGCTGCACAATTTGCATATTCCGTCTTTTGTGGGCGTGCATGCCGGGTGTTTTCATGTTTCCATAAGCCAGCCACCGCTGACATGAGTTACAGCACCTTTACCTGCATGCTTGCTGTTCTGCATGCAATTTCACACAAACAGGCTTTAGGCACTGGCAGGCCAGCACACATGTTGATCTGGGTACAGTGGTACCCGCCAAGTCGAATGCATTCCAAGTCGAATTTGCCCATGTCGAACGAAAATTTCGGCAAAATTTTGCCTCCTATGTCGAATCTCACTCCCATCTCGAACGTCTGGCAACAAAGTCAGGACCTAAGTCGCGCGCTGCCCGCCCAGTCCGGCTCACTCCCCCGTGCCGTGCACATCATCCTCTGTTGTTGCTGGCATTTTTTTTTTTCATTTCTTCTTCAAATTAGCCCTCATTATGACTCCCAAGAAAGTGCAAAGTATTAGTATTTAAGTCTATTTTTGCTTTATTTAAGTCTGTTTAAGTCTATTTCTGCTTGCCATTGTACTTATTTTGCAGTTATCTGGCCACAGGGCACAACAGAAACCCATAAAAATGTGAAATAGATATGGGGATTTTGGGGCCTGGAACGAATTAATGCTTTTTACTTTAATTTGAATGGGAAAAATTGCCTCCCAACTAGAATATTCTCAAGTCGAATAGCCCAAGGAACCAATTAGATTCGACTTGGGGGGCACCACTGTAATTTGGAAGAATCTCCACCCACATCCCTTCATCCACCAGGAGGTGTCTCAGCGTATCGAACCCAGGACCTTCTAACTGGAAGTCGGACTAACTACCTCACCTGTCAACAAACAAACAAACAAACCGACAAACAAAGAAAGAAGAAAGAAAGAAAGAAAGAATGAAAGAAACAAACAAAACAAACACCACCATCAACAACTACAATCTGACACTGTATAAATCCAGTGACTTGATTGTTTAAAAAGCATAACAGGCCAATAGATATGACGTATGTATATGAGTTTTGCTCAATCCGTTGTATACAAATCTTGTTCCAGTTTTTTTCACTGATATTAGCAAACTGTGTATTTATTTGTGTTTTGTCAAAAAAGAATTTGAAACAAGTTGGAAAAAAAACCTACTTCACCTGTCAGTGGGAGAAGAGTGTGTGTGAGTATGGGGAGTAGGTGGGGAGAAAGAGAACAGAGAAGAACAGCCTTTCTTTCTCTCACGTAGGAATTATCTCCCATGTTGTAAAACTTCTCAGATCTACCACAGTTTGCACTACCCATTCAGCTAGCATAGAAGCAGATACAAAGCACAAAAACCGCAAGATCAGAACATTCCTCTGAGATTTACGGTTTTTGTGCTTTGTATCTCCTGAGTGTTCTGAGCTTACGGTTTTTGTGCTTTGTAGCTGCTTCTGTGCTAGCTGAATGGGTAGCGCAAACTGTGTTAGATATGAGAAGTTCTACAACATGGGAGACAATTCCTACGTGACTCTCAAGAGTTATGTCCTTTGATTAATATCATAAAAATTCTCCCTGCTTCCCTCTTATTTCTTTGGTATTACTTTCTTTCTGTGTCACAGAAATATCATCAGTCACGCCAGTGGGTAGACTACCGAACAAACAAATGTCAGCACAAGACTTTTGGCCAGTCTGTCTTGGGGGGGCACTGCCAGAGCCGTAATTTTCGCCAGCATGGAAGGAAGGAATCTTTTATTTATTGCCTGTTCACAATAGTGATTTTAGACTCACACACACACACACACACACACACACACACACACACACACACACACACACACACACACACGCACGCACACACACATACACACACGCACACACACACACACACACACGCCCGCGCGCGCGCGCGCGCACGCACCACACACACACACACACACAGAGGGAAAATAGTGTGTGTGTGTGTGTGTGTGTGTGTGTGTGTGTGTGTGTGTGTGTGTGTGTGTGTAAGTGTGTGTCTGTGTGTGTGTGTTTGTCTGTGTAAGTGTATGTATGTATGTGTGTGTGTCTGTGTGTGTGTGTTTGCCTGTGTAAGTGTATGTGTGTGTGTGTGTCTGTGTGTATGTTGTGTGTGTGTGTGTGTGTATGTGTGTGTGTACATGTATGTGTGTGCGTGTGTGTGTTTGTCTGTGTTTGTCTGTGTAAGTGTATGTGTGTGAATAGATTTCCTTCCATCTTCTGTGGACTTGTATGTATGCTGGCTGTTTTCATGTTTGTATAAACCACCAGACAATGAAATGATTCAGGCCTACCGCACGTTACTGCCAGCATAGCCTCTGGGGTTTAGCATCCATATGTCCACATAGTGTTTAATATGCAGACTTTCTCCCTACCAGCGAGAGCACTGCTGATGAAGGAGAGAACTTTGCCGGTCCATTCGCTTTCCTACCACATAGACAGATCTTGACACTAGATTGGTTTATTAACGGAAGTTATACACAAGTAGGGAACTCTCTCTGTCTCTGTCTCACTCTCTTGTCTGTCTTTCTGTTTCTCTGTCTCTGTCGCTGTCTCTGTCTGTCTGTCTGTCTCTCTTCTCTCTCTCTCTCTCTACGTCTCTCTTTGTCTGTCTCTCTGTCTCTCTCTATCTATCTATCTATCTATCTATCTATCTGTCTGTCTGTCTATCTATCTATCTATCTGTCTGACTGTCTATCTCTCTCTCTCTCTCTCTATCTATCTATCTATCTATCTATTCATCTGTCTGTCTGTTTGTTTGTCTGTCTGTCTATCTATCTATCTATCTATCTATCTATCTATCTATCTATCTATATGTATGTGTATATGTATATGCATATACATATATTTGTTCGCGCACGTGTGTGTGTATGTACGTGTGTGTGTGTTGTGTGTGTGTGTGTGTGTGTGTGTGTGTGTGTGTGTGTGTGTGTGTGTGTGTGTGTGTGTGTGTGAAGGTGTGTATGTGTGTGCGTTTTTGTGTGTGTGCATCTGTGAGTTTGTTGGTGTGTATGCGCGAGCGTTTGTGTGTGCTTGCTTGCGCGCGCGCGCACGTGTGTGTGTGTTGTGTGTGTGGTGTGTGTGTGTGTGTGTGTGTGTGTGTGTGTGTGTGTGTGTGTGTGTTTATCTGTGTAAGTGTGTGTGTGTGTGAATACATTTCCATCTTCTGTGGGCTTGTATCTATGCTGACTGTTTTCATGTTTTCATAAACCACCAGACAATGAAATGATTCAGGCCTACCGTACCTTACTGCCAGCATAGCCTCTGGTCCCAGTCTTCCCAATGAACCCATAGCACGCCCAACTCTGGGTAGGAGCCGTTAGAGCCGAAAAATCCCACAATGATTTTTGAAGGTACTGATGGGGATTCGAACCCACAACCTTCCAGTCGGTAGTTCGTTGCGTTAACCACTACACCACGGCGACTGGCTTGAGAACAAGACCTCTTGATTGGACCAGTCTGTCTTGGGGGCATAACTCTCACCAGCACGGTCTGTGTGATTCACTATGAATATATCCACATAGTTTAATACGCAGACCTCTTCCCCCCCCCCCCCTCCCCCCCCCCCCCCTCAAGCAACGTACTGTTGATGAAGGGGAGAGTTAAGCAGTTAAGCTAGTCCATAGTCTTTCATTCCACATAGACTGAACTTGTTGCTAAGTATGAAAAAAAAGTAAGGAGTGTGTGTGTGTGTGTGTGTGTGGGGGGGGGGGGGGGGTAAGTATGTGTGTTTGTGTGTGTGTGTGTGCGTGTGTGTGTTTGTGTGTGTGTGTGTGCGTGTGTGTATTTGTATTTTTCTGTGTGCGTACACACACACACACACACACACACACACACACACACACACACACACACACATACACACACACACATACACACATGCAAGCACGCACGCACGCACGCACACACTGGCACAGAAAACCACGTCCATGTAATTCCTCCGTCTCTCTCTCTCTCTCTTTCTCCCTTCCTCATCCCCCTCTCTCTTTCTCCCTTTGATCGTCTCCAACTTCCTCTTTCTGAACGTTCCTCCAGTGAAAAGAAAAGAGAAGAAAAGAAAAAAAAGCAAAAGAACACAGAGGCTTTTCAATAAATCGTAATATTGATTCTTTGCTGAAAATAAATTCTGGCAATATATCTACCACACCATAAATTGGTGTCGGACGTTTGGCAGGAAAAAGAAGGCAGATCTAGTGTTATTCAAATCAGGCCTGTCTGCGGCCATAGATCTTGTTTAATTAGGTTTGGTGAAAGCAATAGCAAAGGGAAATCAGCTTTGTGGAATTTCTTTGAACGCAGTCAGGATACTGAGTTACAGATGCAGGGGTAGAGAGGAAGATATATGTATATGTACACACACACACACACACACACACACACACACACACACACACACACATATATATATATATATATATATATATATATACATATATATTCATATATATGTATATATATATATGTATATATGATGTATGTATGTATGTATGCATGTATGTATGTATACACATACATGTACAAACGTCTACAATATATGTCTTGTTATGTATCTACCTATCTACCAATTTATTTATCTACCTAGCTAGCTAGCTGCTATCTGTCTATCTATCTATCCATCTGTCCATCTATCTATGTATCTATCAATGTATCTATGTATGTATGTCTCTATTTGTCTGTCTATCCATCTATCTGTTTTCTATCTATCTATCTATCTATCTATCTATCTATCTATCTATCTATCTATCTATGTATATATGTATGCATGTATGTATGTATGTATCTATCTATCTATCTGTCTGTCTGACTCTCTCTCTCTCTCTCTCTCTATATATATATATATATATAATATATATATGTACATATATATGTATGTATATCTATAGATATACATAGATATTGATATAGATACATGTATGCATACATACACTCATACACGTCTGTGATGCAGTTGTTGAATCTTTATCTTTCGAAACGATGTAATAATGAACTACAAATAAATAAATAAACAAAAAACAAATATGGTGTATTAATCATTCATCGTAGAATCCTGGATTTCACAGACGTTTTCCCCTTCTTTACTTTCGTGCTATTTCTGCCCTGTTTATCAGTCAGCCTGCAGTGTTGGGTCATATGTGTGACAGGAAGACAGATAAAGAAAGTAAACACAGGCACAAAAGCACCCGCCAGACAGCCATAAATGAAAGCTCCTCTGTGACTACCCTCCACCAGAAAACTGAAGATACTCAGACAGTATGGTGGAGTAGTTAGCCCAACAAACTACAGACTGGAAGGTTATAGGTTTAAACTGCAACTCCCACACTTCCCCCATCAAACATTACTGTTGGACTTTTTCGGGGCCCTGATCGACTCACTCCCCAGACTTCAGCTTGCTATGGGCTTGTTGGGAAGACTGGGACCAGTCAGTCTCATCTCATCTCATCCACTGTATGGACGCATCGTTGAGGGCGCTCCTTTCATTTCCTAACCAACACCGCAGGTGTCTGTATCTCTCAGGTCTGTCTGATTGACGCCAGGATAGATTACGAAAGGAAGTGTATAGTGCACAAGTGTCATGCTGTTTCAATCCATAATAGAATTTCATAGCATCATCACTACCATCTACATTCTCATCATCATATGTCTGTAGAAAAAAAAAACTGTCCCAGATCGATGGCACTCCATGCTCCTGCTGCATTGCTGACATCTGTTTTGGTGGTTTGGAGATGTGTTTTAAAACTGAAATGAGCGACATCGGGGTAGTCACACACACACACAACACACACACACATACACACACACACACACACACACACACACACACCATACACACACATGCACGCACGCAGACACACACACACACACACATTTAAACACATACAGAGAGAGAGAGAGATTAATAGATAGATAGATAAATAGACAGATAGATAGATAGATAGGCAGATAGATAAATAGACAGACAGACAGATAGATAGATAGATAGATAGATAGATAGACAGACAGACAGACAGATAGATAGATAGATAGATGTAGATAGATAGACAGACAGACAGACAGACAGATAGATAGATAGATAGACAGATAGACAGTTAGGTAGATAGACTGAGAGATGATAGGTAGGTAGATATATAGATAGACAGAGAGATAGATAGATACACAGAGAGAGAGAGAGAGAGAGAGAGAGAGAGAATAGAGAGAGATAGAGAGAAAGAAAGAAACAGAGACAGACAGACAGACAGACAGACAAACAGACAGACAGAAAGAGAAAGACAGAAATGAAGATGAAGACATTCAGACAAGATAGTCGACAAAAGACACACAAAACACTCACAAAAAAGAATCTCATGTCACCCTTGTCACCAAAATAGAAAAGTGGCCTGCCTGACCACATAAACCATTAGACAGGGGTGGAGAGAGGTGTCAGCTGTTGGCTGTTGATAATGTCTCCACAGGAAGACTGCGGAGAGTAATTTCCGTTGCTGCTGATACAATTTCTTCGACACGTGGACAATGGAGGAACAGAGAACATGAATGATTCTAGTTCTTTTTTTTTATAGAAAAGGATGACGGTGCCTGAGACAGCGATTTTGGCCAGTGTCTCTCTATTTCTCTCTTGTCTTCGGATTTCTGAAAATGGAATTGCCTAACCAATATCATTATTTTCTATATTTGGCTTACTTTCGTTCTTCTTCATATTACAAAAGTAGGTGTCGCAGTATAAGCTTGCCCTTTAATAGTCCCATTTACAGTCATAAAGATTACTTGAATTAAGCCTGCGTATTTATTGTATATCAACTGTGTGTATTTGTTATTACGGACCGTGCAGGGGAAAAAACAGAAATTGCTAACAACTCTACCAAATATTTGAAACAATGACACAAGGTTAGCAGAGAAAATATTGACAAATGATTATCATCTGACCACAACAAGTAAGTTCTATCGTAAAATGCCAAGAACTATTTTCGCACGCATTACCATGTGTGTTTACTACTTGCGCACCCGACCTCACACGCATCTATCACAAAAGACAAGCAAACAAACAAACAAACAAACAAACAAACAAACAAACAAACAAACAAACAAATAGGCACACGAACACAGAAACACAAAAGCAAACAAAAAACAAACAAACAAGCAAGCAAACTAAAAAGTAC
>JAPXFY010000020.1:50522570-50530070 GCA_030674185.1 Monoplex corrugatus
ACACACACACACACACACACACAAACACACACACACACACAAACACACACACACATACAAAACACACACACACACATATAAACAACCAAACAAACAATGTCCATCTTATCCAAATTTGTGAATTTAAGCCACATGAATTGTAACTGTAGTAAAAACCTTCATCAGGCGATGCCTCCAGACGGTGGCTATTTAAATCAATGCTTATCACGCGCACACACACACCCACTCCCCCTCCCTCCCCCCCCCCCCACACACAGATCAGAGAAGCTTTTTGGTTTCCTGGCTGTTTGTCATTTATAACTTAAAGACAAGCAAAGCAAAACAAAACAAAAACACTCTCTGAAAGTCTGGAAAGTTTGACAGTCTGAATTTCACACTATAGAGAAATAAGTAAAAATCAAAGAAGATATCAATTAATCATGTAGCTTTGTGCACGGAAAAGCAGAATAACAAGCCAATGGTTGTAGAAAAAAATGTAATGTAAAAAATTAACAAAAAATCAAAGTAAGTACGAAGAAAAACCGACCGAAAGAAAGAACGAACGAAGAAAGACAACAACAACCAAAAAAAAACCCCAAACAAAACAAAAACAAAGAATAAGAAAGAAAAAAGAAGAAGAAACAAACTAAGACAAAGAAACAAAGAATAAAAACCATTGAAAATCTTGTAATAACAAAGGACAACAAGAACAGAATTAAGAAAAAGTTTGGAGCCTGCAATTTGTTCAAGGGGGATTCATCGCCCTCAGCCAATCCCATATGTGCTCCACCCAAATCTGCCAACAATTATCTGACAGGCTTCCTGCACCTGCACAAATCCTTATTCCCTGGCAAGACCTTGAAAGGAAAGTCAATGAGAGGGATCAATGAAACACTAAGCTGACACAATCAGAATGATTGGAACACAAAGATGGGCAGTAAGGCCAACAAACTGACACAATCAGAATGATTGAGACACAAAGATGGGCAGTAAACAGGCCAGGAAGCTGACACAATCAGAATGATTGAGACACAAAGATGGGCAGTAAGGCCAGGAAGCTGACACAATCAGAATGATTGAAACACAAAGATGGGCAGTAAACAGGCCAGGAAGCTGACACAATCAGAATGATTGAGACACAAAGATGGGCAGTAAGGCCAGGAAGCTGACACAATCAGAATGATTGAAACACAAAGATGGGCAGTAAACAGACCAGGAAGCTGACACAATCAGAATGATTGAAACACAAAGATGGGCAGTAAACAGGCCAGCAAGCTGACACAATCAGAATGATTGGAACACAAAGATGGGCAGTAAACAGGATGATTGAAACACAAAGATGGGCAGTAAACAGGCCAGGAAGCTGACACAATCAGAATGACTGGAACACAAAGATGATCAGGGCAGTAAACAGGCCAACAAGTTGACACAATCAGAATGATAAGAACACAAAGATGGAACACAAAGATGGCAGTAAACAGGCCAACAAGCTGACACAATCAGAAATGATTAGAACACAAAGATGGAGCACAAAGATGGCAGTAAACAGGCCAACAAGCTGACACAATCAGAATGATAAGAACACAAAGATGGAACATAAAGATGGCAGTAAACAGACCAGCAAGCTGACACAATCAGAATGATTAGAACACAAAGATGGAACACAAAGATGGCAGTAAACAGGCCAACAAGCTGACACAATCAGAATGATTAGAACACAAAGATGGAACACAAAGATGGGCAGTAAACAGGCCAACAAGCTGACACAATCAGAATGATAAGAACACAAAGATGGAACACAAAGATGGCAGTAAACAGGCCAACAAGCTGACACAATCAGAATGATTAGAACACAAAGATGGAACACAAAGATGGCAATACACAGGCCAACAAGCTGACACAATCAGAATGATTGAAACACAAAGATGGGCAGTAAACAGGCCAGCTTCTGACGTTGCAGGTTGGGATTGAACTCGAGGTATCAGATCTTGAGTCCATGGCACTGTCAGCAGAACCAGCTAGCTTTTCGTGCTACAATAACCTGAACAAGATTAGAAAAAGAAAACTGATTGACTAAAACATTATTGGATAATGTTTTAGGCGCCGAAGGGCCGTTTTCAAATCACCCAGAAAACAGAAACACATCTAACAACGAAGACGACAACATTAACTAAGAAAGAAAACAACAAAAGCAAAGGAAAACATGACTTCGTTAACAATAAAAAAAAAATTAAAGAAATGAATGCATGTATTATGAACTGAATTCAACTGCGCGCACGCGCACACACACACACACGCGCGCACACTTGCTTGTGGAGCGCGCACGTAAGCACAAATGCGTGCACAAACGTATGGTAAATAAAAAGAATGCGAAGAAGAATGCGAAGAAGAATGGAAGAATGCGAAGAAGAATGCGAAAGAAGAAGAAAGGAATGCGAAGAAGAAGAAGAATGCAAAGAAGAATGCGAAGAAGAATGCGAAGAAGAATGCGAAGAAGAATGCGAAGAAGAAGCGAAGAAGAATGCGAAGAAGAATGCGAAGAAGAAGAAGAAGAAGAAGAAGAAGAAGAAGAAGAAGAAGAAGAAGAAGAAGAAGAAGAAGAAGAAGAAGAAGAAGAAGAAGAAGAAGAAGAAGAAGAAGAAGAAGAAGAAGAAGAAGAATGCGAAGAAAGCGAAGAAGAATGCGAAGAAGAAGAAGAATGGAAGAAGAAGAAGAAGAAGAAGAATTCGAAGAAGAAGGAAGAAGAAGAAGAATGCGAAGAAGAAGAAGAAGAATGCGAAGAAGAAGAAGAAGAATGCGAAGAAGAAGCAAGAAGAAGAATGCGAAGAAGAAGAAGAAGAAGGAAGAAGAAGAAGAAGAAAGAAAGAAGAAGAAGAAGAAGAAGAAGAAAGAAGAAGAAGGAAGAAGAAGAAGAAGAAGAAGAAGAAGAAGAAGAAGAAGAAGAAGAAGAAGAAGAGAAGAAGAAGAAGAAGAAGAAGAAGAAGAAGAAGAAGAAGAAGGAAGAAGAAGAAGAAGAAGGAAGAAGAAGGAAGAAGAAGAAGAAGAAGAAGAAGAAGAAGAAGAAGAAGAAGAAGAAGAAGAAAGAAGAAGAAGAAGAAGAAGAAGAAGAAGGAAGAAGAAGAAGAGAAGAAGAAGGAAGAAGAAGCGAAGAAGAAGGAAGAAGAAGAAGAAGAAGAAGAAGAAGAAGAAGAAGAAGAAGAAGAGAAGAAGAAGAAAGAAGAAGAAGAAGAAGAAGAAGAAGAAGAAGAAGAAGAAGAAGAAGAAGAAGAATGAAGAAGAAGAAGAAGAAGAAGAAGAAGAAGAAGAAGAAGAGAAGAAGAAGAAGAAGAAGAAGAAGAAGAAGAAGAAGAAGAAGAAGAAGAAGAAGAAGAAGAAGAAAGAAGAAGAAGAAGAAGAAGAGAATGCGAAGAAGGAAGAAGAAGAAGAAGAAGAATGGAAGAAGAAGGAAGAAGAATGCGAAGAAGAATGCGAAGAAGAAGAAGAAGAAGAAGAAGAAGAAGGAAGAAGAAGAAGAAGAGAAGAAGAAGAAGAAGAAGAAGAAGAAGAAGAATGCGAAGTATGCGAAGAAGAAGAAGAAGAAGAAGATGATGATGATGATGATGAGAAGAAGGAGGAGGATCATCATCATGACAACGACGATGTCGATAATGATAACGACAACGACAGACCAACACCAATAGCATCAATGAAAGTATGAACACAACCGCCAACACCATCACCACCATCACCATCACCACCACTTCCTCACCACCACCACCACCAACAACAACAACACTACTACCACCACCACCACCACCACCACCATCACCACCACCAACAACAACAACAACAACAATGGCAACGGAACAGAAGACAAATGCAGCAGATGTTTCAAAACCAACGAAACGAGAGAAACTCGGGAAAACAAAAATCTTTCGCTCTTCAACAAAACTTTTGAGAGTTTAAAACCAAACCATGTACCGTTGTAAGGAGACGGCATAGACAGATGGAATT
This sequence comes from Monoplex corrugatus, assembly GCA_030674185.1. Classification (NCBI taxonomy): domain Eukaryota; kingdom Metazoa; phylum Mollusca; class Gastropoda; order Littorinimorpha; family Ranellidae; genus Monoplex; species Monoplex corrugatus. The sequence goes on from JAPXFY010000020.1 coordinate 50,526,543, forward strand.
GAACTTCGAATAGTCCCTTAGGGGAGGGGGGGGGGAGTGGGCAGGGGAGGGGAGGGGTACAGACGTCTGAAAGAAAATAAGTAAATCAAGAATTTTTTTTTTTTTTTAAAAAGACACACACAAAAAGACAAAGACAGAAACCTCACTCTCTCAAAGAAACGCTAAGACAATATAACAATACGGTAGATTTCTTGTCAGTTATTGAAGGAATCGTATAGTGAAAGTTCGTGTGTTGCTCTTTAGTGGTAAGAGGGGCAGGTGAGACTGGTGAACCTCAGTTATACAGCGGAATAGTTGTACTTTTAAATTGCGAATATCCTATCGTGATACGTTTTTTTTTTTGGTTTTTTTTTTTTAACCTGTTCTCTTGTGCGTTGTGCTATTAAGTATTGATTCAGCTAACTTTTTCGTTTATTTGTTGTTGTCATCCATTCTCCTATCGGAATTAAAAGAAATATTCAGCTGTGAAGTGTGTATGCGTGTGTGTGTGTATGTGTGTGTGTGTGTGTCTGTGTGGGGGGTGGGGTGGGCGTGTGGGGGGGTGTGTGTGTGCGCGTGTGTTCGCGTGCACGTGCCTGTTCATCGCACATGCCTGTGCATGTGTGTGTGTGTGTGTGTGTGTGTTTGTGTGTGTGCGTGCGTGCGTGCGTGAGTGAGTGAGTGAGTGAGTGAAAGAGTGTGTGAGTGCGTGCGTACGTGTGTGTGTGTGTGTGTGTGTGTGTGTGTGTGTGTGTGTGTGTGTGTGGTGTGTGTGTATGTGTGTGTGTGTGTGTGTGTGTGTGGTGTGTGTGTGTGTGTGTGTGTGTGTGTGTGTGTGTCCGTGTGTGTGTGCTCGACCTCGCAGCCGTGTATAGTGCTTCTGTGCGCGCCTGTGCAGATTTCTCTGTCTGTTTGTCTCTCTCTCTCTCTCTCTCTGTCTGTCTGTCTGTCTCTCTGTATACATATGCACATAGGTATATGCATATATATACATATGTGTGCATATATTTGTATACTTACGCATACATGTATGTGCATATACATATTTATATGTGTGTGTGCATGTGCGTGTGTGTGTGTGTGTATGCGTGCGTATTTTAGCGTGCAGATGTGTATAGTGTATTGTGCACGCTGTATGTGAGTGTGCATGGACATATTTGAGAGTGTGTCAACGTGCATGTGTGAGTATTCCTAGGTCTTTACATTTACGTAAAGAAATCTGTTCGGAAAACTAACCTACTAACCTACCATGAAACAAACAAAATTTGTTTTCTTCCCTATAAAGGTGACAAAGACTCGTTAAAATCATTAGTGTTTGTTTGTGACTTTTCGCGTGAACCAACAATGAACACGTCAGCTGCAACACATATATTTTTGTCACTCTGTGTAGTTTAGCACTTCAATGTTTAACTGGATGTCTATACGAGTTTTTCTTCTTCTTTTTTTTTCTTTTTTCTTTTAACAAGAACTATGTTATTGGCCTTGTAACCTCATTTTATATATATGACTGACGTTCAGAAAATGAGACTGATTTGTGACACACTTTTGTTGTTAAAAATTGAGTGAATCCGTCTGACTTCCGTCCCGCTCCATAACCGTCACTTGTAACAGGGCTGTCCTGGTATAAAACGTTGGAGAGACAGGTTGATTTCCCAGTTCCCTCCCCTTGAAGGTCAGTTAGCTTTCTTGCCTTGCTAAAGGCTTAGTTTAAAAAAAAAATGGGTGGCGCTGCTAACGCTCTCAAAGGGGAGAGCACCCCGACTTCCGCATGGAAAATCTACTGTGACATTGAAATGAATATGAATGTTTTAATTTCCGATGAACCATTCATTTATTCATAGGAACTGTGCTGTTAACGAGTTAGTCACATCACAGCCTATATCACACAAAACTATTCATTTATTTATACCAGCTATGTAGTTAAATTGTTTCGTCTGGCCATGATTACCTGTCAAGCCTACTTGAGATCTATGTTCCCTCACGTACCCTCCGCTCTGCCTCCGATCTTCTGACTTTTCGCTTTCCACGCACCAAGCTCAATACCTATGGTCCACGAGCCTTCTCTGTTTCTGGTCCACTTTCCTGGAACAAACTTCCTCTCTCTGTCCGTCAGCAACCTACTTTTGTCTCCTTCAAGTCCGCTCTCAAAACTCACCTTTTCTCCTCTGCATAAAATCCTGACCTCACTCATCCCCCCTCTGTAGCCTGTCTCCACTCGGAGGGGAATCACATTGTAATATATATTTGTATATAATATGCTCTCTATAATTTTCCATTGCTTTTATTCTTTTTCCCCATTTATAGCCATGTGTAAGTGTGTGTGTGCGTGTGTGTGCGCGCGTGCGTAAGTGTATGTTCAGCGCTTAGATTTGATTTTTATCGAGATTTTGCGCTATATAAATATTGTAATTATTATTATTATTATTATGATTTGTCATGGGAAAGTACAATGGTGGTTTCTCGTTTCCTTCCATCGGTTTGTGTACGGTCTTTCTGTTAGCCTTTGTCGTTCCCACGACAACCTACAAGGCAGTAGCAAGAAGACTGAAGTCATGGTGATCAGTAAAAAACATAAAATCCCCTCATGCAAAATAAAAGCAAACGGCACAACCTTGAGACAGGTTAATAAGTTGAAATATCTGAGAACGATCATTTCACCAGACGGCAGATGCATATCAGAAATAGCCAGGAGAATCGGCCAGGCCAAAACAACATTCAAGAAGATGAAAAGCATTCTTACTAACAAATAATAATAATAATAATAACGAAGATTTGTTGAGCGCCTTTTCTCGACTGAGCTCTAAGCGCTTTACATCGATACAAATTATGATAATGACTAGAGCAAATCAAACAATCACTAAATCAAACAAACAAATGAATCAACAAATGAATAAAACTCAAAAAGACATGCTCACAATGCCCCCTCCCCCCCTCTCCCGCACACACACACACCCCACCCCACCTGCACATACTGGCGTGCCGCACGCGCGCACGCGCATGCATGCACACACACACACACCCACCCACCCACACACACACACACACACACACACACACACACACACACACACACACACACACACACACACCACACACACACCGCTCCAAAGACACATGGAAAATATAACACGAGAGGTAAAGTGGATTGGGGGCAGCGGAAGGGGGGGGGGGCACTGAGGGGATTCCAGAGGAGGGTGGGAGGCGGCGTAAGATAGAACCGGGATCAGTGTTGCTTAAATAAACAGGAGAGATGCAGTGGATTGGGGGCAGCGGGAGGGGGGCGGGGCACTGAGGGGATTCTAGGGGGGGGGGGGAGGGAGGCGGCGTAAGATAGGGCCGGGTCAGTATTTCTTAAACAGATAGGTCTTTAGAGAGGACTTGAAAGAGGCTGTAGAAGTAGAATGTCTATTGGTGAGGGGGAGGGTATTCCAGATGGTTGGACCCTGATAGGAGAAACAACGCTGACCAAAGGATTTTGTTCTAACAGTAGGGAGACAGAGAATGCGATCATCAGATGAGGAACGGAGATTTCGAGAAGGGACGTAGAGG
>JAPXFY010000020.1:50540070-50545070 GCA_030674185.1 Monoplex corrugatus
AGATGAGAGAGCTAGAGAATAGAGAGAGACAGAGAGAGACAGAGACAGAGACAGAGAGACAGAAACATAATGACGTTCGCTGACACTCACCAGTCAGCCAACAATCGTACAGACAACAACAGGAAGCACGTAGACACTACAGCAGTCCATCCTTCCAGCTAAAGTCACGTAGACAAAGCCACTCCATTTTCCACAAGCAATATCTTTGGTCTCGTAACGGTGACAGCTCCCGTGTTTGCTGTCTGTCTCTGATCATTAGAGCACGCCTTCTTTCTCTCCACCGATGCCTCTTGCAGATATCGTGGAGACATTCCCATCAATACATCGCTATATATTGAGCCTTTGCCAAACAACCACTGTTTGGCTGGCACCAAAAATATCCAAGTGCTTATGAAGTAGTGGCAAAAGAAGACAGAAATCACTGCCATCTTTACTGTACTCCACGCAGTAAACTGAGGGGTGGTCTGTAGGATTGAGAGATATGTTTTCTCCCATTCCTAGTGATTGTGTTCTGTAGTGTGTCTTGGCTGGTGTTGAGGTAAAGCTCTTCCCTTCCAGTCTGACTGTATTCACTTAACCCTTTGACTCCCGCACCCTGTCCACCAGCATCCTGCATTGTCAACAATACTAGCAAAACGAAACGCAATCCTTTAACTCTCTCACTCTATCCATCAGCTTCCTTCAGGAAGCTGGTGGATATAGTGAAGGAATCAAAGGGTTATTTTTTTGAAGTTGGTGGATAGAGCGTGGAAGTCAAAGGGTTTAGAGTTATTTCACGGATCTTTTAATCCTGTCAAAACTTTTTCTTTATTCATATTGCACAAGAAGTGTTTACAAGATCTGGCTGTTAATGCTCTTTGTCCATGCAAAGATTATTTTGAATATCGCGATAGCGTTTCTTTTCCATCATTTGTAATATTCTGAGCAGAGACCAGGGTTTAAACTTACCCATGATGAGTGTGCATGTTCTCTCCAGTACTGACTACTTCCGTCATTACAGCAGAAAATGTTTTGCCAAATACAGTCGTGACACTGAATCCTTGTTGAGTTCAAGTTGTAAATTGACTATGATATGTGTATACTAGTTGTATCCCCAGTCTGGCTTGAAAACTGGAGTAATAATTTTCACTGTTCCTATTTTATGACATACTGCTCTAGTCACAACAAGAGAGTGGGTAAGAGAGAGACAGATAGACACAGACAGAGACAGAGAGAGACAGAGAGAAAGAAACAGAGACAGAGAGACAGAGACAGAGACAGAGAGAAAGAGACAGACAGACAGACATACAGAGAGAAACAGAGAAAGAGAGAGACAGAGACAGAGAGACAGAGAGACAGAAACATAATGGCATTCGCTGACACTCACCAGTCAGCCAACAATCGTACAGACAACAACAGGAAGCACGTAGACACTACAGCAGTCCATCCTTCCAGCTAAAGTCACGTAGACAAAGCCACTCCATTTCCCACAAGCAATATTTTTGGTCTCGTAACGGTGACAGCTCCCGTGTTTGCTGTCTGTCTCTGATCGTTAGAGCACGCCTTCTTTCTCTCCACCGATGCCTCTTGCAGATATCATGGAGACATTCCCATCAATACATTGCTATATATTGAGCCTTTGCCAAACAACCACTGTTTGGCTGGCACCAAAAATATCCAAGTGCTTATGAAGTAGTGGCAAAAGAAGACAGAAATCACTGCCATCTTTACTGTACTCCACACAGTAAACTGAGGGGTGGTCTGTAGGATCTAGAGATATGTTTTCTCCCATTCCTAGTGATTGTGTTCTGTAGTGTGTCTTGGCTGGTGTTGAGGTAAAGCTCTTCCCTTCCAGTCTGACTGTATTCATTAAGTCTGGCTTCACTTAACCCTTTGACTCCCGCACCCTGTCCACCGCATCCTGCATTGTCAACCATGCTAGCAAAGTGAAACGTAATCCTTTAACTCTCTCACTCAATCCATCAGCTTCCTTCAGGAAACTGGTGGATATAGTGAAGGAATCAAAGGGTTATTTTTTTGAAGTTGGTGGATAGAGCGTGGAAGTCAAAGGGTTTAGAGTTATTTCACTGGATTTTTAATCCTGTCAAAAACTTTTTCTTTATTCATATTGCACAAGAAGTGTTTACAAGATCTGGCTGTTAATGCTCTGTCCATGCAAAGATTATTTTGAATATCGCGATAGCGTTTCTTTTCCATCATTTGTACTGAGCAGAGACCAGGGTTTAAACACATACCCATGATGAGTGTGCATGTTCTCTCCAATACTGGCTATTTTCTGTTGTTACAGCAGAAAATGTTTTGCAAATACAGTCGTGACACTGAATTCTTGTTAAGTTCAGGTTGTAAATTGACTATAATAGTGTATTCTAGTTGTATCCCCAGTCTGGTTGAAAACTGGAGTAATAATTTTCATTGTTCCTACTTTATGACATACTGCTCTAGTCACAACAAGAGAGTGGGTAAGAGAGAGACAGAAGAGAAAAGAAACAGAGACAGAGAGACAGAGACAGAGAGACAGAGAAAGAGACAGACAGACAGACAGACATACAGAGAGAAACAGAGAAAGAGAGAGACAGAGACAGAGAGACAGAGAGACAGAAACATAATGGCGTTCGCTGACACTCACCAGTCAGCCAACAATCGTACAGACAACAACAGGAAGCACGTAGACACTACAGCAGTCCATCCTTCCAGCTAAAGTCACGTAGACAAAGCCACTCCATTTCCCACAAGCAATATCTTTGGTCTCGTAACGGTGACAGCTCCCGTGTTTGCTGTCTGTCTCTGATCATTAGAGCACGCCTTCTTTCTCTCCACCGATGCCTCTCGCAGATATCGTGGAGACATTCCCATCAATACATCGCTATATATTGAGCCTTTGCCAAACAACACTGTTTGGCTGGCACCAAAAATATCCAAGTGCTTATGAAGTAGTGGCAAAAGAAGACAGAAATCACTGCCATTTTACTGTACTCCACACAGTAAACTGAGGGGTGGTCTGTAGGATCTAGAGATATGTTTTCTCCCATTCCTAGTGATTGTGTTCTGTAGTGTGTCTTGGCTGGTGTTGAGGTAAAGCTCTTCCCTTCCAGTCTGACTGTATTCATTCAAGTCTGGCTTCACTTAACCCTTTGACTCCCGCACCCTGTCCACCAGCATCCTGCATTGTCAACCATGCTAGCAAAGCAAAACGTAATCCTTTAACTCTCTCACTCTATCCATCAGCTTCCTTCAGGAAGCTGGTGGATATAGTGAAGGAATCAAAGGGTTATTTTTTTGAAGTTGGTGGATAGAGCGTGGAAGTCAAAGGGTTTAGAGTTATTTCACTGGATCTTTTAATCCTGTCAAAACTTTTTCTTTATTCATATTGCACAAGAAGTGTTTACAAGATCTGGCTGTTAATGCTCTGTCCATGCAAAGATTATTTTGAATATCGCGATAGCGTTTCTTTTCCATCATTTGTAATATTCTGAGCAGAGACCAGGGTTTAAACACATACCCATGATGAGTGTGCATGTTCTCTCCAGTACTGACTACTTCCCGTCATTACAGCAGAAAATGTTTTGCCAAATACAGTCGTGACACTGAATCCTTGTTGAGTTCAAGTTGTAAATTGACTATGATATGTGTATACTAGTAGTATCCCCAGTCTGGCTTGAAAACTGGAGTAATAATTTTCACTGTTCCTACTTTATGACATACTGCTCTAGTCACAACAAGAGAGAGGGAAAATGAAAGATAGTCAGACAGAGAGAGAGACAACAAGAGACAGAGAGAGAGAGACAGAGAGAGAAGAAAGAGAGAGGACACAGATAGACAGACAGAGACAGGAAGAGAAAGGAGAGATGAGAGAGATAGAGAAATAGAGAGAGACAGAGAGAGACAGAGACAGAGACAGATACGTAAGAAACATAATGACGTTCGCTGACACTCACCAGTCAGCCAACAATCGTACAGACAACAACAGGAAGCACGTAGACACTACAGCAGTCCATCCTTCCAGCAAAAGTCACGTAGACAAAGCCACTCCATTTTCCACAAGAAATATCTGCGGTCTCGTAACGGTGACAGCTCCCGTGTTTGCTGTCTGTCTCTGATCATTAGAGCACGCCTTCTTTCTCTCCACCGATGCCTCTCGCAGATATCGTGGAGACATTCCAATCAATACATCGCTATATATTAAGTCTTTGCCAAACAACCACTGTTTGGCTGGCACCAAAAAAATCCAAGTGCTTGTAAAGTACTGGCAAAAGAAGACAGAATTACTGCCATCTTTACTGTACTCCACACAGTAAACTGAGGGGTGGTCTGTAGGATCTAGAGAATGTTTTCTCCCATTCCTAAGTGATTGTGTTCTGTAGTGTGTCTTGGCTGGTGTTGAGGTAAAGCTCTTCCCTTCCAGTCTAACTGTATTCGCTCAAGTCTGGCTTCACTTAATCCTTTGACTCCCGCACCCTGTTCACCAGCATCCTGCATTGTCAACCATGCTAGCAAAGGAAAAAAATTAACTCTTCGACTCCCTCAACCTATCCAATCAGCTTCCTGCAGGGAGCTTGTGGATATGGTGGAGTCAAAAGGGGGGGGGGGGGCAGGGACAGAGACAGACAGACAGAAGGACAGATGGACAGAGACACAGAGAGACAGACAGAGACAGAGACTGACAGACAGACTGACAATGACAGAGAGATGACCATAGAAAGAGACACAGAGAGAGAGACAGACAGACAGAGAGACAGAGACAAAGAGAGAGACAGAGACAGAAAGAGAAGAGAGAGAGAGAAAGAGAAGGACAGACAGACAGAGAGGAGAGAGACACAGAGAGAAGAGAGGAGAGAGAGAGAAAGAAAGAGACAGACAGACAGACAGAGACACAGAGAGAGAGAGAACTATAATGACGTTCACTCACACGCACCAGTCAGCCAACAATCCTACAGACAACAACAGGAAGCACGTAGACACTACAGCAGTCCATCCTTCCAGCAAAAGTCACGTAGACAAAG
>JAPXFY010000020.1:50560070-50575070 GCA_030674185.1 Monoplex corrugatus
GGTGGATAGGATGGGGGACTCAAAGGGTTACATTTTTGATTTGCTGTCATGCTTGACAAAGCACGATGCTAATGGATCTGTTGAGGATTCAAAGGGTTAGACACGAAACTTACTGGAAATTTAAATTTATCTAGACCAGATGTTGGATTCAAGACAGACTTTATTCTTGACTACATAATATTGTTTGATAAAATGTGTAGTCATAAATGCAAGATATACAAAACTTTAAATGTAAGATATATAATGCTTTTACCAAACATTTCAGCTTTCACAGAAGAGCTAAAATACATAGGCCCTACATATAATTGCAGAGTATAATGCTTAAATCGTGGGTAACTACCAAATCAAATTTTAGGCAGGCTATTTGATTTCTTCTGCAGTCATTGATTCCTTTATCGCAAAAGTTATCAATTTTGACACTTCTTTGCGCGATTTTTGTTGTTGTTTGTTTTGTTTTTATTTTTAGTAACAATCATGACATACGGGTTTTCTTTGAATTGAAGGCCTCACTCAGACAATGAAATGCATTACGTTGTTGGCATTAATGATGTCACAACTGATTATGTTTCAATATTGTGCCCTTCATTCGATTATTTATTTATTAAAGTTGTTTATTTTCATTTATTCATTTCCAGATTTTGCTTATTGCCTAAGATTGCAATATGTTCGATAGTATATCGCAAATGACATTGTGCATCTTACAGAAAACATACAATGTTTATGAAAAAAAAACTAAGAACAAACAAAAAATTAACACAACACACACACACACACACACACACACACACACACACACACAACACACACAACACACACACACACACACACACACACACAACACACAACACACACACAACACACACACACAACACACACACACACACACATACACACACATACACAACATATCAACACACACCATAACACACATATCACACACACAGCACATACAGACACAATCAATACACACACACAGACACATCACAGACACAGACAACACAAAGACAAAAACACACTACAGACACACAAACACAACAACAAACACACACACACACACCACACACACACACAACACACACACACACACACACATACACACACACACACAACACACACACACACACACACACACACACACACATACACACACACACACACACACAACACACAACACACACACACACACACACACACACACACACACACACACACACACACACACACACACACACACACACACACACACACGAGAAAATAGAATGAGATTGTGTGTTTAAGTAACGACACAAGATAGGTGCACATTTTTTGCTCAACTGGTCTTTGCAAAGCTTGCATACAAGATAACCAAGAACGACAACCGACAGTTGTTTTGGCAAGCCAGACGAAACATCAGGATAGTTATCTGATCTTCTTTTCGTTCTAAACCTAGTTGATTTATGCTTCTTAGATTGTCTTTAGAGTACAAAAGCCACTTGGCCGAAAATTTGTGCCTGTCTTGTTTCGTTAATAATAAAATACGCGTTTTTTGTTTCATTTTCATGTTTCTGGGTTCTGTTTCAACGTTAGTGATCACTTTCATTCCGATGAACATATTTTCATCGAATATTGAAATTGGAGTCTATTAGAGGTAAAGGTATGTGTAGGACTTGATTTTTTTTATTGCATGGTCCTAATTCACTGTTTGTTCTGACATAAGACATATATGTATATCAAGAAAAAATGGAGAGAGAGAGAGAGAAAAAAACTAAAGAAGAAAAAGAAAGGAAAACTGAAGGAATAAGAAAACGAAAACTGATTCATCAATGAAAATTAAAACAGCTGAAATAAAAAGCCCATCTCACGTACTCACTGTGCCAGACACCATAGCTGAATAATTGATGCTTGCTTTCTGATTTTTTACTCAAAGCTTTAGCATGGTTTTTCAAAAGTAAGACCCTGTACCGTATTGATTCCATCATATTTTATGCATGATACGTTTATTTATAGACATGCTTCTCATAGAAAGAACATGGGGAAAAAGGAAAGTTATGGCAATTGTCTGTAAACACTTGACTTAAACAAAAATCGAATAAAAATTTAAATATATGCAACCAAACAAAACAGAGAGAGAGACATAGAGAGAGACAGAGAGAGAGACACAGACAGACAGACAGACAGAGACAGAGGCAGACAGAGAGAGAGGCACAGAGAGAGACACAGAGAGAGGCAGAGAGAGAAAGAGACAGAGAAAGACAGAGAGACAGACAGACAGAGAGGCACAGAGAGAAACAGAGAGAGACAGAGAGAGACAGAGAGAGACAGAGAGAGACAGAGAGAGACAGAGAGAGAGACAGACAGAGAGACAGACAGAGAGGCACAGAGAGAGAGAGACAAGAGAGAGAGAGACAGAGAGAGAAAAAGACAGACAGAGAGACAGAGAGACAGACAGACAGACAGAGACAGAGAGAGACAGAGATAGATAGAGAGAGAGGATCGTTTTCTGAAAACTCTTGAATTAAATTAAAACAGATAAGTCAAGATAACCATAGCAATACGAGCTCCATACAATATCAATGTATTAGCGGGCTCTGGTCTACCGTGTCTTTGTATTAGTGATTTTATTTCCCAATACAGCTGAACTGATCTTTGACAAAAAAATCTCTGTTTTTGTTTGTTTGTTTGTTTGTTTGTTTGTTTTTCTAATCAGTAGAGGAGATTAAACTAATGTGGATAAAGATCAGTCGCCAGTGCTGTCAAAACAGAGTGGCACAAATTTAAGGCTAACAATGTTCCTTTATTGAAGGTAAGATACACACATACACATGTCATTAATTTTACATGTAACCAGGATTATTCAAGCGGTAGGCTGATAAAATACCAGTATAAAATATAGACTAGGTAAAACATAGTCTAGGTAGGGCCTCAGGGACTGGCACAGCTCATGGGTTTATGTGCAGGCTTAAGACTTGTCCCATAATCACCATGCAAGTGCCACCTGTAACGTTAGTGCATATGGAATTCGTTCCGAGCGCGGAGACGTCATCTTGAGAAACTGAAACTGAAACTAAGGCTGACAGACAGATTGGCGTCAAGGTGAGGTATCCCACCTTTTTTTTCTTTTCTTTTTTTGTTTGGTTTTGTTTTTTTATCGCTTTCAGACAAAATAGCTTCACTCAGACAGAGCAGGGAAGATTAATAAATAAAAAGCATAAAAAGCAAATTTATTTAAAACCATCGCCCTAGACAATTGAACTTTCTGTTGTTTTAACAATATTTCAGCACTTAGCCAGAGCCAAAGTGTATTCTGCGAATCTATTGAGACCGCCACAATGTCTGAAAGTCGTAGCAAGTCGATCTTTACGACGGAAATAAATCGAAGATGGCATGATGTTTTTCACTAATATCTTTTTTCATTTCAATACAAAAAGTGCGAACAATATAATGCCGCAACAATGCTGATGTCTATAGGCGTCTTAGGGCTTTGAAAGCTTTTGTCGAAACAAAGTTGAAGATTTACGTGAATAGTTGTAAATGATTGTGTGAAAAGAAGTTCACAATGTGGATTATACTCGCACTGGGACAAGACGTTAAAGAAAAGAGAGAGAGAGAGAGATAGACAGAGAGAGACAGAGAGAGAGACAGAGAGAGAGGCATACATACATACATGCATACATACATACAGGCAGACGTACATAATACATACATACATACATATATACATAGATATATACATACATACATACATTATACATAATACATAAAGGCATAAAGACATACATACATACATACATACATCATACACACAGACATACATACGTACATACATACAAATATACAAACATACATACATACATACATACATATATACATATACATACATACAAACATACATACATGCATACATACATGCATACTTACATACAGACACACAGACACACAGACACACGTACATACATACATACATACATACATACATACATACATACATACATACATACATACATACATACATGCAGAAAGACAGGCAGGCAGACAGAGAGACAAAGAATGACAAAGACAATAAAATGATAGTGATGCTACGGTAGAATTTCTTGACTGAAAGCCATTTTTCAAACTTACCGTTGTTTATCTACAGACATAACAATCGTTTGCAGTTACAAGTACAGCTTAAGGAAGACACATCATGATAACTATAACGTAAGATACCACGATAATGAAATCAAGAGAAGTACAAAGTTAGCATTGAAAAATAAATAATACAAAAATAAAACAAAATAAGATAGAAAAGAAAACAGAACCAGTGAGAGATTTATAGAAGATTAATCAAACATCAAAGAAATCAATGTTCATACACACAATCAGTTCAAACTGTTGTCACTATTATTCCTACAGCTATTACAACATCAACTACTACCACTTCCATCACTACTACTACTACCAACACTACTAAAGACAATAACGAATGGAGGAAAAAAAAAGAAGAACCAGAAAAATACGAAAATAGACTCAGAACGCGTATTTAATACAACAAGACAAGACAGGCGCAAATTTTCGGGCCAACTGGCCTTTGTCAAGCGTGAACGTAAGATCACAAACAAACAAACACCAAATACAAAATTTTGAGAAAAAGACTGAAACTTCCCTGCTGCTTCGTCCAGTGGGTTAATTTAAGTGGGTGTGGAGGGCAGTACACATTAGGATGATTTAAAGCACAAATAGATAAAAAAAAAAAAAAAAACCTGTAGCAGTAAAGAAAATGAACAAATGATAAGAAATCAAATGAATCAATGAAAATATAAATAGACAAATAAATAAAATTAAGTATATTTTACACTCGACAATAGGTAATTATAGTAATGATAAACGCATATGTATAATCGCCATATAATACATGTGTAAACGTAGCAATAAGTCAAGTACATAAGACATCAGTAAATAAAAATAACATTAATAATTAAGCGCTGTTGCTCTTGATAGGGGAAAAGCGATACAAAGACCAAACGAAGAACAGAAGGAGAAGGTGACAAGTACGGACAGAGGATAGAATTAACAAATAAGTAAACAAATGAATAAAATTCAATAAATAAATGAAGAGAGAGGAAGACAGAGAGAGAGAGAAAGAAAGAGAGAGAGAGAGAGAGAGAGAGAGAAAGAGAGAGAGAGAGAGAGGTGACAGCAACAATAGCAGCTGCAACAACAGAAGACGCTAAGAAACTTAGAAACACTTTTAGAATTATAGGCCTACATACTTAATCATAAATAATAAGAGTCGACTTGGGAATTTTAAACGTTAAATCAAGGAACGTAGGCAGCACATGTGGATAACATAGACTCGAATCAGTGATCATGTAACCAGTTAGATAAAATAGAAGCCAAGCTATGGATGTATGAACAAATAGGAAAAAGAGGGGGGAGGAGAAAATTACAAAATCGAAAAGAAAAAAAAACAAAAAGTGTACTTTTATTGACAGACGGAGTGAGATAGAGAGAGACAGAGAGAGCAGGACTTCTCTTTAAGAACTTTCTGGATTTAAAACACTTTCCACAATTGAAACTCATCCATATCTGAAGCAGGATTTAGTTTTGGTGGAACTTTTCATTTTTCCCCTGAAGCGACAGACGTCTAAACAAGTAAGACTCGTTGATTTTTCTGTTCACTAGTGAGCGTTTCAGGGGGTTTAAATTTATTTTTGTTCATTTTTTTTAACAAATTACAAAAGACAAAACGGTTAGCAAAGCAAATTCAATTAAATAAAAGACCTCAAATTCAATGTGTCTGAAGGATACACACATCTTCATCACAGGATCTACATATATGCATGAAATGCCGTCAATACCAAAAGCATGAAATATTCTCATCTGTCGGCATCACCAGGTGCAGTGTTAGCCGCTGCAGTCAATGATACCGACAGGGTTATCCATCATGTGCATCCGCCTTGCCATGGCGGTGGAGCTTGCGTGCCAGCTACGATCCCACGAGCTATGTCGGCCAGGACTCAAGTCCCTGGCAGGTCCAACCAAGCCGAACAGGTCATTGGAGGCGGTGCCAGACTAAAGATACATGCAACAAAGTCCAGGTAAGCAGGGGATGGCTGAGGCAGGAGGCGAAGAAAGAATACCTTTCATAACTCGGTTCTTGATCTCGAGGTCGTGAGCAGAGGATTTCTATAGAAACACTGGTCGGGACACCCGCACAGTAAGTGCTCTGCCACTCAAGAAAGCAATAATAATAATAATAATAATAATAATGTTTATTTGTATAGCGCATATTCCATATAAAAACATGCTCACCAGCGCTTTACATTTCGCAAGAAAGGCAAAAGGTGATAAAAAAATGTTCACAATTACATACACAATAAGATAACAACAAACATTAAAGCTATACAAGTAAGAAGACACATAAGAAACCACAGAATATTAAAATTTAAACACTGACTTATGTAATGAAGAAAGATTAACAGATTTTTCATATGAATAAAGAGGCATACTGTGTTTATATATTGCTGCGTGTGTGTGCTTGCGTACGTGTGTGTGTACATGTGTGTGTGCGTGCGTGTGCGTTGCTGTGCGCGTGTGTTTGTAAGAATGTGTGTGTGTGTGTGTGTGTGTGTGTGTGAGAGAGAGAGAGAGAGAGAGAGAGAGAGAGTGTGTGTGTGTGTGTGTGCGTGTGCTATGTTTGCATGCGTGTGTGTGTGTTTATGCATGCAATAGTTGTACATAAAATTATAATCAATATTTTGAATGAAGATAAAAACAGAAAAATTCTAATCCATATACAGGAAAAACATTACAACTTCAGTATTACAGCATTAATACCTTGACAATCAAAATTCCTCACAAATTATTAACTATTCGCATATCATACATCACAATTTACATACAAACAAAGATTTGAAAAAGTTTCTTAAAGTATTTCAGTCTCTTTCCCACTCAATTTCTCCCCTATCCCTTCCTCAGCTGTACACATACAGTGATACACACACATGCTCACTCAAGCACACACACACACACACACACACACACACACACACACACACACACACACACACACACACATACACACATGCACGCACACACACACCTTGCTCTATAGGCCCTTATACAAAATACAAAACAATGGTAAACTACTTGTTTTAATCACCTGCCAAGAACTGCACTGCGTAAAGTATTAGAAGAATATGTATTACTGGTACATTCGTTACGCAGATGACACCGTATTAATTGCAGAAAATGAAAAAGACCTACAAAACCTTGTGAATATAATAGAAAGTAAAAATATAGGGCCAGAACTAAATAGCAAGAAGACTGAAGTCATGGTAATCAGTAAAAAAAAAAAAGAAAAAAAAAGAAAAGAAAGAAATCCCCTCACGCAAAATAACAGCAAATGGCACAACTTTGAGACAGGTTAATAGGTTTCAATATCTGGGAACGGTCATCTCACCAGACGGCAGATGCACATCACAAATAGCCAGCAGAATCAGCGAAACCAAAACAGCATTCAAGAAGATAAAAAGCGTTCTTTCGAACAAACGCCTATCAGTTAACATCAGAAAGAGATTTCTTGAGTGTTATATAAAACCGATACTGTTGTACGG
Organism: Monoplex corrugatus; assembly: GCA_030674185.1. Classification (NCBI taxonomy): domain Eukaryota; kingdom Metazoa; phylum Mollusca; class Gastropoda; order Littorinimorpha; family Ranellidae; genus Monoplex; species Monoplex corrugatus. Next base: position 50,567,645 of record JAPXFY010000020.1, read on the forward strand.
TTGTGAGGCGTGGACAATAAACACGCAAAGTCAGAATAAAATTGAGGCAACTGAAATGTGGTTTCTAAGAAGAATGTTGAGAGTTCCATGGACAGCAAAGAAAACAAACGAGACAGTCTTGAAGGAGGCAGAAACAAAAAGATCATTAATAGAGAAGATTGGGAAAAGACAAGCAAAATCTATAGGACATTTTATGAGAAAAGAGAAATTAGAGCACCTGGTGACAACAAGAAAGCCGGAGGGAAAGAGAACACCGGGTAGACCCAGGGAGAAACTATCGGATGGACTTGCAGGGTGGCTGAGGACAGAGAGGGTGGGAGATGTACTTGCAGCGACAACGGATGGATTCGTATGTAGGGTCGTGATCGCCAAGGCCACGCGGCAGGGCACATCATCATGATGATGATGATGATGATGATGATGATGATGATGATGATGATGATGATGATGATGATGACGACGACGACGACGACGATGACGATGATGATGATGATGACGACGGCGACGACGACGACGACGACGACGATGACGATGATGATGATGATGATGACCACGACGACGACGACGACGATGACGACGATGATGATGATGATAATGATGATATATTACTGGTGAGAGTCAGTGGAGACCTAAATAGACAAAAGGGCATCAAGAGAGTGAGAGAGACCTCATTCCCCATGGCTTTTAATCATTCCCAGACAAAAAGGAACACTTCGGACAGAATAAGACATGGCAGACCCTGGGGATACAACAACCCAGAAAGTCCAGGCATATTTACTGCTTGTACAAGGTTCCTACACTTTGCCCGTGCCAGAGGGCACTGTACAGATCGATTGAGAAACAGCCAGGGAGTCTGAGGTTCCGGCAAAACCAACAACAACAATGTAATATATCAGTCAAAACAATGAAAGCAGCCGATACTGTTTGTGACACAAGAAGGCTGGAACATCAATAATTCATGAAGGGGGAGGGAAATAAAATGAAATGAAACGAATTCATATTTTCCAGTGGTATAGATACAGGCACATTGTCCAAATTCCATGTTTGTCGTTGCTGATCTCTCACCTGTCTCACTACGTATACTAAAACAAAACAAAGAAAATGAAAAAAATGGCAAAAGAGATGAATTAAAACATACAAACAACAAAATGAACTATAACAAAAGGAAAAATAATTCCTCGTGAGTATATGAGAGAAAGAGACAGGCAGTGACAGAGACACAGAGAGAGAGAGAGAGAGAGAGAGAGACAGACAGACAGACAGATTGACAGACAGACAGACAGAGAGAGAGAGACAGAGAGACAGAGACAAAGAGAGGCAGGAAGACAAAGAGAGACAAAGAGAAAAAACAACTTTTAAAATGAAAACATGCTTCCAGCCACGAAACCTTCATCAATGCAAGCATCTTCTGTTTTTTTTTCATTTGCTTTGATTTTTTGTTATTGTTTTCCAAAACAAGTGTGACTTCCCGCGTTCAAGCAAACAGGAATCAGAAAAAACACGAAAGAAGAATATGAACACATATTTAATACAACAAAACAAGACAGGCGCAAATTTTTGGCCAACTGGCCTTTGTCAAGCGTAAGATTACGAACAAACAAACACTAGATACAAAAAAAAATTGAGAAAAAGACTGAAACTTCCCTGCTGCTGACAAAAAGACGAATACGTTTTTGAGAAGACACGTCTATTCAGCTCTTTCTAAGCACGTAATAAGAGAGGGTCTTCCATTGTGCCAAAACACAGCAAGGGGGAACAGTGTTTTGTTCACAAGCATATAGATAAGCGTTCCTTACACATCGTGTCACATATTCTATTCAACAGGGCAACCATAACAGTGAGTGTTCTCAGCTTACCAAAACTCAACATTGGGGGTGACTACAGTTTTTATATACAGACAGTCTGGAAAGTGATAGTATGTTTTTTGTTTTGTTTTGCTTTTTTAGAATCATCGCACCTAGGGAGGTTACCCTTGCGCTCACTTTTTTTTCGTCCCTTTTTAAAAAAATTTTATTTTTATTTTTTTTGCGGCACCTTAATGGCTGCAGAATCTGGCACACTTTTTTTTAACAATGCGATGACGATGATGTCGATGAGGATGATAATCACGATGCTATGGAGTTCCATCTAGGATTGAGACTGCGTGACAGGGCTGTACTCTACGCTTACTATCATAATGTATCCTGGCGTCAACCGGGCCTGAGAGATACGGACACTGCGGTGCTGGTCAGAAGATTTGAGCAACACCCTCAATGACGCATCCATGAAGTGGATGAGACTCGACTGTGTGGTCCCAGTCTTCCCAATGAGCGTATAGCACGCCCAACTCTGGGTTGGAGTCGGTTAGAGCCGAAAAATCCCACAAAGATTTTTGAAGGGACTGATGGGGAATCGAGCCTACAACCTTCCAGTCAGTAGTTAGTTGCGTTAACCACTATACCACGGCGACTGGTAAGTGATAGTATGTTTGTCAAAAACACACACACACAAAAAAAACCCGTCAAGTCATCGATTCTAGACAACAGAACGCAGCTTCCAACAGGAACAGTTTGAACAAGGGTCAGTAACTCGGCTGTTAAAGAAAATACATATGAAATTAACCAGACTCCAACACCAGTACGGGCATAATCCCTCTTGCTGACTGATCAGACAAAGTTTTGGAACATGGTATTACCCTACTTCAGAACAGACATTCTGTATGAGTTTACACTCTTCTATTCACAAGTCTTCTGTGCTATTGTTGGCTCAGCTTTTTAGCGCTGGAGAGAAAAATAAATCAGAGAAAAAAATGCAGAGTTTGACTGCAGCATGGCGTCAAGAGAGACGCCATTCCGATAGCTTTAATCATTCCCAGACAACAAGAAGAAACAAATTGGACAGAACAAGACATGGCAGACCACAGGGATACAATCCCGAATGTCGAGGCATATTTATTGGTTTTTGCAAGATTCCAACACCTAACCTCCGCTAGGATGCACTGTATAGATCGATCGTGAAACAGACAAAGGGTCTGAGTCTCTACGTAAACTGATAACACAGTCCACAATATATCAGTAAAAACAATACTATCTGCCACCGCTACTTGCAACATGAGTAAGCTGAAACATCAATAATTCAGTGAGGCAGAAATAGAGAGAGAGAGAGAGAGAGAGAGAGAGACAGAGACAGAGAGACACAGAGAGACACAGAGAGACAGACAGACAGACAGACAGACACAGACAGAGGGAGATAGAAAGAGACAGAAACAGACAGATAGAGGGAGACAGAGACAGGAGACACAGAGACAGACAAAGAAAGGAGAGATAGTGTGCATGCGTGTGTGTGTGTATGTGTGTATGTGTTTGTGCGTGTGTGTGTGTGTGTGTTTGTATTTGTGTTTATGTTTGCGTACGTGTGTTTGTGTGTTTATGGGTGTGTTTACGTGTGTGATAGAAATGAAGAGAGAGAGAGAGAGACAGAGACAGAGAGAACAGAGAGACAGGACAGACAGACAGATAGACAGACAGATAGACAGACAGACAGACAGAAAGGGAAGAGAAGAGAAGAGAGAGAGAGAGAAAGAGAGACGAGACAGACAGACAGACAGACAGACAGACAGATAGACAGACAGACAGAAAGGGAAGAGAAGAGAAGAGAGAGAGAAAGGAGAGAGAGGAGAGGAGAGAGACAGAGAGACAGCCAGCCAGTCAGAACAGCAGACAGACAGGCAGAGAGATCAGATTAGAGCCATGAAATCTTCATAGAAGTAAGTAGGCTCTTAAGCACATTTGCTTTTGGTCTTTCTTCCCTTGAAAAGACAGGAAACGTTCTTGAAAATGATCACAAATCTGTTTCGGCCCTTTCTAATCACACAAAGGAGTGGATGTCCTCGTTTTGCAATAAACACAGCAAGGGGACAACAGAATTACACTCAAAGACAGTCTGGCACCAAGAGAAGGTTTACTCGCACTCCATGCCACAGATTCTAGACAACAGAGCGGATAAAAAAAAGGTGTGGGGAGAGGGGAGCGTCCTAAACTTGCCAAAACAGCTACGGGGTAACTACTGTTTCGTTTTTCCCACAGACAATATGGCAGGGACAGGAGTGTTACTCAAACACCATGTCATCGATGCTAGACAACAGGGCGCAATCTCCACCAGTGAAGAGGACAATAAGGGGAAATAACCCGGCTGCTAAGCGAGTTGTACCGAGTTGACAGAGCTTTCGCACTAACGCTGGCATGATTATCGCAATTTTGGAAATCGATCTAAGGCTTTGAGCGGGAAAGGGTTGACCAGGGACGAACACCCCAACAGTTAGGGGATTTCTATTGTGTTTTGTAAGACGTATATAGATACCAGTAGGAATTTCTGTTGTGTTTTGTAAGACGTATATGGACACCAGTAGGGATTTCTACTGCGTTTTGTAAGACATATATACATACCAGTAGGGATTTCTATAGAGTTTTGTACGACGTATATAGATACCAGGAGGGATTTCTAGTGTGTTTTGTAAGACGTATATAGATACCGGTATGGGATTTCTATTGTGTTTTGTAAGACTTGTATAGATACCGGTAGGGATTTCTATTGTGTTTGTTAGACTTGTATAGATACCAGTAGGGATTTCTATGGTTTTGTAGACGTAATACCCAATAGGGATTTCTATTGTGTTTTGTACGACGTATATAGACCATAGGGATTTTTATTGTGTTTGAAGACGTATATAGATACCTGTAGGGATTTCTGTTGTGTTTTGTAGACGATATAGATCCATAGGGATTTCTTTGTGTTTGTAAGACGTATATAGATACCAGAAGGGATTTCTGTTGTGTTTTGTAAGACGTATATAGATACCAGTAGGGATTTCTACTGTGTTCTGTAAGACGTATATAGATACCAGAAGGATTTCTACTGTGTTCTGTAAGACGTATATAGATACCAGTAGGGATTTCTATTGTGTTCTGTAAGACGTATATAGATACCAGTAGGGATTTCTACTGTGTTCTGTAAGACGTTATATAGATACCAGGAGGGATTTCTATGTGTTTGTAAGACGTATATAGATACCAGTAGGAGATTTCTATTGTGTTTTGTAAGACGTATATTTTCATACCAGTAGGGATTTCTATTGTGTTTTGTAAGACGTATATAGATACCAGTAGGGATTTCTATGTGTTTCTGTAAGACGTATATAGATACCAGTAGGATTTTATTGTATTTTGTAAACGTATATAGATTCCAGTAGGGATTTCTACTGTGTTCTGTAAGACGTATATAGATACCAGTAGGGATTTCTATTGTGTTCTGTAAGACGTATATAGATACCAGTAGGGATTTCTACTGTGTTCTGTAAGACGTATATAGATACCAGTAGGGATTTCTATTGTGTTTTGTAAGACGTTATATATATATACCAGTAGGGATTTCTATTGCGTTTTGTAAGACGTTATATAGATACCAGTAGGGATTTATATAGTGTTTTGTAAGACGTATATAGATACCAGTAGTGATTTTTATTGTATTTTGTAAGACGTATATAGATTCCAGTAGGGATTTCTATTGTGTTTTGTAGACGTATATAGGTTCCAGTAGGGATTTCTATTGTGTTTTGTAAGATGTATATAGATACCAGTAGGGATTTCTATTGTGTTTTGTAAGACGTATATAGATACCAGTAGGGATTTCTATTGTGTTTTGTAAGACATATATATATACCAGTAGGGATTTCTATTGTGTTTTGTACGACGTATATAGATACTAGTAGGGATTTCTATTGTGTTTTGTAAGACGTGTATATATATATATACCAGTAGGGATTTCTATTGTGTTTTGTACGACGTATATAGATACCAGTAGGGATTTCTATTGTGTTTTGTAAGACGTATATATATACCAGTACTCGCATGACACATGTAAATATATCCATCCCCAAACTGCAGTAGAGTCTTATATTCTTCAGAAATGATATGAAATCAGCTGAAGGAATGCGGCTTTACGTTTGCATTTTCTTCTCTTTTTTTTTTCCTTTTTGTTTTGTTTTTGTTTTTGAATTCGTGGCTTCGACATCTCAAATGCAATTTGTAAACGCTTCCATGTATGATTTAGTGTATAAGTAAATTGCTATTATGTAGGTATGTACAACACAAGAATACATTTGTTTAGCAAATCAATAAAACTCTTGTTTGCAACACGAATAGGCCAAAACTGAAAAAGTTCAGAAATAGGAAACGAGGGAGCAGGGAGAGAGGGGGGCAATTATACAGACACTACATTTCTAAATGATTATGAAACAAAGAACATGACCCCCATCCCCCGAAAAAAAAAAAAAACAAAGAAAGAAAAACAACAGTCACAACAACAACAGCAGAACAACAAACCAAAGCAAAACCAGTCAATCAATAGATAAACGAATACGTAAATAAAAATAAATACAGAAAGTAACAAATAAACAAACATTTCAATCAATCGATAAACGAATAAATAAATAAATAAATAATAAATAAATAAATAAGTAAATAAATAAATGAAAAAATAAATAATAAAGTAACAAACAAACAAAATATAATGAATAAATAAATGAATAGATAGATGATTTAAAAAATAATTTAGAAAAGCTTCCAGCGATTTCACCTACGTTTATAACAACGCTTTCACTGCATTTTGTTTGTCTGTTCTTTTTTTTCTCCAAGAAAAGACAGACATCGTTCTTGAGAGAAAACCAGAATCTGTTTGGTTCTCTGTAATCACGTGAAAGGGATGGGTAACCTCAACTTGCCGAAAGTGGGAGGCTGTAGATTTTCTTCTTTCCACAGACAAGTTGGCACACGGAGAGAAATGTTACTCACAGATCATGTCATCGATTTTAGAGAACAGAACGCAGTTATCACACAGAAAAATGCCAAGAAAGAAAAAACGAGATAGAGAAAGGAAGACAGCGAGAGAGAGGAGAGAGAGAGCAGAGACAGAGACGAGACAGAGACGAGAGAGACAGAGACAGAGAGAGAGACAGAGAACAGAGAGAGACAGAGACAGAGAGACAGAGAGACAGAGAGACAGAGAGAGAGAGACAGGAAAAGAGAGAGAGATCGCCAGAGAGAGAGAGAAAGGGATAGAGACAGACAGACAGACAGAAAGAGACAGAAGAGACAGAGTGAGAGACAGAGGAGAGAAGAGAGAGAACGCCAACCTAATAATGCTGTATTTTTCCATGGTGAAAGTAAATGACTAAATGTAATTTTTCAAACCTGCCATTGCTAATCTGTGAACATGTATCTATTAGAAACTGAGAGAGAGGGAAAGACAGAAGACAGAAAGAGGACAGAGAGACGAGAGAGAAGGACGCACAGAAAAAGAAACAACAGAGATAAGAGACTGGAAGAGAAAGACAGGAAATGACAGAAGCACTGTAGACGACAGATAGATAAAAAGAAGAAAATAGAAGATG
>JAPXFY010000020.1:50580070-50585070 GCA_030674185.1 Monoplex corrugatus
CTCTTTTGTCACAATGGATCTACTTTGTGGAATTATTGTACTTTTATTGTGTTTATTTCCTCTTTTGTCACAATGGATCTACTTTGTGGAATTATTGTACTTTTGTTGTGTTTATCTGTTCTTTTGTCACAATGGATCTACTTTGTGGAATTATTGTACTTTTGTTGTGTTTATTTCTTCTTTTGTCACAATCTATTTACTTTGTGAAATCATTGTACTTTTGTTGTATTTATTTCTTCTGTCACAATGGGTCTACTTTGTGGAATTACCTGTTGACAGTGCGTCGTCTCAGTTTAGCACAACTCCTCTCATTTTTGTAGGCGTTTATTTCTCTTGATCATTGACCCATGAAAGTGGATTGTCCTACAGAATGTTGCCGGTAACAACTCCTTTGTTGCCGTGGGATCTTCAACGTGCGCTAAGTGAGTGCTACAAACGAGGCTTCGGTTGATTGTCTCATCCTGATGACCAGCACATATACCTTCACTTGATATCCTGTTGGGGGGGGGGGGGGGTTTGAGAAAAATGACCGTCTGCTCCATGATTTGTATATTATGGGTTTTTCATGTCCTAGGCAAGTGCTGTAACCAGTAAGCCACACACTGGATCATGATGGTTTAGTGTGAGGGTGTATGCTTGAACAGGAAACGATTTTTTAACTGTCTGCTGTTACTGTTCCATCTATGACAACACAAATTTTGTCCTTTGGTATCAACGCATTAAGATTGTGGTTTGTTTGTAGGTGTGTGTGCTTGTAGATGTGTGTGTTTGTAGGTGTGTGTGTTTGTAGATGTGTGTATTTGTAGGTGTGTGTTTGTGTGTGTGTGTGTTTGTAGGTGTGTATGTGTTTGTAGGTGTGTGTATTTGTAGGTGTGTGTGTTTCTAGGTATGTGTGTGTTTGTAGGTGTGTGTGTTTGTGCGTGTGTGTGTTTGTAGGTGTGTGTGTTTGTAGGTGTGTGTGTTTGTAGGTGTTCGTTCGTTCGTTCTTTGATTTAACGTCTTTTCACTATAAGTGATAGGTGTGTGTGTTTGTAGGTGTGTGTGTTTGTAGGTGTGTGTGTTTGTAGGTGTGTGTGTGTTTGTGAGAGTGTGTGCTTGTAGGTGTGTGTGTTTGTGCGTGTGTATGCTTGTAGGTGTGTGTGTTTGTAGGTGTGTGTGTTTGTGCGTGTGTGAGCTTGCCCACGCGAGTATATGCAACTTATATTGCGTTCGATGTTTTTTTTTGATTTATCAGGAAACGATGTTAGCCTTTCAAAAATGAGGGTCCTGAAAAAATTATGCAACCCAAGCGAAAACCACAAGAAAATACCGTCCTTCTGACAGGTGACAGAAGGTAGGAATACTACAGTTTCCTATACAGGTCAGAGCCACCTGAGTACCCCACACACGCAATAATCTGAAACTGTCCCCATCTTCCATAATGTTCCTGTTTTGGTTTTAGTTTGCGGTGTTGGTCAGAAGATTTGAGCAACACCCTCAATGACACATCCGTGAAGTGGATGAGACACGACTGTGTGATCCCAGTCTTCCTAATGAGCCATAGCACGCTCAACTCTGGGTAGGAGCCGGTTAGAGCCGAAAAAACCCACAATGATTTTTGAAGGTACTGATGGGGATTCGAACCCATAACCTTCCAGTCGGTAGTCCGTTGCGTTAACCACTACACTACGGCGACTGGTCTTCAGAATACTTTATTGCTCAAGGATTGTAGCATTAAGTCCCACTGGACCTGTCCTAAGCTAGTCCTTGCTGTTATACATACAAAATAGAGAGAGAGAAGGGGGGGGGGGGGCGGGGGAGAAAGAGGCAGAGAGAAAGAGACAGAGAGAGACAGATAGAGACAGGCAGACAGAGACAGACAGACAGAGATACAGACAGAGAGAGAGACAGAGAGAGACAGAAAGAGAGAGAGAGACAGACAAACAGACAGAGAGGGAGACAGAGACAGAGAGCAAGACAGACGGAGAGAGAGACAGAGAGAGGGAGAGGGAGAGAGAGAGAGAGGGAGACTTCAGACTTCAGATGGCTTATTCATATAGGCCACAGCCCCTTAGAAGGGGGATGCACATAATTATGCATTCTCACAATCATATAAACATTAACAAAGCAATAACCATATTTCTAAGTTGAAATATTTTGTACAAGTGCATAACAAATAAGCAAAAAGAACATAAGATACAAACATTTTATTCACATTTGAGCCTTGCGTCTGTTAGAGAGAGAGAGAGAGAGAGAGAGGGAGAGACAGAAAAAAAGAGAGGGGGAGAGAGCGAGAGACAGACAGACAGACAGACAGAGAGCGAGAGACAGAGAGAGACAGAGAGAGACAGAGAGAGAGAGACAGAGAGAGAGAGAGAGAGAGAGAGAGAGAGAGAGAGAGAGAGAGAGAGAGAGAGAGAGAGATGTTCGAAAAGTAAAGTGTTCTGTTTAAACACAAAGTCTCCAACGCTGGAATGCTTATTGAAATCAGCCATTTTACGTCTTATTGCCTGCTTTTGTTTCTTTCTTACCTTAAAGCTAAAAGCATATTATTTCGGACAAAATAACATGTTTTCTTATAATCATTGTATGGGGACTGGGTGTCTGCTGGCATAAAACTTATGTTATCAGTACAACTGGAATGCCCTAGAGACGAAGGAGAGGAGAGGTGTAAGGGAGACTTGAAGTGTTTCCAGACAGTTAGGCGAGGAGAGATGTCACACAAAGTTTTTACTCACTTCCCAGACGTCTACTACTACGGCAGTAAATTTTTTTCTTGTTTTTAAACCACGGTAGTACTGAGACTTACGAAGAAAAGAAGAAAGAAAAACCGACCAGGGTTTATCAGTAAAAACACTGAGCCGGACCAAGTATTTTTCTCCCAAATATTTGGACTATTCCCCACTGTCTGGCATGCTTTTTGCTGAAGTTTTGGATTGAACATCTCATGCTTCATGTTCAGTCCCACCTCACCAGATTGTTATTTTTATTGTTATTGTTATTGTTGTTTAAAGCCCAGCCGACTGCGTACAGCCATATCAGGGCTATAACCAGTTCAAAACACACAATACTTCAACAGGGGGAAAAAAGGAAAATAAAATCAAGTACACGTACCAATGCATTCAAGCACTAATCTAAGGAGATTCCCCTGCCGTTGACTATTCCGTTCAGTTTATCACACAGGGGATTTAAAAAGACACACCTAATACAAATCAAACTATAACTAAGGACACTAAAACGTATCTAAAAACCTAAATTACCTAAAATTGCTTCCGCATATCTCAGATCCCTAGAGCCAAAAACGCACTTAACACATGTACCCAATCATCAATCCTAAGAAAAAATACGTAAGACTTTATCGAACACATACAGATGGATAGACCAGCAAGGCAGAAAATGATAGGAAGAAATGACAGAAAGCAAAAGAGGAAGAAAGAAACCAAGATAGCGACAGAAAAGAGGAGAATGGGACAGCGTGTAATAAAGAGAACACCAGTGTTGGCTAGACAGTTGGGTGTGGAGAGCTGTCACTCACAGAGAGTTCTGACAGTTTGACATCGCTTCCAGACACCAGAAGCAGTACTTTAAAAGATGTAAATCCATGGTGATAGTACTTAGACTGAACTGAGAGAAAATCGATCAGCCAAAAACATTTTCCAAACACTCGAACCGTTTTCTTCGTGCCTGCTCAATATTACGACACTTGGCTCATGTTAAGATTCACTATACATGATGATGATGACGACGACAACGACGACGATGATGACGATGAGGAGGAAGAGGAGGAAGAGGATAACGAGGATGAGGATGAGGATGAGGATGATGACAACGATGATAAATGATGATGATGATGGTGATGGCGGTGGTGGTGATGGTAAAGAAGCTGATCATGATGACAATGATGACGACGGTGATGGTGATGGTGATGGTGATGATTATAGTAGCAATTGCGGTGCTGATGGTAGTTAAATGGTGATGGGAGTGTTGATGGTGGTGGTGATGATGATGATGAGGAGGAGGAGGATGACGATGATGAGAACGTTGATGAACATGATGACGGCTGTTGAAGTAGTGGTGATGATGATGGCGGTGATGATGGCATACACATAGACACAAAGACGCACACACACGCTCTCTCTCTCTCTCTCTGTGTCTCTCTCTCTCTCTCTGTCTCTCTGTCTCTCTCTCTCACTCTCTTTCTCTCTCCCTTTCTCTCTCTCTCTGTCTGTCTGTCTGTCTCTCTCTCACTCTTTCTCTCTCCATCTCTCTCTCTATCTCTCTCTATCTCTGTCTCTCTCTCTGTCTGTCTGTCTCTCTCTCTCTCTCTCTCTCTCACACACACACGCAGAGACAGACAGACAGACCAACAGACAGACAGACAGAGGCAGAGAGACACAAAGAGAGAGAAATTCGATCGATTTTCCTGTTTTACTTTATGTGAGCGGCCACCATCTTCCTGATCAGTTAAAAAAACACAAACAAAACAAAACAAAACAAAACAAAACAAAGCAAAAACCAAGCGCATTGAGCAAGTTGTCAGGAGTCTTCTTGTTTTCTTCTCCGTCAGTATGGTCAGGCCACGTCTGACGATGAATGAGGCGATTTTTGTTTCTTTTTGTTTTGTTTTCTTTCGTTGTTTTTTGTTGTTGTTGTTGTTATTATTATTATTGTTTTTTTGTTGTTTTTTGTTGGTTTTTTTGTTTGTTTGTTTGTTTGATTTTTGCTTTGTATTATTTTGTTTTGTTTTTCAATTCCTGCCACTTACCATTGGGCTTGACGGTCACAGGTATTCTATTTTTTCTCTCGCGTTCACCCTGGTGTGCCAGTCAAAATTGAAGTTTGTGGTCTTCTTCGACAACGAAGGACCAACAACAACAACAACAACAACATCAGGATAGTTTGTTAGATGGCGCCTACAGACCTGGTACCTCTGACTTCAGCCCTCTTTTCAATTTGGTTTTCTTCGTGGATGTACACACAAAGGGGGGGGGGGGGGTTCGGCTCTGCAAACATGCTGCCTT
>JAPXFY010000020.1:50587475-50592475 GCA_030674185.1 Monoplex corrugatus
ATAATAATAATAATACAGTATTTATACGGCCTCAAATCCTGACAATTCAAATCAAAGCGCACTCACGCACCAGCCATACGTATACAGTCAATTGCCTTACAATATTTGATATTTAGAAAAAGAAAGAAAGAAAGAAAGAAAGAAAGAATAAGAAAGAAAGAAAGAAAGAAAAACCTACACAAAACGAGGGAAAGAAGTAGTTGAAGAATTTATTGCTGGGAAAACAGGTGGTTTTTTTTTATTCGATCGTAGAATGGGAGTATGTAACTTATGCACAAAGCACTGGTATCTGGTACAGAAGTCAGCAACGAGAAAAGCATAGTCATAGTCAACGGTACAACCATCAGCTGCACAGACGTCTACACAAATAGCCAGAAACTGGAAGAGGTTGACCGTTTCCAGTACCTGGGTGCTGTATGTACCCTGATCTATGTGCTCTTATTTTCTAATTGATCATCATCGTCATCAGGTGCCTTGCCGCATGGCATTGCCGATTATGGACTTCCATCTGTCTATACTCCCCATGGCGTTGCGATTATGGCTCCACTGTCTCTATCTCTTGTGCCTCAGCATCTCCCCACCCTCCTTGTCTTCAGCCACTCTGCAAGTCCGTCTAGTATCTTCTCCCTGGGTCTACCCGGTGCTCTCTTTCCCTCCAGCTTTCCCGTTGTGACCAGGTGTTCCAATTCCCCTTTCCTCATAAATGGCCTATAAATGTTGCTTGTCTTTACCTAATCTTCCTTCTGAATGATCTACTTGTGTCTGCCTCCATCAAGATTGTCTCGTTTGTTTTCTTAGCTGTCCATGGAACTCTCAACATTCTTCTTAGAAACCACATCTCGGCTGCCTCAATCTTGTTCTGGCTTTGCTTGCTGACTGCCCACGCCACAACAGTATTGGTTCTATATAACATTCAAGGACTCTCTTTCTGATGTTGATTGATAGGCATTTGTTGGTAAGAATGCTTGTCATCTTCCCGAATGCTGTTTTGGCTAGGCCGATTCTGCCGGCTATTTCTGATGTGCATCTGCCGTCTGGTGAAATGATCGTTCCCAGATATTTAAATTATCAACCTGTCTCAAGGTTGTGCCGTTTGCTGTTATTTTGCATGAGGGGATTTCATGTTTTTTACTGATCACCATGACTTCAGTCTTCCTGCTTCGGATGTGTAATCAAACGACACCTCAGCTGTAACTGTGGTAAAGATTCCTGGAGATTGATGGTTGTTTCTTTAGGTTCTGCCTGTTTCACTGACACACTTTGTAAGGAATGCAGAACGACAAAATGAATTTTCTTTTCCTACTTAAGATAACAGCAAAGAAAACAAACGAGACAGTCTTGATGGAGGCAGACACAAGAAGATCATTCTTAAGGAATGTTAGGAAAAGACAGGCAACATTTATAGGCCATTTTATGAGGAAGGGGATTTGGAGCTTCTGGTCTCAACGGGAAAGCTGGAGGGAAAGAGAGTACCAGGTAGACCCAGGGAGAAAAGCTGGACGGACTTGCAGAGTGGCTGAAGACGAGGAGGGTGGAAGAGATGCTTGAGGCAACAAGAGATAGAGACAGATGGAAGTCCATGGTCGCCAACGCCATGCGGTAGGGCACCTGATGATGATGATGACTTAGAGATACTGTTATATGGTTGTGAGGCGTGGACAGTCAACACGCAAAGCCAGAACAAGACTGAGGCAGCCGAAATGAGGTTTCTAAGAAAAACATTCAGTTACATGTACAGCAAATAAAACAAATGAGACATCTTGCTGGAGGCAGACACAAGAAGATTATTTATAAAAAAAAAAAAGATTAAGAAAAGACAAGCAACATTTACAGGTCATTTTTTGAGGAAAGGGGAATTAGAGCACCTGGTCACAACAGGAAAACTGGAGGGAAAGAGAGCACAGGCAGACCCAGGGAGAAAATATTGCACGGACTTGCAGGGTGGCTGAGGACAGAGAGGGTGGGAGATGTACTTGCAGCGACAAAGGATAGATTCGTATGGAGGGCCATGATCGCCATCGCCATGCTGCATGGCATATGATGATGATGATGATGATGATGATGATGATGATGATGATGATGATAACGATGATAATAATGATGATGAATCAGATGCCAGGGAACAGTCAAGAAAAAGATAAGCCCATAACCAAGAGGTGGTAATGGAGTGCTGTACCAGCTCTCCTTTTCTGGTCTAGCGTTATGAGGTCGGTGCCTGCTTTCTCTCCCTCTTTGCTTTATTTTTCCATACCTTTGAATTAATAGGGTCAGGTACCCACGGCTCTGTGAAATGGAAAGTGTACGCGTTTTTGACTTTTGCTTGAGCTAGATTTGAACCCGTACAGTCACACTGGAAGGCAGGAAATCTACCGCTAATCCAACCAGTTATTTAATGACATAGTGGGCATCAATACTTGATTCAGTCAGCTGAGGGTTTGTTTTTTTCATTAGTTGATGGAGTTAGCTTCGTGTGACTCTCCATTCATTCAACATTCATTAATATTCGATCCTGTCATTTGGGTTGGAATCAGCACTCAGTCAACACGGTATATTTAACTAACCTTCCTCTTTAAAGCCCAACTTAAAGCCCACCTGTTTTTAGTGAATCCTTTTGTTTAATAGCGCACCATTTAGTGCTCTAGACACAATTATACCATACAATAAATAAAATATAGACCTACATGTATTACACATTTACTAATTTTACCCATTAACATTATGCACAACACTGAAACAACATCCGTATACAAGACACTAGAAGAACGCACTGAAACACGATGGGATTGGACAGTATAATAAAGTTAATTTAATGTATATATTTCTTCTTCTTATTATTATTTTCATTATATTATTATTGTTATTATTATTATTACGATATGATTATTATTATATTACATTATATTACCATTATCATTACCATTATTATTAGCAGCAGCAGCATTGTTATATTATTATTATTATTATTGTTATTACTATTATTATTAAGAGGATGGAAGAGGTGCTTGAGGACAACAAGGGATAGAAACAGATGGAAGGCCATGATCGCCAACGCCATGTGGCAAGGCACTTAATGATGATGATTGATGATGATGATGATGATGATGATGATGATGATGATGATGATGATGATGATGATGATGATTATTCTATGGTGTGGTTTATATTGTGGCCATAATTGAATTCATTGCATATGCATGCCCGTCGATAACCTGGAAGTAAAGTTTAAATTGAATTTTTTGTTCTAAGATTTATTCGTGGCATATCTTCAGATAGCTTATGCGCTCAATCCTAAATCACCAGATATTATCTGATAACTTGGGACTACACAGACCATGTGGTAAGGCCCTGGAACTGGAAGACAGGGTGGAGAGGTGGTGCTTGATCCTAAACGTAAACTACGGAAATTATTAAAGATTAACCCTTTGACTCCCACATCCTGTCCACCAACATCCTGCATTGTCAACGCTGCTAACAAAGCAAAAACTGAACCCTTTGATTCCTTACCCTATTCACCAGCTTCCTGCAGAAAGCTGGTGGATAGGGTAAGGGATTTAAAGGGTTAAGATTTTGCAGTCGGAGGATGGGGTTCGGGGGATCAAAGGGTTAAAATAGACAACCAACCATTCGCCGTGGCGTAGTGGTTAGCGCAACACACTACCCACTGATAAGTTGTGGGTTCGAATCCCCATCAGTCCCTTAAAAAAACATTGTGGAATTGTTCAGCTCCAACCGGTTCTCACCCAGCATTGGGCGTGCTATGGGCTCAGTGGGAAGACTGATACTACACAGTCCAGTCTCATCCACTTCACGGATGCGTCATTGAGGGTGCTGCTCAAATCTTCTGACCAACACCGCAGATGTCTGTATCTCTCGGACCTGGTTGACGCCAGGATACATTCTGACAGCAAGCGTGGAGTACAAGGTTGTCACACAGCCTCAAGTCTAGATGGAACTCCATAGCATCATGATTGTCATTCTCGTCATCATCAGTATCATCACATTGGAAAAAAAAACTTGTCGACATAGTGGCTTCTAGGAAACAAAGGTGGCTACAAACAAGCAAAAACAAAGTGACACACACACACACACACACACACACACACACACACACCACACACACAACACACAAATCTCCCAAAGTGCGATGATCTAAAAAAAATGAATAGAAAAGAAAAAAGAAATTAAAACAAAAGCAAAAACAAAATAAACAAAAGGGGACAGGCAGTCAGCAAGCTAATTTTCAGCTTCCGTGCTGGGATCACACTGGAGATATCAGATCACTGGTGCACAGCTCTTGATTGATTACTTCAGTAAATAGACTTTTTTTTTCTTGGAAAAAGATCAATTCAGTGACTATCTCATCAGTATCAATATTTGATCACCAACACCTATGCTATGCACGCGCGTGGCGTGTGCCGAGAGAACCTTCGCGTCCAGCCTCGCCAGTATCACAGGCAGAAGCTTTTTAACGATGCGTACACCCGTTGGTGGTGCCAGTCTTCGCTGGCGGTCGATCTGGTGAAGCCTCGCTGTCGCTGGCCTCGCGTACAGCCTGCATCACTGTTGACGATACGGCTGTTGTGGTTTCTGCGTGCATTCGTTGCTAGTGCCGCTGCCTCCGATTGTGCTTGCTTGAAAGAAAAAGTGAATTACAAATGACGGTTCTCAAAACATTCCCGACTGTGTTCTGCTTTGTGAGTATATATATACTGTCCTATATTGTGTAGTGACGTTGGTGTATGTGGAGACTGTGCTATTAGGGTTTCCTGCAGAAACTTTCTTTGGGTTTTGTGTTCGGACTTGTTCCAACAACAAGAGTGATTGCATCAGATACAAAGACAGAACCGGCTTGGGGAAGATTTAAGTATTCTCGGAGATTATCCCAGACAGCGAACGACACGGATGCCGAGATCCACAACGTTCGTGTTAAGATCCTTTAACTTCATTGCATCGACTCAACAGGACCGACACTTTTTAAATTTGTGAAGACTTAACAGCAG
>JAPXFY010000020.1:50606180-50633358 GCA_030674185.1 Monoplex corrugatus
GTCAGTCGGAAGGTCATTTTTTAAAAAAGAAAATAAGGGGCCCCCTTTTGTGGCCCATGTTCTTACCATGTAAAAGAATACAAAGGTGAGGGTTCCCCAGCAAAATTTAAATGAAAACTCATACAAACAAGTACATGAAAAAGCACTAAAATAAAGAAAGGAAAAAAAAAAGAAGTGTTTTCTACAGAAAATGTATTTTCTTTTGGGTGGAGCAACCTAAATTTGGGCAAAATACAAAAATTCTGTTTTTTTTTCCCAACAGAAAAAACTCTATAAAAACCCCAATTTGGAATCTGCAACTACCTTTTTCCGGGAGGTCTCTGTTTTTTTTTGGGCCCCCTTGGGTTTAGATTTTTAAAGTGAAGTCGCCGATTTTCCTTCTTCATGACACAACCTCTGAAACCCACAGGGGGAAAAACTCATCATAACTGAAACAACCGATTGCTTTTGAAGTGAAAATACATCGGTTTTTTATCCTAGTTCATGAATAGAAGATACCACTCAGAATCTATGAAAATTTTTTTTGGTTAATGTTTATTCATAGCCCAGCCCTTTTTTAGGGTATCTTCCAGGAAAAAGTCAAGGGGAAAAAAGGAAAACAATCAATTCAGTTAGTACTCAATGATTTTAATGTGAACAGATTTTTCTTCAAGTAAATTCTAACCTGTTTGTATTCTTACGTGCAAACAATACATGTACTTTTTTTAACCCTAAAAAGGGCCAAAATGAGCAGGGAAAATTCATAAGCCTGCAAAAAAATCTTTTGTACTGGGAGGGTTTTGGGGTTTGTTTCTATCTTAATAATGGTTCTATTCTTTTTTATAGATAAATGCTGGGTTTGTTCTCCCCTGACCAGCCATTTTAACAAACAATCATTTAGCCGTAATCATTTAGCCCTGTGGGTACAATTGTAATCACAAGTAAAGTGGTAGCAAAAGCCTTTTTTTCGAGTGACCTTAAATACATTACTTCCCCCCCCCTTTAAATTTTTCTAAAAAATTTAGAAAGGGAAAATTTTAGTATATCGGGTCCTAAAAAACTGGGACATGAGTAATTTTTTGCATCAAATTTTTTCCCCAAAAAAAAATGTAAATTTTTAAAACATAAATGTCCTCCCTTTTTAATTTTTCCTTTTAAATTCCCCCCAAAAACAATAATTTTGTTGTTCAATTTATCAGCAATTCTTCAAATTTCCCGACCTAAGCCATGGCCCGGGAATTGGAAAAATTTTTAAAATAAAATTAAAATTTAAATTAGGGAAAATTTTTAAATTGCGATTAAAAATTGACTTCCCAAACCCTTTTTTTGAACCACATCACACTCTTTTTTTTTAGGTTTTAAAACTTGATCAAAACAAGCTCAGACCAGGTCCCCAACGCAGCAAACCCCCAAATGACCACCATTCATTCCCTCATAGTTTTGATCTATGTGAATATCATGCCAAATGATGTAAACTACACGATCTGTATACTGCGTAGATTTTTCTGATGCATGTTTATGTTTGTTTAATGAACCGCAAGATTACCACCGCTGAGCTTGCATGAAGAAACACAAATTTGCCCCTTCAGGGGTTCCAAAGAGTCGATTCACCTGGTGGCTTGCGGGGTTGTCATTGCAGTTCACTCATGGAGTATATAAGTGTGCAAGCGTGAGTGCCGTGTGCCTTTCTCCTTTGGTCTGATCATGAGTGGTTGGGACAAAATAAAGATAAAAACACTAGCCCTGCCGTTCCTGGGTCTTCACTGTCATGCTGCCTTACCACCTGCGCTCTTCTGCCATTTGTCTTCAGTCCTTACCACCGGACCATCACAATCATATTACACATCACATCATATTACACTCCTCCAATAGCAATTTCACCCAATACAAGCACCAAGCCCTCCCAAACAGAAAGAAGAAAACTCCCGTGAATAAGGAAACATAATTCACACCTTGTCTTTCTTCTTCCCGCAGTCCCATGATCTTCTGATCACACTGCTCTGACACTGTCACCAACATTTGCTGAAATGACACAAGAACAAGGAACACTTGATTTTACATGTTTATAAAAAGAATACACATGTAAATGCCAAGAGAGAATGTGTGTGTGTGCGTGTGTGCATGTATGTGAGTGTGTATGTGGTATGTGCATGTGTGTGCGTGCGTGTCTCTATGTGTTTGTATGCATGTCCATGTGTGTCTGTCTGTATGTCTGTCTGTGTGTGTGTATGTGTGTGTTATGTATATGTATATTTGGTATATACAGGATTTCGGAATAGTGTCATGGTTAAAAAAAAGAAATCGCTCCTAAAAGCTACTGTTACTAAATGAATTTATATTTGGGTTCATGTCCTGGTTTGAAGACAGCCTTCGTCCATCCAGCTGTAAACGGCTGTTTCCATAAGCCACCAAACACTGACACGGCTTATAGGATCTGCAGTACATGTGTATTATATATATATATATATATATATATATATATATATATATGACACTGCTTGTGTAAAATGTTCAGGCACTGGTAGATCTGCTAATACGTTGACTTGTGACATCCCCCCAAAATCTCCACCTTTTACTCACTAGACCAACAGATACTTTCAGACCTGCTAGTGTGTATTTACATGCAGACTAACAAATATGTACATTAATTAAATATCCCATAATCTGCATCAGTATTTGAAGGCTTGTGGAAAAGTGAAAACACCCATGGATGGAGTATCACAGACTGTAGAAACATATTACCTGCACAGAGCAAAACAAAGTGTATATAAGCATCTGAGAAAATGCTGCACAGAATGCTTAAATTTTCTTTTTAATCATGGAATAAAGAACTAGCATTTGGAGTGTTGGAAAGCAGAAAAAAGCTATGTGATGGCAAGGCTTACTACAGGAACGCAGGAACAATAGAAAAACTTACAAAAATCAAAATCATAAATAAAAATGAAAACAACAACAACCATGTACTATAACTTCTGTTTCATCCATACGTTAATGACTACTTTGAATGAAATAAGAAAGAACAACAACTGACTGAACATTGCCTAATAAATCTGAACTTGGAGTTAGTGAGGCTTTAACCATCTCACTCCCCAACAAACTTTTACACGAGGTTTTCAGTCTTTTAACCCTTTGACTCCTACACCCTATCAACCAGAATCCTGCATTGTCAACGATGCTGACAAAGCAACAACTTTTCCCTTTGACTCCCTCACCCTATCCACCAGCTTCCTGCAGGAAGTTGGTGGATAGGGTGAGGGAGTCAAAGGATTAAGTTTTTGCAGTTGGTGAACAGGGTGCAGGAGTCAAAGGATTATACAATTCCAAAAACATTGAGAATACCTTTAGTGGTTCCAGTTGTCGGATCTGTTGTCTCTGATATGCCAGCATCATCTCATACTCATTCTTGATAGCAGCCAACAAAGGTTTGTAGGTCTTGAAATCCTCAATCAAGTACTCAAACACTTCTCGATGGGCCTGTTTTTTAAACACGAAACATCAATTACCTTCAGACCATGTGTAAAATGTACACACACACACAAACACACATACACACACAAACACACACATGCATTTACACAAAGTGCACGCATACACACATACACATACACACACACATGCATACATACACACACCACACACACACACACACACACACACACACACACAAATACAAATGTAACTCACAAAAACTTATACACAGACCCTTTAGAACGCTCACACACACATACACACACACATACACACACACACACAAAAAAACAATACACGTGCCAGGCTTCCACACACACACCCTACCTGCCTTTACAAACACACACACACACACACACACACACACATACACACACACACACACACACACACAACACACACACACACACACACACACACACACACACACACACACACACACACACACACACACAGAGCACAAACAGCACAAACAGCACAACACAACATACTCACACACCACAACACAGCATATCACCCAGAGACACATACCACCCTCACAAACAAACCACAGCCAACCCTCACTACCACCACCACCATCCATCCATCATAACACACACCTGCAAACGCAGTTCACTGGGTGCTACGTCTGTGACCCCAAGAGCGAACAACTCCTTGCGAAGAAAGTTCTCCAGTTGTTCCAGGAACCGAGGCTTGGGGATGAGGGGGGCTTTCCCTCCTTCCTCTTCACCCAGGATCACCAAGGATTTGTTTTTGGACAACATGGCAGTTGCTGATGACAGCGCCAAGCCACTTGCATGAGCCGGCCATGTGTCCACCTCTCCAGCTTTGGTATCCACATATGGCTATTACAATACAATGCAATGAAGTACAATGCAAGGTTTAACACAAAAAAAAGCAAAAGCTGTCCTACAACCTTGAGGTTGTAAAGAAGTGAGGTGATACAGACCTCAGCTTTCTTCAGGTTCAGCACTATGAGGTAATACCATTCTCCTCTCCCTTGCTGCTCTATTTTACCCAACTGTGAACAGGGTCAGGGTTGGGGAAGAATGGCTGGGTAGGGATGGATGAGAGAAAGCAGGGGGATGAGAGAAAGAGTATGTGTTTTGTGACCACATGTGTGGGAGGAAGAGGGAGGCAGGAGGTGTATTTGGGTAGAGATGTATATGTATATGTGTGTGAGAGAAAGGCTGTGTGTGTGAGAGAGAGAAAGACTGAGTGTGTGTGTGTGTTTGTGTGCGTGTTGTGCATATATGTGTGTATGTGTTGTGCATGTGCATGTGTGTGTGTGTGTGTGTGTGTGCGCATGTGTGTATGTGTATGGTTGAAATGGTTGGGGATGTGATATGTGTGTGTGTGTGTGTGTGTGTGTGTGTGTGTGTGTGTGTGTGTGTGTGTGTGTGTGTGTGTGTGTGTGTGTGTGTGTGTGTGTGTGTGTGTGTGTGTGTGTGTGTGTGCGTGCGCAAAGCGCACGCATAAGCAGAGGTGGGTATGGGGTATGAAGAAGGTGCTGAGTGCACATATGCGTGGTGATGGGGTGGTGGCTTTATGAGACTGTATATGTATGTGTGTTTGTGTGTCTCTATACCTGTATGTGTTTGTATGTGTCTGTGTGTCTCAGTCTATCTATAAATGTGCTTTAAATGTGACTTAAATAGCGGTACACAAAATAGCAACAGACAGACAGATAAAAACAGAAAGAAATTAACCATAAAAACAGAAAGAAATTAATCGATCAATTTCACTCTTTGTTCATGATTTTCTGACAAGCAATGCTACCAACCAAAAGGTTGTTTTTTTGTTGTTGTTGTTGTTGTTGTTGCTGTTGTTGTTTGTTTCGTTGTTGTTGGGGTTTTTTTTAGGATCACTGCACTTTAGTGAGATTTCCTTTGTGCACACCCCCTTATATTTTCTTTGGTCCCAATTTTGATGCCACATCAATAGCCTCAGAAGCTGCTGCTGACAAAAAGTTCAATCCAATAATTTCAACAGTCTTCCTCTTCTTTTATTTCCAGCCAACATGATCAGATCTCATCTGATCATGAGTGTGGCCACTTTTTCCAGTTTTTACCCGCTGCCACAGAGCTTGGTGATCAAATGAGTTAAAGTCAGCCATGTTTCCTGTTGTTCCGCTTGACAAAAGCAATAATGCTGCAACATAGACATCTGGTCCGGGCAGGTTGGTTGGTGAAAGTTTCAGTTTGAACTTGCAAATAAAGCAATGACAAAACTGATGCTACCTACAAAAACTTGACAATTCTGTTGATAGAATCATCATCATCATCATCATCAGGTGCCCTGCCGCATGGCGTTGGCGATCATGGACTTTACCCAAATGTTTCATAGATCTTATTCTCCTCCTTCTCCCTATTTTAAGACGATGCCAGTGCAGAAGGTTTTGTGCAAACTCAAAGAACCTGCCAGACAATTACTGGCAGATCTGGGTGGTGCACATATGAAACTGTTCCTCTTGAACAAACTTTCAACTCTGAGTCCTGAATTCAATACAATCATTTCAATAGAGAAATGAGAAACCTATGGGGGTGTTGTTTGTTTGGTTGGTTGATTGGTTGGTTGGTTGGTTGGTTGGTTGGTTGGTTGGTTGGTTGTTTTTTCCATCTGAAGTGTAGTAGCAAACACAAACAATCAAATCAATTATTACAGAAACTTGATCAGTTCAGACACAGTAAGTAAACAAATAAGCAATGAACAAATTAAACATTATATCTAATCTTTAATGGAACAACAAAAGATGTAAAATGTACCAGCAGCAAAGCATTATCATCTGGAACGTTATGTATCAATGACCGTATGAATTATTATTATACAACCTATCCCTCATCACATGCTGCAAGTTACTGGTTTAACAGATCAGTCCCTATGACTTCTTCTTTTCAATGCCATCTACATGGTTAGGCCACATCCGGCAATTGGTGTGGTGGTTTTTTTTTCCAGTTCCTGTCCAGCTGCGACAGAGCTTGATGGTCAGAGGAGTAGCAGTAGCCAGCAGCATTCCTCCCATGTTCTCTGGCATAACAACAAAAGATGGAAGGGACCTCCAATAGCTGAAGGTGGATTCTTTTGAGGGAAAGGACCTCAGTAGGTAATCACTATTCTCATCTGATGTAGATGATGATTATGTAGATATTTACGTTATACTGCTTGGTACCAAGATTTGTTAGAAGGTGCCTGCAAGCCTCGTACCTTTGGTTTCAGCCCTCTATATGTTCTGTGGGGGTCACCCCAACCTTAGCTCAAGACCAAAAGACTTTCTCTGTGAGTGAAGGGACTAGGACTTTGGGCAGGCCTTATCCACTCTGTTATAGACCTGTTCAGTATTTTTAAGGGTGGTCTTGCCAAGTGCCACCCCACCTGTCCTGAAAGAAACTACTAAAAGTCAGTCCCGGACAGCTAAATGTTTCTTATCGAAAGAAAATCTAATAGATAACAAATTAACCCTTTAACTCCCCCAGCCTATCCAGCAGCATCCTGCTCTGTCAATCATAACAGCAAAGCAAAAATTTAACCCTTTGATTTCTTTAACCTATCCACCAGCTTCATGCAGGTAGCAAAGGGTTAAATTTTTTGCTGATGGTAGATAAGATGCGGGAATCAAAGGGTAAATGTGAAACAAATACAGCTTACCCGCAGTGCTCTGGGGGGTGGGAGAGGATGAACCTTGCCATTAAGCCGATAAGGTTGACCTCCAAATGATTCCACTGCGTTTCTTGTATCGGCCTTTCCTTTGAACCTAACAAGAATATCAGAATAACAACTATTATAACAGCTTTCCTTTTTTTTTTTTTTTTTGTATCTTTCTTGAGCCATCTAAATTATCACTTCATACAATAGCAAGTGACTGTACAGCCAAGGCAGATATTGTCAAGAAGACTAACAATTATCCAGCAGCATAATTTATCCAAATTCACATACCTCATGAACTAATAGTTGCTTAGTATAATTATACAATACTGAATTATGATAATTTTCAATTTTCTTATTTTGTTCTGGCAAGATTATCCGCATATATAACACACAGAAAATATGCACATTTTCTACTTCAAAAAGTCTGTTTCATTTCCATCATCTTTGCCTCACATCACCCATCCCAGCCTTCCTACCACCCTACCTTCTCCACTAAATTTATGGCTGGTGTATATACATATATACCACATACGCACATACACACACAATCTCTCTCTCTCTCTCTCTCTCTCTCTCTCTCTCTCACACACACACACACACACACACACACACTCTCTCTCTCTCTCTCTCTGTGTCTCTGTCTCTCTCTCTCTCTCTCTCTCTCTCTCTCTCTCTCTCTCTCACACACACACACACACACACACACACATACACAGGAAACTGTTGGGTGTGTGCATGCGTGTGGAGGGGGGTTGTTGTTTGGTCGTTGGTTTGTTTGTTTTGGGTTTTTTTGTTGTTTTTCCTTCTTCTTTCCTTCTTTTGCATAGAGGTAGATCAGGAACTTGTCTATAGACTCATTTAAATCATATTACTTTGTTAAAATTCTACTCTTAATATATTTTGTAGTATGGCTTCTCAAAATCAGTGTCCTGTGACACTACAGTTTTAACAATAGGTAACAGTAGATTTCTTGGCTCAATAACTGAAACATTTTACAATAAATATGATTTCACTGTTGGAAAGAAAATGAACACTAAGATTTCACTGTTGTAAAGAAAACTGAACCTCTGAAAAAGACCAGTCATCAAGACCATGACAACTGTTGTAACTCCTGAGTGCCCAATACATTTGTTTTGTTTGTTTATTTATCAATTTATCATTTTCATCACCCATTATCATAGTTTTAGTGTAAATTATTTTAAATTCTACTGAACTGTGGTGCTGGTGCAAATTATAGACCTGTAGAAAATGTTAAACTAAAAAAAAATGCTAAAATGAACTGAAAATCAGTAGTAATTACAGTAAACTGCAAAAGAAAATGAAATGAGAAAAGAAAATATGTAAATCAGAAATGAAAAATGTCAAAAACATGTAACACATAGGCTACATAAACTGATAAACAGATACACTGAGTTTTCCCCCTGTTAAAGACAACAAAATATCTCAAACCACATAATGTTAATAAATCAAGTATCAGAGCATATGCAGTCATGCAAGTTATGATTCATACACAAAAGGAGAAGGAAAATACAACATAAAACCATTTACAAACTACAAAATAGAAAAAAAAAACAGTTATGCTGAAGCACACTCACAGTTACAAAATGGAAACAGTGTTTACAATTACAAAGTGCAAAGATGAAAGATACTATTTTAAAAGTATCTGTACTGTAATAGAGACTCCAGATCATGTTGATCACTTTATATGTTCTTTATCATCTTCATGACTATAACCATTGTCATTTGTGATCGACTGATGTGATCCATTAGCTATTACACCGATTTAGACATTATTCCATTTGCTTGATCAGTCGTTAACAGCTGAAGTGAAAAGTTTATGGAACAGCCCTTATTAATTTAAAAATATATAATATACCCTTGCAAAGGAGGTAGCCGTGCAACAGTCAGTTTTCCTTCAGACATGTTCTCCAATATGATGCCAAATGCACTTACTAATTAACAGTGGAAACAAAGAAATAACAACGAAATAACAACCTAACTAAGCACACTGCTAGCGTGTTCAATGGAAGACGCCATTTTCAAAGTGCTATGGTAACCGCTATCGCGACATAATTGATAATTTAAAACTTTCTAGAAAATGTACTCTTCTGTCAGTTATTTCCTAAAAAAGATTCTATAAATAAATTAAGTAAGTTAGAATAATCTTTTATATATAGACTGTGAACTGAAGAGTTTGTTTTAATGTCGTTACTGGGCAAACCAAGGGCAAGTCACTCTGTACATAAATTTGTTTTAGTTTCGTTTTTCAGAGGAAACGGCTTTTCAGGATTGAGATGATTGTGGATGTGATAACACCATAAATGCTATACAGTGGAACGCCTTCCGTAAACCATATATGTCGGCGAGGTCTTGATGTTCTGCATACATCATCACTGGGGATATTTTCCTCCACCTATACTCAGGCTACTGTTAGGCACACGACTGGATGCATGTATAACCCGCAATTATTTAAATCTTGGGATACACATTTAATAAATTTCTTTGAGTCTGGCACCTAAGACTACTCGACCATTCTGACTGCTGGCTACACACTACACAGGGCACGCAATTCCCGTCAGGCCACCCACCTACCGGCACATAAAGAGACTGCGGCTTGTACTGAGAAATATTCTTTAACCAAATCCTAGATACGAGATGAAACTATTTTTTGATCGAGGCACAGATGGGATTTAGGAAAGAAAACGGGTGCACAGACGCTATCTTTGCTCTGTCTAATGACAACTTTGTTAAAAGACAATCGATCGTGGCAAAAAATCTTTTATAGTACAACGTCAATAGTCAAATTTTAGACGACATCTGTACAAATAGTATGAGCGCAAGCCGCACACCAACAGAAGGCTAATTGACTGGTCTGAAGTCACATCCACAGAGGGTGAGACAGGTCTGTGTTGCGTCCTATCATCCTAACACCACGAATTTTATAGTTTACGTGGACAAGATCATGAAAGAAGCAACCGCAGACACAGAATGTTTGAACATGTTGTTTGCATATGATTAGAGCCCATTATTCGGAGAAGAAGAAAGACTGTATACTTGAACACCAATTGTGAAAACAACAGCGCGAAGAACAACGTCAGCAAAACCGAGACAATGAAAGTCTGAGGAACATCTGGCAACTTTAGCATCAACATCATTGACTCGAAATGCAATACCTCAGCGGCATTTTCACAGAAGACAGAACGCACAACAGATAAATCGAAACCAGAACCTACTAAGCAAATTGTTTAGTATTAGATCTAACATAAGAAATAGCAACCAGAAAAAAAACACGAAAGAAGAATATGAACGTGTATTTAATACAACAAAACAAGACAGGCACAAATTTTCGGCCAACTGGCCTTTGTCAAGCGTAAGATTACAAACAAACAAACATTGGATACAAAAAAATTGAGAAAAACACTGAAACTTCCCTGCTGCTGTCTTCAATGTGAGAAAAGGAACTAGCGCCAAAATTGTTACGTGACTGTGGTAACCACGCGCAAGAGAAAAGACTGGGCGCCATATTAATACTGTTGGGTAATTCTTTGAATTTGGAATTGCATGAAGTTGTGTTGTATTTCTCAAAGAATGACCTGTGAATTTCATTAAAGTGCATCGAGCAAGTGATGGGTTTAGTGGCACGTCCAGTTCATGTATAAAAACAGGGTTAGTTATCAACGTGCCCCATTCTTGAGTCACGTCAACATTCCCATTGAAACAAAAGCAAGCCCATCAGTCCCATTTTCATCCCCACGCTGACATACCAGTGCCAGACCTGGATCCTGACCAACCCCTAGACATGCGTTGCTTGAGGAGAGTTATCAACCAGACCAGACGAGGCATGATCGGAAACATCAAGATCACAGACTTGGTGGGAACAGCATCAGGCAGTCCACCATCATATTCATCAGCTAAGAAATTACAAATGGTTAGGACATCAGACCATTACGCAACTCCACAAACACAAAGCAAGAAGATAGTTGGATTTAAAGCAGGAAGCAGATCAAGGAAGACTTGTATTGATAGCATACAACAGACCGTGACATCATACTGCGATAGCAGGTGAGACGTTGGTTGACCAAGGCCAGGATTTAAACCATAGTGCCAAGGACATCCACGCTGATGGTTCTGGTGCGGATTTTCCACAAGCTCTTAACGCCAAACGTGAAAAACTCAATTTGCCGCCTGCCGGTGCAAAAGAACAATGGGAGAAATTAGATGAGGAACATGTCCTTAAGCTGAATGCGCTAATAGGGAACAGTACGCTGGAACACAAACTTGACACATACGGAGACATCATATACTCTATCTGCAGGAAAACTTATGGAGTGAAGCAGCCAAAGACAAAAACGCCTCCCCAGAAATCCAGAAGACAGCAACAGATGGAGAGCATCCGGGGGGAGAAAAGGAAGCTTAAAAAGCGAATGAAAACTGCCTCAGAATTCGAGAAGCAAGGGCTCCTGGAACTCTGGAAAGATCTGAAAGCCAAACACAATGCTCTCAGCAAAGTGGAATCAGCAAGGCGAAGAAAGAGCAAAAAAAAGAAGACTCAAGATCGTTTCTTCAAAGATTCCTTTGACTTTGCAAGAAAGCTGTTTGGACAACCCAAATCAGGGACTCTCACAGTGGGCAAGGAAACCCTAGAGCAGCATCTCAGGGAAACATATTCCGATTCTCAGCGCGAGGCACCACTTGAAATCCAGAATCTGGTTTGGCCTGCAGCGCCAGAAGGAAAATTCAATAACAAACCACCAACACTGGATGAAGTGAAGAACGTAGTAAAGAAAGCCAGAGCCAAGTCAGCACCTGGACCAAACGGAATACCATACCTGCTCTACAAGAAATGCCCAAAAGTGCTCGAGTGGCTCCACAAGATGATTCGATCAGCATGGAGGAACCAGAAGATCAGCGACCAATGGATGAGAGCTGAAGGAGTGTACATTCCGAAGGAGCAGAACTCCAGCAGCATCAACCAGTTCAGGCCAATATCACTTCTGAACGTCGAGGGGAAAATCTTCTTCTCTGTTATGGCAGCAAGATTGACAAAATACCTGACTGAAAACAAGTATCTGGATATGTCAGTCCAAAAGGGAGGCATACCAGGAATGCCTGGATGCTTGGAACATGCCACGTTGATTTGGGATGCCTTCCAAAAAGCAAGAACAGACAAGAGAGACATTGACGTAGTTTGGCTTGATCTGGCGAATGCATATGGATCAGTTCCACACGATATGATCCAGCTGGCTCTTGAAATGTATCACATCCCAGAACACATCCGAACAATGCTGAGGAAGTATTTCCAAGGGTTCTCAATGCGGTTCTCTACCAAAGAATACACCACGGACTGGATAGACCTAGAGGTGGGCATTGCAATGGGCTGTGCAATCTCTCCCATACTGTTCGTGTTGGCAATGGAAGTCATCTTGAAAGCTGCAATGAAGAGTTCAGGTCCAGTGAATCTGGGAGATGGATACCAGATGCCTCCTCTGAAAGCTTTCATGGATGACACAACAGTCTTGTCCACGGATGAGGAAGAGACACACCAAATCTTAAAGCAGCTGGATGAGCTGGTGGCCTCTTCAAGAATGAGGTTCAAACCAAAGAAATCCCGAAGCCTCTCACTGCGAAAAGGAAAAGTGGCAGATTCAGTCAAATTCATGGTAGCCAATCAAGCCATCCCCACTGTCACAGAAGAGCCAGTAAAAAGTCTCGGAAGATGGTATGATGACTCCCTGAAAGACACACACAGGGGATGTGAAACCAAGCAAACAGCAGAAGAAGGCCTGAAGAAAATAGATAACTGCGGACTGCCAGGCAAATACAAAGTCTGGTGTCTACAGTTCATGCTGATACCAAAGCTGATGTGGCCACTGCTAATCTATGACATTTGCACCAGCACAGTGGAAGCAATGGAAGCCAAAATCAACAAATACACAAGAAAATGGCTCGGTGTCCCACCTGGTCTCACTGATGTTGCATTCTACTGTCGTCAAGCAATGCTGAAGCTACCTCTCAAATCCATAGTGGAGGAATACAAAGTTGGAAAAGCAAGACTGTTGAGCATGCTGGAGGAATCGGAAGACAATATCGTGAGATCAGTTCAGCCAAAGCTGAGAACTGGCAAAAAATGGAAAGTCCAAGAGGCTGTAAACAATGCCAAGAGAAACCTCAGCATCAAAGAAATAATTGGACACACGCAAACCAACAGACAGGGACTGGGAGCAACAAAAATGCAGTGGTGGTCCAAAGCCAAAAGGAAGGAAAAAAGAGACATGATCATACAGGAGCTGAAGAAAGAAGATGTCAAAAGAGTGCAGAAGGCAGTCCAGCAAGGTCAACAGGGGCAATGGACAACATGGGACAGTGCACTCCAAAGAAGTCTCAGCTGGAACGATATGTGGCACATGGCTCCTCTAAGGATAAGCTTCCTCCTCAGATCTGTATATGACCTGCTCCCCTCGAATGCAAACTTAGTGAAATGGGGGAAATCAGATGACCCAGCATGTCCGCTCTGTCAGAAGAAACAAACAGTGGAACATGTCCTAAGCTCTTGCAAAGTAGCGCTAGCCCAAGGAAGGTATACATGGAGGCACAACCAAGTTCTGAAAGTGATCACAGACGTGGATAGCGAAAAAACCATGACCCCAAACGCACCAATTGCTATGACAACGTTCTACAAAGCAGGAGGGAAACAGGTCTGGCCCGAAATTGCTATGACAACCAGCACATTGCCAAAGGGTCTTCTGGATGGAGCAGTCGACTGGGAGTGTACAGCAGACCTCCCAGAGTGGAGAAATTACCCAGATGTCATCAGCAAGACAGGCATGAGACCAGACATCGCTCTTCACTCTGACTCCTCGAAACAAATGATTCTGATAGAACTCACTGTGCCATACGAAAGCAGAATGGAAGAAGCACATATCTACAAGACCGAAAAATACGCAGTCTTGCCAGCACCCTGAAGAAAGCAGGTCTGCGGGTCAAAATCTTCGCCATAGAGTTCGGGGCAAGAGGGTTTGTGGGCACCTCCGCTTATGATCTCATGAAACAATTCGTCATTTCTGGGAAGAAGAGGACTAGAGCCCTTAAAGCGATGGCAGAGGCAGCAGAAAGGAGCTCAAGCTGGATCTGGGCAAGGAGGAACCAAAAGTGAACTTCATAAGGTTTAAATTCCCGTTAGCACATTGGTAAAACCGCGTACCGCAGTTCTGAAGCGCAGAATCGCCCAGGTTCTCTCCCCGGCGTGGGGAAAAAAAAAAAAAATAGACAACAGCAGAAGGGCATCCAGGAGTCATGACCTGGATGTGGCCCGGCGCCCCGAGAGTGTAAGGAGTTCAGGGCCGAAACACTTGTCTAAAGGGGATTACTTCTCTGAAGACCTTCTGTTGTCTAGCTCTCCCTAGAGTTTCTTTCTACCTGTATTTATCCACTTAAGGTCTTCCCGACTTGCTGCTGATTACTAACTTTCTAAGTTTCTCCCTGATACCCATGATGATAGAAGCACATAAATTCACATACACGCACACATACACACAAGTGCGCGCCCGCGCACACACACACACACACACACACACACACACACACACACACACACACACACACACACACACACACACACACACAACACACACACAGAAGAAACAAAAGGTCGGGTTCAGAAGTGTTTCTGGCTTCAGTGTCACCAGATTCCCTTGTTCTCTTCAGTCTTGATCAAAGATATTCATTGAGCAGACAAATCTCTTTATGATCCATATACTGGATTTTTACAACATTTTTCATATCGACTAATCCTGCCTGCAGCACCGTAGTATGTCCCCTATCATAATCCTGCTGTCGGGGCCATAAAGTTTTAGTCATCCCGACCCTTCTCTTAGTGAAAACTTGGTCGAGGGTCAATGCTTAGTAGGTTGATTGTATCCTAGCTCAGCATCCTCTGAGTGTGTGTGTGTGTGTGTGTGTGTGTGTGTGTGTGTGTGCGTGCGTGCGTGCGTGCGCGCGCGCGCGCGCGCGCGTGCATGATTTGTTCTATTCCAATAAAGTGCGACAAGCATGCTTTTGACATGAACTCATTGCGCTACGTTAAGTGAAATTATCATCATCATCATCATCATCATCATCATCATCATCATCATCATCATCATCATCATCATCGTTGTTGTTGTTGTTGTTGTTGTTGTTGTCGTCGTCGTCGTCACATGCTGACCCCATCCTGCCTGGCAAACAGTGGCATAAAATTTCTGCTATTCTCATCTTATCACAGTGACTAAAATTTCCGCTATGAGATTAGGGGGCGCTGGATAGGGGTAGTACCTTAATCATGTCCTAAATGTTGGTTTTTGTAGGATGGTCAGAACCCTAGTCCCTATTTATCTCCTAAATCTGTCACAGCTGGCTCCAGGTTCCACATCTTGGTACATCGCCTCAGCTTGTGGGCTAAATGACATAAGAGGATGATGTTGATGTAGCATTACTGACTGGACAAACTTCCTCAAAGAAATCAACTGCCAGGGCAGAGGACCTCCAGTTCATGACCGGGACAAGCCACTGGTTGGAGAGAAAATGACAACTTGAGTCAAGGGTCATACGTCTAACAGGCTGAGTGTAACCTAGCTCAAGATCCAGTGTGTTTGTGTGTAGGTAGGACGCACAGAGGAGTCAAGGGTTACACGCCTAAAAGGCTGAGTGTACCCTAGCTCAGCATCCTCAATGTGTGTGTTTGTGTGCGTGTGTGTTTGTGTGCGTGTGTGTTTGTGTACGTGTGTTTGTGTGCTTGTGTGTGTGTGTGTGTGTGCTTGGTGTGTGTGTATGTGTGTGTGTGTGATTGTGTGTGTGTGTGTGAGTGAGTGATGTGTGTGTGTGTGTGTGTGTGTGTGTGTGTGTGTGTGTGTGTGTGTGTGTGTGTGTGAGACAAAGGATGAAACTTGGGTCAAGGGTCACGTGTGTAACAGGCTGAGTATATTGTGATTCAGCATTTTCTCTCTCTCTCTCTTCTCTCTCTTCGTATTTTGTGCATGTGCAAGAGAGAGAAAGAGAGAGAGAGAGAAAGAGAGAGAGAGAGAGAGAGAGGGGCTTGGCAATTTGGTCGAGGGTCAATGCCTAGTAGGTTGATTGTATCCTAGCTCAGCATCCTCTGAGTGTGTGTGTGTGTGTGTGTGTGTGTGTGTGTGTGTGTGTGTGTGTGTGTGTGTGGCGCGTGCGCATAATTTGTTCTGTTCCAGTAAAGTGCGACAAGCATGCTTTTGACATGAACTCATTGTGCTATGTAGGTGAAATATCATCATCATCATCATCATCATCTCATCATCATCATCGTCGTCGTTGTTGTTGTTATTATTATTATTGTTATTATTATTATTATTACTATCATTATCGTTGTTGTTGCTGTTATTGTTATTATTATTATTATTATTCCTTTCCAGCCCATTGCAACAGAAATTTCTGCTATCCCAATCTGCTGACAGCGACATAACATTTTCTTTAGCCCTATCGTGATCACAGCAACATAATTTTTTTGCTATCCCCATTCTGCTTGCAGTAATACAAACTGTAACACAGCCAGACGCACACTTTCACTTTCTATCCTGGTCTGCTGGATATTATGTACTCTTTTTTTCTCTCTCTCATATTATTATTTGTCATTAGGTGGTCCTTACGTTGTTTCTTTTTTGCTTTGTTTTTTTGCTATCTAAAGCTAAATGTTAAAGGCTTGCTTTAGACATAGATTGTTCGTGCTATAACAATGTCATTATTATTATGATATGTCATTACATTGTCTAACCACGAGACCAACAAAGACAGTAGTAAACCTACTGCTAAATGATAGGTAGACTAGTGCTTTGGGAGTCCTTGCTTCTCTTCTCCTATTGATGGTAAAAAGGACATATGACACATTTTTGTAAGATAAATGGAAAAACCAAGTAAATCTGCAATGCAATTGAAATATAATTATAATTCACTCAAACAAAAATCAAATCAGGCAAACAAACAAAACAAAACGAAACGAAAATATAATGGCATCTATCCTTGGCTCTGCCCAAACCAAAAGATTAACATCAAAACTACAGAAATATCATACTGGACTGTACCATGCAATACAGACAGCCATGCATAACATACGTTTCTACAAGTTTTATTTTTTCTGTTAGTTGAAGAGAAAATTTGACCCAGATTTGACGCTTTGACCCAGATTTTGTCTTCACAATACTTCGTCATCAGATATGATAATAAGTTCCTCAATTTCAAGACGAGTTTGTGGGAAACTGCATTTGATAAGATCGATTACCCAGTGTATTGCTTGTTAAAAGTGTGAGCAAATTCACCGATGGTGAGATTTCTGAACCTTTGCTCGTCTTCTTTTCAATTAGATTCTTTAAAGCACCTCATGTAAAGATTTTGGCTGTCTTGTAAGTACATAGTTTTAGCTGCCATAAACATTTGAGTCGAGACTTTCGATTAGCTGGATCAGCCCCGTCAACCAATGAGCAGTATTCACACCCCAAAATAGTTCATTCTTGGGCTGTCGTCACATCCGGGTTTTGTTCGCAGCTGAGAGGAGACGAAAAATGGCGACTGGAACCACTGAACCTTCGACTGAAACAGGGAGCGCAAATTCTGTCGATCCATCGGATCCTTTGAAGCGATTATATCCAGCTGTAAATGAAGATGAGGTTCCTTTGCCACGATCGTGGAGTCCAAGGGACAAATTTAACTTCATTGGGCTGTCTGCGAACAATCTGAAAGTTCACTACAAAGGTAATAAGAAGAAGTCAACAATCCAATGTTTTGTAGCAGTAGAAAATAGTCCAAACAAAGAAATCTAGTTTCAAGGCATAATGCGCATGTCACAGAATCGTTTATCCTTGATCGGCTCCTATTTTGAAGGTGTTTACGTTCGAATGGGGGCAAAACTCACTTTTCTATATTGATTTCGCAATTTCAAGCGAACCTTGTTTAGTTAAATTAGTCAGTGATACCACCTGTTTCACTGTTTCCTTTGTCAGTTTAATTTATTTACACCTTCGTTCATTGACGTTTAATTATTCAAGTGTTAAGATAGAACAATAAAAAGTGCGATTTCTGTGTTGAGTGATGCAATGGCTGTAGGCTTCAATAAGTCCATTAGCATTCCTATTCGACTTGGTCCGATTGCGTTGTTTAGGCTTAGGTCAGTAGTTAGTGATTGTCTTTTGTTTAGTTGTTGGTGGTTTTGTGTGTCACGGGGGGTTAGGAGGGGGTGCATGTTATTGTTTAGGCTACATGATAAGCTTAGGCCCTATATTCATATAGTTAAAAAAATATTGGTCTTAGATTTAGCTTGAAGTTGAATGTTAACCATACTGACAATGTTAAACTGATAAGATATAAAGAATATGAAACCAGGTTAAAGTGAAAGTGAGAAAAATAGGCTAATTGATATTGCAGTTAAAATCATATCTACGACAAGTATCTAAAAAAGGTTAGGTAGATTTGCACATAAGATGGGTCATTGTAATGATTTAATGATAGGCAACCCCTCCTCTCTTCTCCCTCTTTCTCCCTTCCTCTCTCTCTCTCTCTCTCTCTCTCTCTCTCACACACACACACACACACACAAAATTATAGGCCTTTAATCTGTCATCTCTACCATATGGTATTAGGACAGCTCTAGATTAGGCCAGCTATCTTATTATATAAAATTTAATTGTGTTATTTTGTAAGGTACAATAACAGCATTCTTTTTACAGGGACAGTGTGTTACATAAATGAAATTATTATTATTATCCTCATCTTTGCCCTGATGCATACAAATTCATTAGATAGGCATACATTTTCTGCCAGTTGGCAGTTTGAAAAAATGAAACATTTATCCTTGTTTTTATTATTAAAAAAACAAACAAACAAACAACAGTTAAAGAAAAACTCAAGATTCTGCACTTCACTAGCTTAATATAAATTAAGTTTCAGTTCATATAAGATTTGACGTCCTTTGAGGACATTGGTAGAGAGTTGCATTAGTGAAAACTGATTTTAAATATTGTCAGTAATTGTCAAAAGTTCTGTAAAGTGCAGCTCATCTTTCCTGGAAAGGACCAGTTTGAACCCTTTGATCCCTCACCCAGTGTGCCAGCATTGTCAGCCATGACAACAAAACAGAAACTTGACCCTTTCACCCCCTCACTGTATCCACCAGCCTTTCATTCCCTCACCCTATCAGTGCAAGGGTTACATTTTTGGAGCTGGCAGATAGGGTGTAGGAGTGAAATGGCTTAGCACTTTCTTTTGATCCTTGTAACCTTGATCTTGGTTACTAATATTCGAATACATTTAAACACTCTTTGCATGCAGAATGATCTGTATGTTTACATCTTTCATCAAAATTTGATAAAGATCCACACAAAAGCTGTGAAAATCTTGTTCACACTTTCTTTTTTCACGCTGTGAGACACACATGCATACCACACACACACACACACACACACACACACACACACACACACACACACACACACACACACACACACCACACACACAACACACACACACACACACACACACACACATACACACACACACACACACACACACAACACACACACACACTCACTCACTCACTCACACTCTATCTGGTTGATATGAATTATGATATAACCTTTTTTTTATTGAAAGAAAAGAATGATTGGAAAAAAGACAAGAAAAAATAGAAGAATGAGCAGTATCACTAAATCAGGAATCAGCAGTATCACTAAGCTGCAGACAGGATTCAGAACAAGAGGGTGATTGTACTACATTTGCAGTTAGCATTAAATCGAGGAAGGAAAGAGCAGTATGTTATAAGATTGAAAACAACAAGCCACAAACAATTTATTTACAGTCTCAAGTTGTAAAAGAATAGTAATAATTTGTATTGCTGTCAGTTGTTGTTGTTGTGTGTGGTTGTGTGTGTGTGTGTGTGTGTGTGTGTGTGTGTGTGTGTGTGTGTGTGTGTGTGTGTGTGTGTGTGTGTGTTTGCTTTGACAGTATCATTATCCACAATGTTGTTAATATGATTATACTGTAAAGTATAATGCATTCTAGTTTGTCCAAGTGTATAATCACTATAATGTCTGAATATTATTTAATTTTTCATTTCACTTTTGTGTATATTTTTCTGTTTGGAGTTCATATATTTTTTATGCATGTTACATTGTGTATGTGTGTTCACCTACACATGCTTGCATCATGCCATACACTGTGTATGTGTATGCATACATGTTTTTGCGATGTACTTTTGAAAAATAGGAACACTGTCAGAACTCTTCATCATTGTATATAATTTACTCTAGTCTTATAAAGTTATTGTGAGAACCGACTTGCTCTTTTGAAACAACCATGGACTCCAGATCCTGTGTCTTAAGATCAATCCCACCCTACGAAACTTGGATTAATTGTGGCCCATCTTAATGCTGCAGTCATTCTTGATGGTGTCAGTGTTTCATAGTCCCATTACTCCAATTTTAAGACTTTGCCAGTATAGGTTTTTGCATATTTTCAAGGTGTCGGCCAGATTAAATGCTGGCAGAGTTGAGTAGAGTAAATCTAAAATTGTCCAAATGCATTCAGTCTCTCTCAAACTCCGTATATTGTTATACACATGTATCAGTTGATTAATCAGTGACTCAAATGTTATTTTCAATTTTGAGTGTAGAATTGTGTTGTTTGGAATTTTGTTAGCAGATTTCATTTTGTGTTGTTCATTGTTCAAAATGTATCTCTTGACAATACATTTTTTGCCTTCTTGTCCTTGACTGAAATTCTCACATCTTAGAAAATGTGCTTTGGATATTTTATGCATTCTTGCAAATAGTGTTTTGAGTGAATAACACTGGATCTTGAAATTGATGAATGAAGGTAGTTCCTAGCTACTGTCTGTATGTTTCGTTGCCTGCTTTCCTCCCTGACAGTTCCACTTGTATTTGGTTTATAGCAACCAGAATGGGAGTTTTTGTTGTTAATCAAAATACTAGTACTACTAATCATAATGTGTAGCTTGGGTTTGGACATTTAAATAGAATGAATCAGCGATGCACAGTTTTCTTAAGCTTTCGTCCAGAATAATTGCTTGTGTGTTTTAATACTTTTATGTGTATGTTTTATGTCATTATTGTTGCATGACATGAGAACAGATATGATTTTATTGGATGGTAATTTTTTGTTAGTTAACGTAGAGAACATGGTTTGATGTAAAGTTTGAACATGTTTTATGTACATATTTTTTTTAAATTTCAGAGGTTGGGTGATGGTAAGAGGTTGGGAGATGGGAAGAGGGATCAGTTAGTTGTTTTGTCTCTGTTTTAGCATGATTCTTATATAATACTGTTTCAGCTCATACTGTGCTGGAAGTTTTCCTTATTGTGAATCTTTTTACACTGTTTGAGTATGTAGGAAAAAATTATTTTGGTGATATAATGCCCTGTACTGCTGCAAAAAAATCATGTTATTTATACACCTACGTCTTGCATTGTACGTTATCCAAACTTGAGTTGTTTTTTTAAGCAAAACAACACACATCGCAGTAAGGTACTCAGTACTGTAATGGAGTAAAGTAACTGATTTAGCTTAATGTTGATTTGTGTTTGTATGTGATTCATTGATTGTAGTGTTTATTATTATATTAACATTGTAAAATGTAATATGAATAATATGATTAAAACAACTTATGTTACAAAAGAAAGACAAGTCAAGCTTTATCAGTGGGGTGAGGTTAAACTAAAGAGGGATCATGAAATTTTATGCTAGTGGTAATATTTAAGTTCGCTCTGTTGCTGACTACTGATTTTTAAGGCAAAAACAATGTTACCTACTCTACAGAGAGACACTATCTTAGTTGACTTATTTCCAGATTGATCAGTACTCAAAAAGTGTGCTTTTAACCTTGAATTTTGTGATTGAACATTCACCAGTATAGTGACAATCATTGGTGAAATCTAAATAATTTTGTTGAAAAATTCAGGTTTCTTGTTTGATAGGCCATCAGCAAATGTTATCCATTACACTGACTCCATTGTATGAAGTTGAAAGAGCATCTTGTGTAATGGGTTTACATATGATACTGTCAGTGACCTACCTAGAAGGAAAAGCAAAAGAATAGCATGTTAATAATCTACGTAAAAAAAAAGGCATGTTTTGAGATAGACTGTTTTTGCTTTCACCAGGATTAGTGGTATAAGGGATCACTTGGTATAATGTGTTGCCTGTTCCCTTGGCTTGCACTATCATTTATCCCACCCATACTAATACGTATACCTAATACTAAGTCTTCTCACCTTTCAGCTTGGAGATGGGTTTCTTCTTTTCCACTTTGCAGCCTCATGCTTATATTTTCATGTTCTGTATTTTTCATGGTGTATGGCGTTGTAACTGGAGAGTTTTGGTTGTTATGGTTATCAGTAGTCATTAATGTGCCACAGTATGATTCACAAACATATCACTTAGTCATTTGATTAATTAACCCTGATGGCCTTTTGGTGCTGCACATTGACTTCAGTGAAAGTGTTTTAGATACAGAGAAGTGATATGTACTGAAAATGCCAGAGGTGCTGTAAGCACTTGTATAGAGGTTAAAACTTTGCTATATGTATAAAGAAAAGCACGACAGTGTCAAGCAACCATGTCATATTTTCTGTTCAGTTGGCACTGAAATTAGTTTTGTCAGATTGGGGTGGGTGTTCAACTATGCCAGGGCACATATGCTTGTTCATTCATTTGATTTGGCAACCGTCCTTTTCACTTGTCACTTTAAATTCTTCAGGGCATTTATTGGAAGTAGCATAGATTTATTTGGGTATGAAGTAAAATCGAGGGAAAGTACACTGATACACCGCACAGGACCAGCATTGTATCATGCATACATACACCATCACTACACACACACACACACGCACATGTGCACACACACACACACACACACACACACACACACACACACACACACACACACACACACACACACACACACACACACACACCATGGATGTGCACACTCATGTAGGCACACAATCTGTGTTCTTACTGAGTGAATGAGTGACGAGACTTGCTTGTTCACATTGGTACACTCATCAAGATAAGAATGTTAAAGCCATGAATTACAAGAGAACACAATACATCAACAGCGACACACTATAAACAAGGTAAATCTAGGTCAACGTAGAGCTCTTTCGATGAAGACTTGCGTAATGCCAGTTACTGATTCACTTAGATATATATATCTGTAGTGCTATTGAATTTGAAGTATTATTTAAAATCATCACATTTTAAATCAAAATCAAGAAAACCTGGTGCCACAACACATATGATAGTCTGGCGTTCCTGACAGTTTCCTGAAATTAGTGCTTTACTGCTTTATTGATTGTAGCACAGTTTGTCAACCAGCATACATATTGATTATAAATGACAGCTAAATTTACCTTTTGTTTCTTTTGCTTGCCATGTTCTCCGCCTACTCCTTCTACTACTACATGTAGGTTGAATGTTTCAGTGGTAAATTTTTTGTAAGTTTTGTTACACATTCATTTGCATGCAGTTTTGACTTAAATTTGTACCATTGATACCAAGACAAAAAATGTTGGTGGTCAAACAAGTTTCAAAATGGCAGGACAGGACCTTGACAGTGTATTAGGTTTTGCACAAAGGCTTAAAATCTGACACTGACAGATGATTAATAAGTGATTACATATGTGGTGGTGGAGTTCATGGAACTGTCTGAATTTGACAAATCGCTTTTGAACAGATTCCAAATTCCAGTTACTTTTCTGAAGAATTTAAATAGTGATGACATATCTGTTAGTAGAATTCAATATCTGAATATTCATTGTAACCTTACCAAGTTGCCTTTTTATGTATAAGTATACATTAAGGATGTGAGTGGTGCTTCCAGTTCGAAGAAAAAAAGTGGATTTAATTTTGAATTACTTGAAATGTATATTAAATTTTGAATTACTTGAAATGTATATTTAATTTTGAATTACTTGAAATGTATCTGTTATGATGTAGGACTTTGGGAGATAGCTTTATTTTACTGTGAAGAATATTGTGTAATATTTTTCAAATTGGCATATTTTGAATGGCACGTTTCTTTCTTTAGTTGGAACAGTTTGAATGAAACAAAAATCCGAAGTTGGCTTTGATCATAATAGACATTTGATGAATAACAAGGATTATTGTTTTGTTTAAGAGCAGTTAAATATTAAAATGTCACTACAGTGCACATTTACTTGAATCATAATCGTAAAAGTGAGATCAAAATGTTGGTTGTTTGGGAGGAAAGAATTGAATTTGGACATTGCAACCTTCACTTGATTTCTTTTGTACACCAGTACCTGAAACTAATTCGAAATACCACTTACAAGTTTACCTGTTTTAAAATCATTTAATATAATTGGTATCACCTCTTATGTCTTAGTGTTCTGTTTCATGCAGTGTTAGGATGGAAAGTACACAGCAATCAGTGTTTCAAACTTACTTATGCAGCACACAGACATGTGTAATTGATCCAGACTCCCACTTCAGCAAAAGTTTCAAATGAAAGGGTAACTGATACTGCTTGTTCTGTGAACTATATAATGGAAAGTACAGTGTAATGTGTAAATTCTTACAGAAATGTGTACTTTGCTTTGGTTTTAACGTATTATTCTTGAATATTGTAATAAAATAGTCATATATGAAATGAGACTATTGAGAGCATCAACAAGCTTTGTGCATTGGTGATACCATCGCC
Source organism: Monoplex corrugatus (assembly GCA_030674185.1). Lineage (NCBI taxonomy): Eukaryota > Metazoa > Mollusca > Gastropoda > Littorinimorpha > Ranellidae > Monoplex > Monoplex corrugatus. The sequence continues at coordinate 50,631,004 of JAPXFY010000020.1, forward strand.
GGTTATGGTTAACAATGGCATGGTTATTGCTAGTTGAATACCAGCAAGTTGAAGCTTCAGTTTGTGACATACTGTGCTTTGACAGAAACTGATGAAGATTCATCTCCTCTTAAGTATATATATTCATAATTATAATAATAATAATTACAATATTTATATAGCGCAAAATCTTGATAAAATCAAATCTAAGCGCTGAAACAGACACGCACACGCACGCACGCACGCATGCACACACGCACGCACGCACGCACGCACCACACACACACACACACACACACACACACACACACACACACACACACACACACACACACACACACACGCACACACGGCTATAAATGGGCAGAAAGAATAAAAGCAATAAAAGCAAGAATAAAAGCAATGGAAAATTATAGAGAGCATAGCATATACAATTATATATTATAGCCATGTGATTCCCCTCCGAGCGGAGACAGGCTGCAGAGGGGGGGGGGGGGGGGGGGGGTTGAGTGAGGTTAGGATTTTATGCAGAGGAGAAAAGGTGAGTTTTGAGAGCGGATTTGAAGGAGACAAAAGTAGGTTGCTGACGGACTGAGAGAGGAAGTTTGTTCCAGGAGAGTGGACCAGAAACAGAGAAGGCTAGTGGACCATAGGTATTGAGCTTAGTGCGTGGAAAGCGAAAAGTCAGAGGATCGGAGGCAGAGCGGAGGGTACGTGAGGGAACATAGATCTCAAGTAGGCTTGACAGGTAATCGGGGGCTGCGTTATTGAGGCTTTTGTAGCACATGGTGTCTAGTTTGTACTGTATGCGCTTTGATACAGGGAGCCAGTGAAGTTGTGCCAGGAGAGGAGATATGTGGTCAGCTTTTTTCTTTTTGAGTACAAGGCATACAGCATTGTTTTGAATGCGCTGTAGGATGTGAATGGTGGAGGCAGGAAGACCAGACAGGAGTGAATTGCAATAGTCAATGCGAGACATTATGAAGGAGAGAACGAGTTTTGCAGTTGTTTCGACAGAGAGATACTTCCTGATCAGACTTATAGTTATACGATGGAGATGATAGTAGCAAGATCTGGCAGTTTGAGAAACAAAGTTGTTCATGGAGAGGGTAGAGTCAATGCAGACACCAAGGTTTTTAGCTGAATCAGAAATTGGGACTGATGTGTTACATAATGGGAGAGAAAGAGGAGGCAGCTGAGAAAGTTTCTGACGGGTGCCAATGAGGATAGCTTCTGCCTTGTCGTCATTAAGCTGAAGTCTATTGTGTGTCATCCAGTTCTTAATGTCCGAGTAACACTCAGTGGTGCGAGTCAACAGGCGTTGTATATTAGGTGAGTCACTGTCTTGAAGTTGGGTGTCATCAGCATAGAAGTGGTGTTTTATAGAGTGGGAGTTGATGATGGTGGACAGGGGGGAGGTGTAAAGAGTGAAAAGAACAGGGCCAAGGACAGATTCCTTGTGGAACACCACAGGTCAGGTATGCAGGTTGAGAGTAAGTGCCATTGATGAGAACAGTTTGTTTTCTGTTTGATAGGTATGAAGTGAACCAGGAGAGAACAATGTCAGAGATGCCAAAAGTATGATGAAGTCTAGAAAGGAGAATACCATGGTCAATGGTATCAAAGGCTGCAGACAGATCAAGGAGTGTGAGGAGAGAGACTTTGCCAGTATCAGTTGCAAGGAGGAGATTGTTGAGAATGTGTAGTAGGGCAGTTTCAGTGCTATGGCACTGGCGGTAGGCTGACTGGAAAGGATTGAGGAGATTGTTGGCAGACAGGTGAGAGTTCAGCTGGTTGAGGACGACTTTTTCAAGTAGTTTTGACAAGAAAGAGAGATTAGAGATAGGCCGGTAATTTTTCAGTTCATTTGGGTCTAAATTGTGTTTCTTGAGGAGAGGGTGAACAATAGCAGACTTGAAAGAATCTGGGACAGTTCCAGTTTGAAGAGAAGTGTTGATGATGAATGGGAGGAGAGTAGGGAGACAGTCGGAGTAGAGAGAACCTGGAAGAGGATCCAGTTCGCAGGTTTTGAACGACATGGATCTGATTGTGTTGAAAATTTCTTCTTGTGAGACTGGGGTAAAAGTAGTAAGAGGTGTGCCAGAGAAGGAAGGGTCAGGTGGGCATGGTTGACAGGGTGTCCTGTCAAGCCTGTCACGAAGAGTTTGTATTTTGGTGGTGCAATACTTGGAGAATACAGATGGGAGTTCTTCATTTGTATGTTTTGTTGGGAGAGGTAAATCTTTTCGTGTGCCAAGGAGATGATTCATGGTTGTAAAGAGTTCTTTTGAAGAAGAGGCATTCAGGATTTTGGTTTGGAAATAGCTTGTTTTTGCTGATGCAATGAGGGTGGATACTTTTGTTTTAGAGGCTTGG
>JAPXFY010000020.1:50633458-50635958 GCA_030674185.1 Monoplex corrugatus
GTTGACGGCTAGCTTTTTGTCAGTGCAATTCCTTTTTTTTCCCGCTATTGCTATGAAATTAACTCACCAAGGATAAGGCTCTTTGCTGCAGCGTTATTTATCAAAATGATCAATATCTGGGTGGAGGTGATTTGTAACCATTACTTATAAAGTAAAGACATCAAAATAAGAATTGGTATGGCCAAAAAAAATAAAAACAAAACAAAAAACCAACAACAAACAAACAACAACAAAAACAAACAAACAAAAAAAGTTTTTAAAAAAGTCCAACTCAACATATCTGGAAAAACAGAGGCATACCAAATGGACTGAAAATTAAACTTTTAAAATGTTTGATCTGGCCAGTCATGATTTATGGCTGTGAAGCCTGGACTCTCAAGAACGCTGATTGCAAAAGAATTGAGGCAGCAGGAATGTGGTTTTATCGGAGGCTATTACGTGTCAAATGGACAGATAGAAGAACTAATGAAAGTGTCCTGGAAGAACTACCGGAAAATTACTAGCAGACATCAACAAGAGATGACTGAAATACATTGGCCATGTGTCAAGCAGCAAGGACACGGACCTCATGGCAACCATCTTTCAATGAAAAACAGTGGCAAAGAGGAAGAAAGGCAGACCTCCAGTCTCATACATCGAGAACATAACCAACATCATCATCATCATCAAGTGCCCTGCCGCATGGCGTTGGCGATCATGGATTTCCATCTGTCTCTATCTCTCGTTGCCCCTAGCATCTCCCCCACCCTCCTCGTCCCCAGCCACTCTGCAAGTCCGTCCAGCATTTTCTCCCTGGGTTTACCTGGTGCTCTCTTTCCCTCCAGCTTTCCCGTTGTGACCAGGTGCTCCAAATCCCTTCCTCATAAAATGGCCTATAAATGTTGCCTGTCTTTTCCTAATCTTCCTTATGAGTGATCTACTTGTGTCTGCCTCCATCAAGACTGTCTCGTTTGTTTTCTTTGCTGTCCATGGAACTCTCAACATTCTTCTTAGAAACTACATCTCGGCTGCCTCAATCTTGTTCTGGCTTTGCTTGTTGACTGTCCACGCCTCACATCCGTAAACAGTATTGGTTCTATATAACATTCAAGGACTGTCTTCCTGATGTTAATTGATAGGCATTTGTTGGTAAGAATGCTTGTCATCTTCTTGAATGCTGTTTTGGCTTGGCCGATTCTGCCGGCTATTTCCGATGTGCATCTGCCGTCTGATGAAATGACCGTTCCCAGGTATTTGAACTTATTAACCTGTGTCAAGGTTGTGCCATTTGCTGTTATTTTGCATGAGGGGATTTCATGTTTTTTTACTGATCACCATGACTTCAGTCTTCCTGCTGTTTAGTTCCAACCCCTTACCTTTGCTTTCTAACTAAATGTTAAAGAATAAAAGATTGTTACTTCCTATCGTTGTGTGTGTTCTTTCTGTGTCAACGTTATTGTTTTCTGTGTTGATAAGTTTATATTATCGGTGTGTTATCACATCACCTGCAGTCAGTATTGTCACGTTTATTGTATTTCATATATTTTTTTACAGTTACAAACTGCAGCTTTTGTTAAAAATGTCGCAGTTCCAAGCAAAATAGGGTTTTCCACACTGTAACACAGCAGTCTCCCACAGGTTGAAGAGGCGGAACCAGGAAGGAACAAAGGTGTGTGTGTGTGTGTGTGTGTGTGTGTGTGTGTGTGTGTGGTGTGTGCGTGGTGTGTGTGTGTGTGTGTGTGTGTGTGTGTGTGACAGAGAGAGACAGAGAGAGAGAGAGAGAGAGCGACAATAGCAAATGTACGTGTGTGTGTGTGTGTGTGTGTGTGTGTGTGTGTGTGTGTGTGTGTGTGTGTGTGTGTGCGAGAGCGAGAGAGAGAGAGAGAGGAAAGAGAGAGAGAGAGAGAGACAGAGAGAGAGACCACACAGAGAGAGAAGAAAGAGACGAGAGTGCAGCAATAGCAAATGTGTGTGTATGTGTGTGCGTGCGTGTGTGTGTGTGTCCGTTTGTCTGTCTGTCTAGATATTTATGCATGTGAAGGCCAAGGGAAATGAGAAAGTGGAACAGGGGAGGAAGAGTTAGCTGTTATTTCTGTGAAACTGCCTCGGAATCATCGACCAGGAAGAGGCGTAAATGTGATTATCTGAATGTGTGTGTGTGTGTGTGTGTGTGTGTGTGTGTGTGTGTGTGTGTGTGTGTGTGTGTGTGTGTGTGTGTGTGTGTTGTGTGTGTGTGTGTGTGTGTGTGTGTGTGTGTGTGTGTGTTTGTGTGTGTGTGTGTTTGTGTGTTTGTTCTCTCTCTCTTCTCTCTCTGTGTATATGTGTATATATGTGTGCGTGCGTCTGTGTGCGTCTGTGTGTGTGTGTGTGTGTGTTTGTGTGTGTGTGTGTGTGTGTGTCTCTCTCTCTCTCTCTTCTCACTCTCTGTGTATATGTGTATATGTGTGTGCGTGCGTGCGTGCATGGTGTGTGTGTGTGTGTGTGTGTTGTGTTTGTGTGTGTGTGTGTGTGTGTGTGTGTT
>JAPXFY010000020.1:50638458-50645958 GCA_030674185.1 Monoplex corrugatus
GTGGTGGTGGTAGTGGCAGGCACAGCACGCCTATGACCTCATCAAACAGCTGTTGATTTCTGAAGGAGAGAACTACAGACCTAAAGGCAATGGCAGAAGCAGCTGAAAAGAGTTTCAACTGGATCTGGTCGAAGAGGAATAAAAATGAATTTCAGAAAGCTTTTTTAAAACATTTCCGTGTGTACAATCAGGCATTCTTACCAACAAATTAATGCTTATTGAATAAACATCGGGAAGAGAGTTTTTGAGTGTTTTATAGAACCGATGCTGTTGTACGGATGTGAAGCGTGGACAGTCAACAAGCAAAGTCAGAACAAAATTGAGGCCACTGAAATGTGGTTTCTAAGAAGAATGTTGTTGAGAGTTCCATGGACAGCGAAGAAAACAAAGGAGACAGTCTTGATGGAGGCAGACACAAGAAGATCATTAAAAAAGAAGATTAGGCCATCGGCTCTTTCAAATTAGCCATCAATGAAACTAATGTAATCAGAGTTATACTTATTCTAAACCAATTTTGTTAAAAAAAATGAATAAAACGGAAAGGCTGTAAGAACATTTATCCTTTATCCAATAAGCTGTGGACTATTCGGTCCTACATTAACCCTTTGACTCCTGCACCTTATCCACCACTAACAAAAACTTAACCCTTTGATTCCATCACCCTATCCAGCACCTGCAAAAACTTAACCCTTTGATTCCATCACCCTATCCACCACCTGCAAACATTTAACCCTTGATTCCATCACCTTATCCACCACCTGCAAACATTTAACCCTTTGATTCCATCACCTTATCCACCACCTGCAAACATTTAACCCTTTGATTCCATCACCCTATCCAGCACCTGCAAAAACTTAACCCTTTGATTCCATCACCCTATCCAGCACCTGCAAAAACTTAAACCCTTTGATTCCATCACCCTATCCAGCACCTGCAAAAACTTAACCCTTTGATTCCATCACTCTATCCAGCACCTGCAAAAACTTAACCCTTTGATTCCATCACCCTATCCAGCACCTGCAAAAACTTAACCCTTTGATTCCATCACCCTATCCAGCACCTGCAAAAACTTAACCCTTTGATTCCATCACCCTATCCAGCACCTGCAAAAACTTAACCCTTTGATTCCATCACCCTATCCACCAGCTTCCTGCAGAAAGCTGGTGGATATGGTAAGGGAATCAAAAAGTTAAGTTTTTGCTTTTCTAGCATGGTTGCCAATACAGGATGCTGGTGGACAGGGTGCGGGGGTCAAAGGGTAAGAGGCCACGGTGCTGATTTAAAGGTTATGCTTTTCGTCGATTTGTGTGTTTGTGCATACGTGCGTGTGTGCGTACATGCGTGTGTGTGTGTGTGAGAGAGAGTTTGTGTGTGTGTGTGTGTTGTGTGTGTGTGTGTGTGTGTGTGTGTGCGTGCGCACGTGTGAAAAATAAAAACTTTCCAGTTATGTCAGAATAATGTACTGCTTTTGAAGCCAAAAACAAAAACAAAACAAAACAAAACTAAAAAAAAACCCCGTAAGTGTCATATTTCTAACATATAAATAAATCGCAGTCGTGCTACAGAACAAAACAAAGCAAAACAAAACCAAACAACACCAAAAAAAAAACCCCGTTAATGTCATATTTCCAACATACAAATAAATCGCAGTGATGCTATAGACATTTTATGTGTAACTTGAGATTTGTTGCTGATGTCTTTGCTGTTGTTGATGATGCTGAAGGAAGCGATGAGTTGAAAGCTGTATCATTTTCATGTCTTCTGTTGGTCTTTGACTAGTCTTTCCACCTTGTTGTTGCTGCTGTTGTTGTTGATATTATTGACCTTGGTTTCTTTCTAAACATTTTTGACTATTTTTTTTAAACATTTTTTTAGGATCATCGCACTCAGGGAGATTACCTTTGTGCTCACCTTTTTTTGTCCTGTCCCATTTTCTACGCCATCTTAATGGCCACAGAAGCCGGCACAATTTTTAAAATGCGATGATGATGATGGCGATGAGGATGATAATCATGATGCTATGGAGTTCCATCTAGGATTGAGACTGCGTGACAGGGTTGTACTCTACGCTTACTATCATAATATATCCTGGCGTCAAGCAGGCCCGAGAGATACAGACACCTGCGGTGCTGGTCAGAAGATTTGAGCAACACCCTCAATGATGCGTCCGTAAAGTGGATGAGACTCGACTGTGTGGTCCCAGTCTTCCCAATGAGCCCATAGCACGCCCAACTCTGGGTAGGAGCCAGTTAGAGCCGAAAAATCCCACAAGTATATATTTTTGAAGGGACTGATGGGGATTCGAACCCACAACCTTCCAGTCGGTAGTCCGTTGCGTTAACCACTACACCATGGCGAGTGGTCCTTGTGAATATTGTTACTGTTGTTGTTAACGTTGTTGTTTTTGCTGTTGATGACGATGTTGTTTTTGTACTTGCTGTCATTGTTGATACTGTCGTTGTTGATATTGTTGTTGTTGATATTGTTGTTGTTGATACTGTTGTTGTTCATACTGTTGTTTTGATACTGTTGTTGTTGACACTGTTGTTGTTGACACTGTTGTTGTTGATACTGTTGTTGTTGATACTGTTGTTGTTGATACAGTTGTTGTTGATACTGTTGTTGTTGCTGTTGTTGTTGTTGATACTGTTGTTGTTGACATTGTTGTTGTTGATACTGTTGTTGTTGACACTGTTGTTGTTGATACTGTTGTTGTTGACATTGTTGTTGTTGACACTGTTTGTTGTTGATACTGTTGTTGTTGATACTGTTGTTATTGATACTGTTGTTGTTGATACTGTTATTGTTGATACTGTTGTTGTTGACACTGTTGTTGTTGATACTGTTGTTGTTGACACTGTTGTTGTTGATACTGTTGTTGTTGCTGTTGTTGTTGATACTGTTGTTGTTGACACTGTTGTTGTTGATATTGTTGTTGTTGATACTGTTGTTGTTGTTGATACTGTTGTTGTTGCTGTTGTTGTTGTTGATACTGTTGTTGTTGACATTGTTGTTGGTGACACTGTTGTTGTTGATACTGTTGTTGTTGATACTGTTGTTGTTTATACTGTTGTTGTTGATACTGTTGTTGTTGACACTGTTGTTGTTGATACTGTTGTTGTTGACACTGTCGTTGTTGATACTGTTGTTGTTTATACTGTTGTTGTTGATACTGTTGTTGTTGATACTGTTGTTGTTGCTGTTGTTGTTGTTGATACTGTTGTTGTTGACATTGTTGTTGTTGATACTGTTGTTTGTTGACACTGTTGTTGTTGATACTGTTGTTGTTGACATTGTTGTTGTTGACACTGTTGTTGTTGATACTGTTGTTGTTGATACTGTTGTTATTGATACGTGTTGTTGTTGATACTGTTATTGTTGATACTGTTGTTGTTGACACTGTTGTTGTTGATACTGTTTGTTGTTGACACTGTTGTTGTTGATACTGTTGTTGTTGCTGTTGTTGTTGTTGATACTGTTGTTGTTGACACTGTTGTTGTTGAAAATTGTTGTTGTTGATACTGTTGTTGTTGATATTGTTGTTGTTGTTGCTGTTGTTGTTGATACTGTTGTTGTTGACACTGTTGTTGTTGATATGTTGTTGTTGATACTGTTGTTGTTGACACTGTTGTTGTTGACATTGTTTGTTGCTGTTGTGTTGATACTGTGTTGTTGACACTGTTGTTGTTGATACTGTTGTTGTTGCTGTTGTTGTTGATACTGTTGTTGTTGACATGTTGTTTTCTGTTTGTTGATACTGTTGTTGTTGACACTGTTGTTGTTGATACTGTGTTGTGCGTTGTTGCTGTTTTGTTGATACTGTTGTTGTTGACACTGTTGTTGTTGATACTGTTGTTGTTGACACTGTTGTTGTTGATACTGTGCTTGTTGTTGATACTGTTGTTGTTGACACTGTTGTTGTTGCTGTTGTTGTTGATACTGTTGTTGTTGACACTGTTGTTGTTGACACTGTGTTGTTGACATTGTTGTTGTTGCTGTTGTTGTTGATACTGTTGTTGTTGACACTGTTGTTGTTGAACTGTTGTTGTTGCTGTGTTGTATACTGTTGTTTGACACTGTTGTTGTTGCTGTTGTTGTTGATACTGTTGTTGTTGACACTGTGTTGTTGACACTGTTGTTGTTGCTGTTGTTGTTCTGTTGTTGTTGATACTGTTGTTGTTGACACTGTTGTTGTTGATACTGTTGTTGTTGATACTGTTGTTATTGATACTGTTGTTGTTGATACTGTTGTTGTTGATACTGTTGTTGTTGATACTGTCATTGTTGACATGTTGTTGTTGACATTGTTGTTGTTGCTGTTGTTGTTGATACTGTTGTTGTTGACACTGTTGTTGTTGATACTGTTGTTGATATTGTTGTTGATACTGTTGTTGTTGACACTGTTGTTGTTGTTACTGTTGTTGTTGACACTGTTGTTGTTGATACTGTTGTTGTTGTTTGTTGATGTTGTTTGACACTGTTGTTGTTGATACTGTTGTTGTTGACACTGTTGTTGTTGAACTGTTGTTGTTGACACTGTTGTTGTTGACACTGTGTTGTTGTTGTTATGTTGTTGTTGACACTGTTGTTTTGTTGTTACTGTTGTTGTTGATACTGTTGTTGTTGTTCGTTGTTATTGATACTGTTGTTGTTGAACTGTTGTTGTTGACATGTTGTTGTTGACACTGTTGTTGTTGTTACTGTTTGTTTTGTTGACACTGTTGTTGTTGATACTGTTGTTGTTGATACTGTTGTTGTTGATACTGTTGTTGTTGATACTGTTGTTGTTGATACTGTTGTTTGTTGATACTGTGTTGTTGACACTGTTGTTGTTGACATTGTTGTTGTTGCTGTTGTTGTTGATACTGTTGTTGTTGACACTGTTGTTGTTGATACTGTTGTTGATACTGTTGTTTGATACTGTTGTTGTTGATACTGTATTGTTACATGTTGTTGTTGACATGTTGTTGTTGCTGTTGTTGTTGATACTGTTGTTGTTGACACTGTTGTTGTTGATATGTGTTGTGAATGTTTGTGAACTGTTGTTGTTGACACTGTTGTTGTGATACTGTTGTTGTGTACTGTTGTTGTTGACACTGTTGTTGTTGAAACTGTTGTTGTTGTACTGTTGTTGTTGAACTGTTGTTTTGATACTGTTGTTGTTGATACTGTTGTTGTTGAACTTGTTGTTGTTGATACTGTTGTTGTTGTTGTACTGTTGTTGTTGAACTGTTGTTGTTGTACTGTTGTTGTTGATACTGTTGTTGTTGTACACTGTTGTTGTTGATACTGTTGTTGTTGATACTGTTGTTTTGATACTGTTGTTGTTGACACTGTTGTTGTTGACATTGTTGTTGTTGCGTGTTGTTGTTGATACTGTTGTTGTTGACACTGTTGTTGTTGATACGTTGTTGTTTGATACTGTTGTTGATTGATACGTGTGTTGATTGTTTGACATTGTTGTTGTTGACACTGTTGTTGTTGATACTGTTGTTGTTGATACTGTTGTTGTTGACTACTGTTGTTGTTGATATGTTGTTGTATACTGTTGTTGTTGACACTGTTGTTGTTGATACTGTTGTTGTTGATACTGTTGTTGTTGAACTGTTGTTGTTGACACTGTTGTTGTTGTACTGTTGTTGTTGACACTGTTGTTGTTGATACTGTTGTTGTTTGTTTGATACTGTTGTTGTTGAACTGTTGTTGTTGACATTATGTTGTTGTTGTTGTACTGTTGTTGTTGACACTGTGTTGTTTTGTTGACACTGTTGTTGTTTTACTGTGTGTTGACACTGTGTTGATTTGTTGTTGATACTGTTGTTGTTGATACTGTTGTTGTTGACATTGTTGTTGTTGATACTGTTGTTGTTGATACTGTTGTTGTTGATACTGTTGTTGTTGATACTGTTGTTGTTGATACTGTTGTTGTTGATACTGTTGTTGCTGCTGACATTGTTCCTGTTGTTGTTGTTTACATTTTTAGTTGTTGATACTGTTGTTGTTGATACTGTTGTTGTTGATACTGTCGTTGTTCACACTGTTGTTGTTCATACTGTTGTTGTTGACACTGTTGTTGTTGATACTGTTGTTGTTGATACTGTTGTTGTTGATACTGTTGTTGTTGACACTGTTGTTGTTCATACTGTTGTTGTTCATACTGTTGTTGTTCATACTGTTGTTGTTCATACTGTTGTTGTTCATACTGTTGTTGTTGATACTGTTGTTGTTGATACTGTTGTTGCTGCTGACATTGTTCCTGTTGTTGTTGTTTACATTTTTAGTTGTTGTTACTGATGTTGTCGCTGACGTTGTTGCCGTTGTTGTTACGATTATTGTTGACGATGTTGTTGTTGTTGGTATGGTTGTTGTTGCTGTTGTTAATGGTTTATTGTATTGTTGTTGTTGGTGGTGGTAGTGGTTGTGGTTTTTATGTTGCTGCTGTTGCTGATGTTGTTATTGTTGCTGCTGCTGTTATCATCATCGTCATTAGCTTTGTTGTTTCTCTTTCGTATTTTTCCTCTTTCCTTCTATTACTTCTGCTACTGCCGCCACTGCTACTTCTAGTTGGAAGAAATCGAGTTTTCTATCTCATGACGCAAGAAGTGTGCCATACCAGGGTTCAGGCACGTGCAGGGAATGAGATTCTATGGCAGTTCCAGATCGATGACTGCGTCACTAAAACATAATCCCTGCTTTCCCCTCCTCCAACCCCCACCCTCCCTTCCTTCTCATTTTCCAGTTCTCCCCTCTCTTCTCTTTCTTGTTTGTCTGTCTTGTGTGAAGTGTGAATCGTTCTCTCTCTGTCTCTGTCTCTCTCTGTTTCTCATGTCTGTCTGTCTGTCTGTCTCTGTCTGTCTGTGTGTGTGTGTGTGTCTCTCTCTCTGTGTGTCTGTCCCCCTTTCTGTCTGTCTCTCCTCTCTCCTGTCTGTCTGTCTCCCTTTCTGTCTGTCTGTCTCTGTCTCTTTCTGTCTCTCCTGCCTGTCTGTCTCTCTTCTCTGTCTCTCTGTCTCTGTCTCTGTCTGTCTCTATCTGTCTCTCTCTGTCTCTCTGTCTCTGTCTGTCTCTATCTCTGTCTCTCTCTCTCTCTCTCTTCTCTCTCTCTTCAAGATTACGAAAACAGGCTTGCACTGTGTTTTTAAATAGCTTAGATGGGAGCAAAGAAGCGTCAATAAGAACTGGTTTCGACATTAAACAACGTCTGGAAGAATATGGAGCTCAGCAAGTATGGATAGACTGCGTGACTAAGGAGTCAGGTATTTTGTCTTCCTTTACGACAAAACAAAGAAAGAAAGAAAGAAAGAAAGAAAGAAACAAAAAACTGATAGGGAGATTCAAAACAAGTGTGACTGCCCGCGTTCAAGCAAACAGGAACCAGAAAAAAACACGAAAGAAGTATATGAACGTATATTTAATACAACAAAACAAGACAGGCGCCTTTGTCAAGCGTAAGATTACAAACAAACACTATATACAAAAAAATTGAGAAAAAGACTGAAACTT
>JAPXFY010000020.1:50653458-50660958 GCA_030674185.1 Monoplex corrugatus
GTTTTCTTTTCTCTGTAATTGTCATTTTTCCATGTCTGGTTTCTCTGTCCTATGGTTTGTCAGTTTTCCATGTCATTTTCCTCTGTTATGGTCTGTCAGTTTCCATGTCATTTCCCTCTGTTATGGTCTGTCAGTTTCCATGTCATTTTCCTCTGTTATGGTCTGTCAGTTTCCATGTCATTTCCCTCTGTTATGGTCTGTCAGTTTCCTTGTCATTTTCCTCTGTTATGGTCTGTCAGTTTCCATGTCATTTTCCTCTGTTATGGTCTGTCAGTTTCCATGTCATTTTCCTCTGTTATGGTCTGTCAATTTCCATGTCATTTTCCTCTGTTATGGTCTGTCAATTTCCATGTCATTTTCCTCTGTTATGGTCTGTCAATTTCCATGTCATTCTCCTCTGTTATGGTCTGTCAGTTTCCATGTCATTTTCCTCTGTTATGGTCTGTCAGTTTCCATTAATTTCCCTCTTTTATGGTTTGTTAATTTCCATGTCATTTTCCTCTCTTATGATCTGTCAGTTTCCGTGTCATTTTCCTTTGTTATGGTCTGTCAATTTCCATGTCATTTTCCTGTGTTATGGTCTGTTAGTTTCCACGTCATTTTCCTCTGTTATGGTTTGTCAGTTTCCATGTCATTTTCCTCTGTTATGGCCTGTCAGTTTCCGTGTCTGTTTTCTCTCTTATGGTCTGTTTAATTTCCGCTTGTCTTCCTCTATCATGGTTTATCAATTTCCAGGTCTGTTTTCTCTGTTATGATTTATCATTTTCTGGGTCTCTTTTCTGTCTTATGATTTGTCATTTTCTATATGTTTTTTCCGTATTGGTTTGTTGTTTTCCATGTCTGTTTTCTCTGTTATGGTTTGTTGTTTTCTCTGTCATGGCTAATCAGTTTCCATATCTGTTTTCTCTGTTATGGTTTGTTGCTTTCTCTGTCATGGCTAATCAGTTTCCATATCTGTTTTCTCTGTTATGGTTTGTTGTTTTCTCTGTCATGGCTAATCAGTTTCCATATCTGTTTTCTCTGTTATGGTTTGTTGTTTTCTCTGTCATGGCTAATCAGTTTCCATATCTATTTTCTCTGTTATGGCTTGTTGTTTTCTCTGTCATGGCTAATCAGTTTCCATATCTGTTTTCTCTGTTATGGTTTGTTGTTTTCTCTGTCATGGCTAATCAGTTTCCATGTCTGTTTTCTCTGTTATGGTTTGTTGTTTTCTCTGTCATGGCTAATCAGTTTCCATATCTGTTTTCTCTGTTATGGTTTGTTGTTTTCTCTGTCATGGCTAATCAGTTTCCATGTCTGTTTTCTCTGTTATGGTTTGTAGTTTTCTCTGTCATGGCTAATCAGTTTCCATATCTGTTTTCTCTGTTATGGTTTGTTGTTTTCCGTGCCTGTTTTCTCCGTTATGATGTGTTAATATCTGTGTCATTTTCCTTTGCTATACATTGTCAATTTCCACTCTGTTATCTCTTTTAAAGCTCGTCAGTTTCCCTGTTTTTCCCTGTTAGGGTTTTCCATGGTCTTCATCTATTTTCTTGTTAAGGTTTGTCAGTTTCCACTCTGTTTCCTCTCTTATGGTTTGTCAATTTCCATTTTTCTCTTTTTTCCTGTTTTTTTTTCTCTGTAAAGGTTTGTCATTGTCCGTGTCTGTTTTCTCTCTTATGGTTCGTCAGTTTCCATTGTTTTCTGCAATAGTCTGTCAATGTCCATGTCTGTTGTCTCTCTTGAGATTCGTCAATTTCCTTTTTTTTCTTTCTGTGTTTTATCAATTTCCATGTCTGTTTTCTGTTATTGTTTGTCAATTTTCATGTTTTTTCCACTGTTATAGTTTGTCAATGTCTATGTTTTTCCCTGTTATAGTTTGTCAATGTCTATGTTTTTCCCTGTTATAGCTTGTCAATGTCTATGTTTTTCCCTGTTATAGTTTGTCAATGTCTATGTTTTTCCCTGTTATAGTTTGTCAATGTCTATGTTTTTCCCTGTTTATAGTTTGTCAATTTCCATGTTTTTCCCTATTATAGTTTGTCAATTTCCATGTTTTTCCACTGTTATAGTTTGTCAATTTCTGTTTTTCCACTGTTATAGTTTGTCAATTTCCATGTTTTTCCACTGTTATAGTTTGTCAATTTCCATGTTTTTCCACTGTTATAGTTTGTCAATTTCCCTGTTTTTCCCTGTTATAGTTTGTCAATGTCCATGTTTTTCCCCTGTTATAGTTTGTCAATGTCTATGTTTTTCCCTGTTATAGTTTGTCAATGTCTATGTTTTTCCCTGTTATAGTTTGTCAATTTCCCTGTTTTTCCCTGTTATAGTTTGTCAATTTCCATGTTTTTCCACTGTTATAGTTTGTCAATTTCTGTTTTTCCACTGTTATAGTTTGTCAATTTCCATGTTTTTCCACTGTTATAGTTTGTCAATTTCTATGTTTTTCCACTGTTATAGTTTGTCAATTTCCATGTTTTTCCACTGTTATAGTTTGTCAATCTCCCTGTTTTTCCCTGTTATAGTTTGTCAATGTCCATGTTTTTCCCTGTTATAGTTTGTCAATGTCTATGTTTTTCCCTGTTATAGTTTGTCAATGTCCATGTTTTTCCCTGTTATAGTTTGTCAACTTCCATGTCTGTTTTCTCTGTTATGGTTTTTATCTCAGGTGTTTCAGCGCCATACCCTTAACGCATGGGTAGTGGTTCCAACCACTGGGCGGAGGCCAGGTTAATTTTTCAAAGGGCTAATATTAGTGCAGCTTTAAGGCTTAATCATTATAAGGCTTATGTTATGATTATTCACATTCTTCTTCCTGACATGACATCATTGTCGTCAGATCATATTGAATTCATTCTGAGAGCGTAGATGTTATCTTGAAAACTGAAACTGGAATTGAAACTTCCCGGTTTTCCCTGTTATGGATTGTCAAATTTCTACACCTGCTTTATTTTATATGGCTTGTCAGTGTCTGTGTCTGCACTGTATGTTTTGGTTTGTCTGTCTCAATGTTTGTCACAGTCTCTGTTCATGTGTGAGTCTCTATCCCAGCCTCCCTCCCTTTCCTCCTCTCTCAGTGATGTTATATCCATAAAAAAGACACTGACATGTTATTTAAACAGCTGAGTGTCAATACATTCTTGTTAAATCCACTGAATGAACTCGGGCTAGGGAATGTGCTGCGGAGATGGAGTAAACGGCGTTGGAATCAACGCCACTGATGTAGCGCAGAATTCGAGACACACAAAACCCAGCAAAAACTGACCGACCAAACTATCTTTGTGTTCAATTTCTTAAAGGGAGCATATTACTATCTTAATGAACACAAGAAGAATAACGAGGTGCTTAAAGAAACGGTCTCCATTTTTGATAGGCTCGTTCGTAAGTATACTCGGTGCTTTTGTGTTTCCATAAGCCAGCCATGAAATGACTTCTACGATTTTTAACATACATCAGAAACAGCCAGCAGAATCGACCGAGCCAAAACGGCATTCATGAAGACGAAAAGTATTCTTACCAACAAATGCCTATCAATTAACATCAGGAAGAGAGTTGTTCAATGTTATATAGAACCGATAATGTTATACGGTTGTGAGGCGTGGACAGTCAACAAGCAAAGCCAGAACAAGATTGAGGCAGCCGAGATGTGGTTTCTAAGAAGAATGTTGAAAGTACCACTGACAGCAAAGAAAACAAACGAGACAGTCTTGATGGAGGTAGACACAAGAAGATCATTGATAAGGAAGATTAGGAAAAGACAGGCAACATTAATAGGCCATTTTGTGAGGAAAGGGAATTAGAGCACCTGGTCACAACAGGAAAGCTGTAGGGAAAGAGAGCACCAGGTAGACCCAGGGAGAAAATATTGGACAGACTTGCAGGATGGCTGAGGACAGAGAGGGTGGAAGATGTGCTTGCGGCAGCAAGGGATAGATACATATGGAGGGCCATGATCGCCAGCGCCATGCAGCAGGGCACATGATGATGATGATGATGTGTGCATATACAATCAGAGGGGATTTAGGCACTGACAAGTCTGCACACATGTTGACCTGGGAGATGGGAAAATCTCCGCCACCCTTTACCCACCAGGCGGAGGTGTCTTGGCGGATCGAACCCGGGGTCTTCCGATCGGAAATCCGACGTTTACGCACCTAACTGCCGTGCATAACTAGAGCGTTTGTCAAAGTCTGTTTCCTTCCTGTACTTTTGGAAACAGAGGTGTTGAACTTGAAACGGTGTAATGCAATCCGGCTCTTGACCAGGATGCGCCAGTTCAATTTAGGTGCAGGGTCGCTGATCAATATAACTATCGATCAGCTGTTAGCGGTACGACCTATACGACCTCTCTTCATTGTAGCCTCACATTCAACTAGTGTTGCCCCAAGCCAGATTTGCCCCGGACAAGATTTATCGTTACTAATGTTGCTCTCTCTGCGGTTAATGATATTCCCTATGTTTGATTTTCTTCGCGTGATTTATTTATGTAAATTTAATTCATGTTTTCTTTTTTTTTTCTATGTACATGCCCTATAAGCGCCGTTCGTTTAGTGAAGTGGCGCTATACAAGATCTCCTGATTCTCTCTCTCTCTCTCCCTCTCTCCCTCTCTCATTCCCCCTCTCTCTTTCTCTGAAATAGGGCCAAAAGCCAACAACCACACGACTGCTTATCAACTACCCTCTTAAATTAAAGATCTTACGTACCGTATCTTATATTATATCTCTGTTCTTCCCATGCGTCCTCAAATCTGTCTTTGCCAGTACATAGACATGTATTCCTTATGGCAACATCTTTTGGACAATTATGACATACATGATACCGATAACCAGTGACAACCACATAAAAAATATGCACATTTTCTGTCTTTCATTGGAATTCTGTATTTTCTTTCAGTGTAAATGGGGAGATAATAATCAAAGCATCGAAATGTAGTCATGGAAAATATGCACATATCTGGTAAGATGAATATTCTCTATTTGAATAAAAAGCATATTATTTTTTCATAGAACAACGTTTTCTCATTATTTTCTAACTCTGTTCTCCAGTTAGAAATAAAAGATCCCTGGAGACTGTGCTCTATATTCTTAACAGTACATGGTTATCAGAAGAATGTTTCCGAGTTCTACAGGCAATCAAAACAGTTTGATGGAAAAGTGCTTTGATGTCAACTACACCATATATAAAGCACTACTGACTCGTACCATTTCCTCCATGTCCCTGTGGAGAAGTTGACCAGACAGCAGAACACATCCTCCAGGATTGCGACAGCTACTGGCCACTCAGGGAGGAGATCTGGATGAGTCCTTGAGCCTGCAGGAGAAGCTGTATGGGGATTTGATTGTGTTACAAAAAGACGACTTATTTCATCCTTGCATCTAAACTCCAAGTGTGATGGCGAATAAAAAGAAGACACCAACACCCACGTGTGTCACTATCAGCCTTTCTTCTTTGTTTTTGTTTCTTTTTTTTTTTTTTAGGATCATTACATCCAGGGAGGTTACCTTTGTGCTCACCTTTTTTTTTCGTCCCATTTTCTACGCCAATTTAATGGCCACAGAAGCTGAAACAGTTTTTATTATGCGATGATAATGATGTCGATGTGGATGATAATCATGATGCTATGGAGTTCCATCTAGGATTGAGACTGCGTGACAGGGTTGTACTCTACGCTTACTGTCTTAATATATCCTGGCGTTAACCAGACCCGAGAGATACAGACACCTGCGGTGCTGGTCAGAAGATTTCAGCAACACCCTCAATGACGCATCCGCGAAGTGGATGAGACTCGACTGTGTGGTTCCAGTCTTCCCAATGAGCCCATAGCACGCCCAACTCTGGGTAGGAACCGATTAGAACCGAAAAATCCCACAACGATTTTTGAAGGTGCTGATGGGGATTCGAACCCACAACCTTCCATTCGGTAGTCCGTTGCGTTAACCACTACACCACAGCGACTGGTGTCACTACCAGTCTTAGAGGACAACATTTTGTAAATGTCGTGGGTTTGATTTAAAAATTTTAAAAAAAGCTGTTTTTCTACAACCTCCAAAACATCACAAAAAGGGATGACAGAGAAGACAAACTACGACAAACAGGCGCCTGCTGTGATCGTTTTGTTTGTGTGTGTTAAACGGTGTTATTTGCTGTGCTAATTGGCCTTGCCTTAGGGCAGATTGATTTTTATGTTTAGCCTGCCATTTTACACAAGTCAACCGATCAAACATGTGTGCACTTTTACATCACACAGACACTTAACATACGATGCCTCAAGGTAAAGTTTGTTAACAACTGAACTGTGTTCCGACTACCGGAGAAGAGCCTTCATAAACAGTCTTGACAAACACTTGAGAAGTCCCCTACTCTGTATGATCCAGGATCATCATCATGTGCCCTGCCACGTGGCGTTATGGCGTCATGGTCTTCCATACAAATCTATTCCTTGTGCATCTCCCATCCTCTCTGTCTTCAGCCACTGCTCAAGTCCGTTCAGTATATTTTCTCCCTGGGTCTACCTTATGCTCTTTTCCCTCCAGCTTTTCTGCTGTGACTAGGTGCTCTAATTTCTTTTGCCTCATAAAAAGTCTTACAGATGTTGCTTGTCTTCTCCTAATCTTCATCATTAATATTGTTCTTGTGTCTGCCTCCTTCAAGACTGTCTCGTTTTGTTTTCTTTGCTGTCCATGGAACTCGTTAACATCTTCTTAGAAACCACATTTCCGTTGTCTCAATCTTGTTCTGATTTGTGTGTTGACTGTCTACACTTTACATTCGTACAACAATATCGGTTCTATATAACACTGAAGAACTCTCTTTCTAATGTTTATTGATAGGCATTTGTTGGTAAGAATGCTTTTCATCTTCTTGAATGCTGTTTGAGCTTGGCCGATTCTGTTGGCTATTTCTAATGTCCATCCATCTGCCTTCTAGTGATCCAGAATATCCTTAATAAATGCCACACACATAGTATACAGCATCAGTTTCTTCTATGGAAAAATAAACAGGCCTCGAAATGCCTTCAACACAAAAACAGTTTCAGTCCTGAAAGCTGCAACAGAAGCCACATGGCCAGCGGACGGGAAAACTGCCCAGGAGCATAAATGACGTGATAACATTGCTCGGGTGTTACACCCACCCACGCTGATTCGGAAGGAATGGACAGACTCCGCACAATGCGGATTAATTACTGCTGTTGGGACAATTAATCTGTACACTGTTCAATGAGTGGCCAGAAATACGTGACACACACTACACCCTCCTCACCCTTCACCGGCCCAAAGAGTCAATGTAGTTCTGTGCTTCACCACTCATACACCGTGACTTTTGTGTCTGTGACTCTTCACTATCGATACCACTCACTGCAGTGTGCTGTAGCCAGTGACTAAGGGAGGTTACGTTTACATGAGCAGGAAGAGGTAGGATGTTGTGGACATTTAACATTGGTTCCTTTCTTTATGTGAAAGTAGACCTAAATTTTAAATTTTAAGATATTCAGGATATTTTACAACTCTTCTTTTGTCTC
>JAPXFY010000020.1:50673458-50674494 GCA_030674185.1 Monoplex corrugatus
ACAAGAGAAATAGAAAGACAGGAGAGAGAGAAGGAGAGTAGAGAGAGAGACAGACAGACAAGACAAAGAGAAAAAAACAACAGACAGAAGACAGAGAGACAGAGACAAGAGACAAGGACGTAACAGAGAGAGAGAGGGGGAGAGAGGAAAAAGAGGGAGAGAGAGAATCAAATCAGAATCAGAATCAGAATCAGAATCAACTCTATTCAATAAGGCCAAAGCCCCATTTGGGGGGTTGAACAAAATATACACACTAATTTTTCGATAATACACACTTCAGTTATTTTGGGAATACAATACGGGTCACACAGTCGTACTTCAATAATACAACAAGACGTTAAAAAGGTTTAACAGCAACAAACAATAGAATTTAATTTTAAGACAAGGGAGTCCCCACCTGCTTTAAAGGGGTTTCAAGCATATGTTGCCAGCTTTCTAATTGTACGCTCCTATTTTGAGCCCTGAACATTATTAATTGATTTTATTTGGATTTGGTAATACTTTGGCCGAATAACCCAGCGTTTAAACCCCTTCAGGAGCTGACAACTAGAATGAAGTGAACGCCAATTTCAGTGACAGTTCTAAAACTAGATATTTTGCTGCTTGTTCAGCACGTCTTTAACTTAAATTTAAACTATCCATATATGAGTCAGACATACCAGATCTAAATCTTTGTGAACACAATCTGATAAACCGTTAAAAACCAAAAACAAATCTGGGGTCAACTTTGGAGCGTTGACACTTTTTCTATTGTACAAAAAACATATAGTGTTGATACGACATTCCCAATTTTGCAATCTGCAAAGAAACAAACTTTTTTTGAACAAGAAGAACAAGAAAACCAATGTAAGCGCGTATTTAAAAAAACAAGACAAAACAAGCGCAAATTTTGGCCAACCGGCCTTTGTCAAGCGCGAACCACGGTCACAAAAAAGACCACCAAACACCAAACAACGGATAATAAAAGCAGGGGCTAAAAAAATTCCCTGCCGCCTCGTCCACTGCGGGTTGTTTTTTTTTGTTTTGTTTAAAAACG
>JAPXFY010000020.1:50674594-50677094 GCA_030674185.1 Monoplex corrugatus
ATCTACTCGTTCTGATTAGCCGTTAATAAAACTATGCGATAAGATTTTTTAAACAAATCTACTCGTTCAAATTAAGTGTCAATAAAACTATGTGATAAGATTTTATAAACAAAGCTACTCGTTCAAATTAGCCGTCAATAAAAATACATGTGATAAGATTTTTTAAAGAAATCTACTCGTTCAGATTAGCCGTCAATAAAACTATGTGATAAGATTTTTTAAACAAATCTACTCGTTCAAATTAGCCGTCAATAAAATTATATGTAATAAGATCTTTCTTTTTTTTTTTTTTAAAGAAATCTGCTTGTTCAAATTAGCCGTCATCAAAATTATATCATAGTACATATAATAAGAATTAAAACATATCTCTCTTTCCGATTAGCTTTCAATAAAACTGTATGTTATAAGGATTCGTCGTCGTCATCATCATCATCATCATCATCATCATCATCATCATCATCATCATCATCATCATCATCATCATCATCATCATCATCTCTTCTTCTTCTTCTTCCTCCTCCTCCTCCTCCTCCTCCTCCTTCTCCTTGTAACTGTATCTTATAAGGATTCATCATCATCATCATCATCATCATCATCATCATTATCATCATCTTCTTCTTCTTCTTTCTCCTCCTCCTCCTCCTTCTGTTTGTCTTTTCCCTTAAGTCTGTGACGAGTCATTGGGGTGCTGCACTAAAGAACTCCTCACCAGATTCCTCCAGCTATGCTGGTTGTGTGCCAAAGCCTGGGTCTCTGCAAATGGGTTTCTTTCATACGACATGTCTGGGACAAATTGAACCTGATGGAGCTTCTCTCTCTCCAGATCAGACTTTTGTTTTGTCGGGCTGACTCCCAGCATGGGGCAGGTAGTATTGGGTTACATGGCTACCATTAGCTGAGAACAAGGATTACTCATTCAAATTAGTCATCAGTAAAACTATATATATCATAAGAATTGATACATATCCGCTCATATCAATTAGACGTCAATAAAACTATATAAGTAGGAAGAGTATTCATTTAAAATAGCAACTAGTGAAAATAAGTACAGTTTCAGTTTCAGTTTCTCAAGATGACGTCTCCGCGCTCGGAATGAATTCCATATGCACTAACGTCACAGGTGCCATGTGATGGAGAAGATCCAGAATGATCACGACGCAAGCCTTAGGCCTGCACATAAACCCACGAGCTGGCCAGGTCCTGAGTAAGTATAGTAAGAATCAAATCTCACCAGCATGTTTAATTGAACTGTCAATAGGCTTTATGTAATAAGAATTAAAAAATATCCGCTCGTATTACTTAGCCGTAAATACTACTATCTGTAGAAAGAGTAGGGTACTCATTCAAGATAGCCACCGGTGAAAGTAGATATAGTAAGAATTAAACAATGTGAACACGTTTAACTAAACTGTCAATAAGCTACGTATAATAAAAATTAAAAACTATTCTAAATTAATTTTGTACGGAAAAAAACACACTCTCATCTCTTTTAAAACTGAAAAAAATCATATGGGTACATGTCATGACAAACTTAACAAGAAACACCCAAGGGTGCTGGATGGGACCCAGAGCGACAATGCCTCACCTCTGACCAGTCACCTCTCAGTTCCTGACGCCACACGGCAGCCATTTCACCAAGCAAAGGAGACCGACAAGCGCTGCATGACTCACTCGGACCCAGTCATCGGTTACCATGACAAAGAGTCTTAATCACATGAGCTGTAAAACATGTCTGTTTCATATAAAGGACGTAAAATTTTAATGTGATGGTAGTGCTGTTCCCTACTTCATGTGTGTCAAAAGTAGGAAAATTACAATATGTTGAGAATAACTAAACTATTGAGACAGGTTGATAAGTTTAAATATGTGGGAACGATCATTTCACCAGACGGCAGATGCACATCAGAAATAGCCGGCAGAATCGGCCAAGCCAAAACAGCATTCAAGAAGATGAAAAGCATTCTTACCAACAAATGCCTATCAATTAACGTCAAGAAGAGAGTTCTTGAATGTTATATAGAACCGATAATGTAATACGGTTGTGAGGAGTGGACAGTCAACAAGCAAAGCCAGAACAAGATTGAGGCCGCCGAGATGTGGTTTCTAAGAAGAATGTTGAGAGTTCCACGGACAGCAAAGAAAACAAACGAGACAGTCTTGATGGAGGCAGACACAAGAAGATCATTCATAAGGAAGATTAGGAAAAAACAGGTAACATTTATAGGCCGTTTTATGAAGAAAGAGGAATTAGAGCACCTGGTCACAACAGGAAAGCTGGAGGGAAAGAGAGCACCAGGTAGACTCAGGGAGTAAATATTAGACGGACTTGCAGAGTGGCCGAGGACAGAGAGGGTGGAAGAGGTGCTTGCGGCAACAAGGGAGAGAAACAGATGGAAGGCCGTAATTGCCAACGCCATGTGGCAGGACACTTGATGATGATGATGATTAAGAGTAAATTGTATTCTTTTTGAAGCCACTATAGATCATCGGTGTCATTATA
>JAPXFY010000020.1:50682094-50692094 GCA_030674185.1 Monoplex corrugatus
CATTTAGTCCCTTTTTTACCCACTGGACGAGGCGGCAGGGAAGTTTGAGTCTTTTTCTTATGATTTTGTGTTTGGTGTTTGTTTGTGATTGTACATTCGTGCTTGACAAAGGCCAGTTGGCCGAAAATTTGCGCCTGTCTTGTCTTGTTGTATTGAATACGCGTTCTGATTCGATTTTCTTTTTTTTTTTTTTTTTTCTGGTTGCTTGTTGTGGAATAGTTCGGGTGTGTCCATACCTATTGATTTCACTGCTTGATCTGCTTTAAGGTTCCTTGATCAGCCAGCATATGTGTTCCATGCTGTGGTTTAGACAGATTGTGTGTGTGTGTGTGTGTGTGTGTGTGTGTGTGTGTGTGTGTGTGTGTGTGGTGTGTGTGTGTGTGTGTTGTGTGTGTGTGTGTGTGTGTTTGTGAATCAGTAAAGCCAGAATCTCACACGACTTTAGGAAATATTAGTCCAACAGAATGTGTGTTTCCGCAGATGTGTGTGTGTTGTGTGTGTGTGTGTGTGTGTGTGTCTCTGTGTGTGTCTGTGTGTGTGTGTGTTGTGTGTGTGTGGTGTGTGTGGTGTGTGTGTGCGCGCGCGCGGCGCGTGTGTGTGTGTGTGTTGTGTATGTTTTGGTGTTGTGTTGTGTGACGATGTGAGTGAGTGAGTGAGTGAGTGTGGTGTGTGTGTGTGTGTATGTGTGGTGTGTGTGTTGTGTGTGTGTGTGTGTGTGTGTGTGTGTGTGTGTGTGTGTGTGTGTGTGTGTGTGTGTGTGTGATTGAATAAGAAACAGAATACTCACCACGACTTCAAGCAAAACATTAGTACAATACGCTGTGTTTTACCCAGATTTATGTGTGTGTGCGTGCGCGCGCGCGCGCGCGTGCGTGTGTGTGTGTGAGTGAGTGATGTGTGTGTGTGCGTGCGTGCGTGCGTGCGTGCGTGCGTGCGTGTGTGTGTGTGTGCGTGCGCGTATGTGTGTGTGTGTGTGTGTGTGTGTGTGTGTGTGTGTTTGTGTGTGTGAAATCACCAAAAGCCAGAAATACTCACAAACGACTTTAATATGCAAAACATTAGTACAAGGCGCTGTGGTTTACACAGATTTGTGTGTGCATGCATGCGAAAAAATAAAAGCCAGAAATTCAATTTTATTTGTCTCTCGCTCTCAGGGATGGGTTCTGTCACTGGGTTGAGTACTTTTAAAATTTGACACTAAGCAGACGACACAAGGTTGTCAACAGACCATTGCATCACGTTGTTTCTGACATGTTGTTATTGAACACTACCATCAGATCAGAACTGGCATGGCCTGAGGGGATGCCTATCCTGTGTTTTTTTGATCGTTTTAAGCTAAAGTCGATCAAATCAACATCTCTCCATCACACAAGTGAAGTGATTCGATATAATGCGCGTAGAGAACAGTTTGCTAAAAATCGACTGTGTTCAAAGTGCTGGAGAAGTGCTTTCAAAATTAAAAGTGCGCGTGCGCGCACACATACACACATACGCGCCGCGCGCGCGCGCACGCACGCAAGCACACACACTCACGCACACATACACACGCACACACACACGCACGCACGCACGCACATACATACACACACTCACATACACACACACACACACACCCGCATACACACACACATACATACCACACACATACACACACACACTCGTACACACACATATACACACACATACACACACACACACACGCACGCACACACACACGCATGCACACATACGCACGCACGCACACACGCATACACACACACACACGCATACACACACATGCACACACACACACACGCATACAGACACACACACATACATACACACACATGTACACACACACTCACACAACACATATACACACACACATACACACACACACACACACACACACACACACACACCACACACACACACACACACACTCAAACACGCACACGAGAGACTAATGGCCTAAGTAAATGTCACACATGGCGTCCATACTGGACATTTCTCAAGTTCTATCAGATGTGAAGTTCAACAGGCCCCAAAAGGCCTGCAAACACCGAAATAGTTCAAAGTTCAAAATCACCAAAACAGAATGGCACGCTGCTGATTGATGTTCGTAAAAGTGCCGGGAGCAAATCTGACGTGGCAACATTACCTGTGTAGGTCACTCACCCCCGCAAACTTATAAACATAAATCACACGGCAGTGCAGACTAATGCGATTTACTCTGTTGGAACTAATCCACGGTCTGCGAGAGAAAGAGAGAGTGTATGGCCAGGAAATACACAATATACGCAGCACACCTTTTGGCCTTCATGGGCACACAGAGTCAAGGTGGTTCTACGGTTCACCTCTGATACTACTATACCTTATCTTACGTGTCTGTAAGTCTGTGACTCTTACACCGCCTGTACCGTAACTCAGTGCAATGTGTTATATAGCCAGTGACTGAGGGAACTTAACGTTTGTGCTTACCTTTACCTGTGTAGAAAAAAGGTAGGATGTTGTACACGGTAAAGTCTAGATAAAACGGTAAAGATACACCTCTCCCTGTGTGCAACAATATGATACAGTACTCCTTCTGTTGCACGAACTGTTATTAATTAACCCTTCGACTCCCCGCACCCAGTCCATCAGCAACCTGTATTGCCAGCCATGTTAGCGAAGCAAAAAATTTAACCTTTGACTGCCTCACCCTATCCACCAGCTCCCTGCCGAAGCTGGCGGAAAGGGTGAGAGAGTGGAAGGGTCAAGTTTTTGCAGTTGGTGGATAGGTGCGGGAGTCAAAGGGTTAATCAAATCATGTACAGTTCAGTTAGAAATAAACAAGTTATAATTATAATAAATTTTTAAACAAATTAGTTCAAGGTTTAATTGAAATCTGATCAGACTATTGACTCGCACGATTGGTGGGATGTTTAATAATTTTCAACATGATGATTATACTGTCTACTGCCAGCGTTCGTTCCTTCGTTAATTTTTTTTAACGTCTATTTACGTATGTGATTTTAGACAATTGACCAGTCTGATGGTAGGCCAGTGCATAGTTTCTCTTCCTCCATGCTTTACCTTTTCCAACCTGGAAGAGGGCCAGTGGCCAGGTGTTCACTGCTGTGTTTTTACTGACGCTGTAGGGAGTGTCGGCTGAATGTTGTGTATTCTTTATTTGCTTTTTTTTGTGTGTGCTCTTTTTCTTCTTTTCTGCCCTTTTCCTCTTCTTTTTCTTCTTCTTTTTGCTTTTGCTCTTTCTTCTTGTGTTGTTTTCTTGTTTCGTTTTTTCTGTTGTTGTTTTTGTTTTTGTTTTTCTTCTGTTGTTGACTAAAGAGAGAGAGAGAGAGAGAGAAGAGAGAGAGAGAGAGAGAGAGAGAGAGAGAGAGAGGAGAAGAGACTGACAGAGAGAGAGAAGACACACACACACACACATACAGAAAGAAGAGAGAGAGAGAGACAGAAGAAAGAGAGACAGAGAGAGAGAAGGCAGAGAGATGATACACAAGAGAGAGAGAAACAGAAGAGAGAGAGAAGACAGAAGACAGAGAGACAGAGAGAGACAGAGAAAACAAGAGAAAGAGAGCAGAGAGTCAGACAGAGAGATAAGAGAGAGGCAGAGAGAGGGAGAGGCAATGTGTGTTTGTGTTCGTGTGTACATGTATATGTGTGCGAGTGTGTCTGTGTCTGTCTTAGAGTGAGAGAGATTAGGGGACAGAAATAGCACCAAGACTAAACTCGAAACTACACACAGAGAGCGCATGAACAAGACAAGATACTGACTGCAAGACAGACACAACACAGAAAAAGTATACCAGAAAACCTAGAAGCTGAACAGAACATAAAAGGTTCCGATCTATACACTGGTCGGTCACCCGCAGAGAAGCGAACTAACGTAGCGTTGGTAATAGTACTGACTGGCATTGGTAGCAGTCGTAGTAGTAGGCTAGTACTGAAGATTCTCTGCTCTCTCTCTAACAATAGAGGCAAGGACAGCTAGGAGGAGGCTGCATTGTTTTTTTGTTTTTTTTTCTCATTTCATAGCACTACTGCCTGTATAACATCGTTAGGGGCTTGCATTGTTTCGCCGCGAGGGCTGCTACTGCTGCTGCTGTTGTAGTAGTAGTGCCATCTGTATCGATGAAGGAAGATAGGTTGAGAGCTAGCGATGTGATGTGGAATTCAAGACTACTGTCAACGAGAATAGTTCTCTGTGCTGCTGCTGCTATTTGCTGCTGCTGAAGCATCCTGTTATGTTGAAGTACCAGTCGCCGCCGCCCACTGTTCTCTGTGTGTGGTTGTCTGCGTGCGTCTGAGCTTCTGTACCACCAGAGCTGTTGTTCTTGTTGTTGTTGTTGCTGCTGCTGATGGAGGTAAGCGGAGATTTCAATGTCTTTGCAAGGTTAACGCTTCTAGGGGTGGTCTTTCTCTCTCTCTCTCCCCCGCTCTGTCTGTCTGTCTGTCTGTCTCTCCCACTCTGTCTGTCTGTCTGTCTGTCTGTATCTCTCTCTCTCCTTCTTTCTCTCTTTCTCTCTCTCTGTCTGTCATCCATCTGTCCGTCTATCTGTCTGTTTCTCGCTCTCTTCTCTCTCTGGCTTTGTCTCTGTCTGTCTGTCCGTCTGTCTCTGTCTCTGTCTGTCTGTCCGTCGTCTGTCTCTGAATCTGCCTCTCTGTCTTTCTGTCTCTGTCTCTGTCTGTCTGTCCGTCTGTCTCTGGCTCTCTGTCTCTATCTCTCTGTGTCTGTCTCTGTCTTTCTCTTTTTGTCCTCTTCGTGAGTGAGTGTGATGTGTGTGTGTGTAGGAAGTGTACGTGTGGGAGGGGTGTGTTGTGTTGTATTTTGTGTGTGTACGTGTGTATTTTGATGGGTGTGGAACAAACTATACACATGCACGACTTGGAATGGTTGAGGGGGGGGGGGGAGAGTGTGTTTTGTGTCAGTATGGGTGTGTGTGTGTTGTGTGTGTGTGTGTGTGTGTGTGTGTGTGTGTGAGAGAGAGAGAGAGAATGGTGTTGTGTGTGTGTGTGTGTGTGTGTGAGAGAGAGTAGAGAGAGAGAGAGGCATGGTGTGTGTGTGTGTGTGTGTGTGTGAGCATGGGTGTGTGTGTGTGTGTGAGCATGGTGTGTGTGTGTGTGTGTGTGTGGTGTGAGCATGGTGTGTGTGTGTGTGTGTGTGTGTGTGAGCATGGTGTGTGTGTGTGTGTGTGTGTGGGTGTGTAGCATGGTGTGTTGTGTGTGGTTTGTGTGAGCATGGTGTGTGTGTGTGTGTGTGGTGTGTGTGTGTGTGGTGTGTGTGTGTGTGAGCATGGTGTGTGTGTATGTGTGAGTGTGTGTGTGTGTGTGTGTGTGTGTGTGTGTGCTTGTTTGTTGCATATGTGTGTATGTGTGTATACAAACAGAAGAGAGAGAGAGAGAGAGAGAGAGAGAGAGAGAGAGAGAGAGAGAGCGTGTGTGTATGTATGTATGTATGTGTGTTTGTGTACGTGCTTGCATGTGACGTGTGTTTGGCGTGTATGTGTGCTCGTGCTCACTTTCGTTTTCTTGTGTTTTTATGTATACATGTACACGCGCGCACACATAATGTGTGTGTGTGTAAGAATATGAACGTTTTGCCTTTTTACTTGTTAGTGTGACCTTTCTGAACTCGTTTCACTCACTGGGCGGGCCAGTCTGTGTGACAAATTGCTGGAGAGTGCAAAACTAAATTGCTGTTTTTTTGTGTGTTACTCTCTCTCTCTCTCTTTCTCTTTCTGTGTCTGTCTGTCTGTCTCTTTCTCTGCCTCTGTCTGTCTCTGTCTGTCTGTCTCTGTCTGCCTGTCTGTCTGTCTCTCTTCGTTATTTGTGTAGAAGAAAATAGCAATGGAAAAAGCAAAACAAGAAAACAACGAAAGAAGAAGGAGCAAAGCAAAAAGATGAAGAAAAGGTGAGGGGGGGGGGAAGAGATTGACACAGAGTGAGTGTGTGTATTTGTGTGTTTGTGTGTTTGTGTGTGTGTGTTTGTGTGTGTTTGTGTGTTTGTGTGTTTGTGTGTGTGTGTTTGTGTGTGTTTGTGTGTGTGTGTGTGTGTGTGTGTGTGTGTGTGTGTGTGTGTGTGTGTGTGTGTGTGTGTGTGTGTATGTGTTTGTGTGTGTGTGTGTGTGTGTGTGTGTGTGTATGTGTATGTGTGCTTGTGTTTCCGTGTGAGTGTCTGTGTGTGTACGTATGTGTCTGTTTGTGTGAGTGTGTTTCTTGCGTGTATGTCTGTGCGTGCGCGTGTGTGTGTGTTTGTTGCGTGCGTGTGTGTGTTTGCGTGTGTGTGTGTGTGTGTGCGCGTGCGCGTGTGTGAGTGTGTGTGCGTGCCTGCATGCACGCATTATGATGATGGACTCTCTCGTCGACCCGACAGATAAGCAGGCATACTGATCTTCAGCACCTGTGGTGTGGGTGTTCATGTGGGATCATCATCATCATCATCATCATCATCATCATCATCATCATCAAGCGCCTTGCCACATGGCGTTGGCGATCATGGCCATCCATATGTTTCTATCCCTTGATGCCGCAAGCACATCTTTCACCCTCCCCGTCTTCAACCACTCTCCAATATTTTCTCCCTGGGGCTACCTAGTACTCCTTTCCCTCCAGCTTTCCTGTTGTGACCAGGTGCTCTAATTCCCCTTTCCTCATAAAATGGCCTGTACATGTTGCCTGTCTTTTCTTAATCTTCCTTATGAATGATCTTCTTGTGTCTCTCTCCATCAGGACTGTCTCGTTTGTTTTCTTTGCTGTCCATGGAACTCTCAACATTCTTCTCACAAACCACATCTCGGCTGCCTCAACCTTGTTCTGGCTTTGCTTGTTGACTGTCCACGCCTCGCAACCGTAGAACATTATCGGTTCTATATAACATTCAAGAACTCTCTTCCTGATGTTAATTGATAGGCATTTGTTGGTAAGAATGCTTTTGATCTTCTTGAATGCTGTTTTGGCTTGGCCGATTCTGCTGGCTATTTCTGATGTGCATCTGCCGTCTGGTGAAATGATCGTTCCCGGATATTTAAATCTTTTAACCCGTCTCAAGGTTGTGCCGTTTACTGTTATTTTGCATGAGGGGATTTCATTTGTTTTTTTTTTTTTTTTTTTTTTTTACTGATCACCATGAGTGTGGGATAAAAGACAAATAAATCCTGTCGGCACACGTTCTTCCGGAGGCTATGCATTGGGAGGAGCCCTGAGGCCTTGGGTTCTGCTTCCGCTGGCCTCTGTTGGGTTGAATAGCAAGCTGTTGTGCCCTGTTCAACTGTGATTGCGCCATGGCCTGCGTGAACTGCCATCGCCAACTTCCTCTGTTCTCTGTTCGGTTGAATAGCCGCTGTTGTACACTGTTAAACTGTGATTGCGCCCTAACCTTCGTGAACTGCTATCGCCAACTTCCTCTGTTGCTTGATGTTGATATTGATGTTGATGTGTAAACTGATGAGGTTGGCCTTCAGAATGTTATTGTATCGCTTTTAGTGATTGTCCTTGATCACGGTGTCCTTGCTTCAGCTCTCAGTACAGGATCATCTTTGGCATGTGGGTGTCTTTTGTACGGATGACGTGTCCCGTTTAATTAACCCTTTGACTCCCGCACCCTGTCCACCAGCTACCTGCGTTGTTAACGATGATCATAAAGCAAAAATTTAACCACTTTTTCCACAAAACTTAACACTTTGACTCTCTCACCCTATCCACCAGCTTCATGCACAGTTTTTGCCGTTGGTGGATAGGGTGCGGGAGTCAAAGGGTTAAATTTTTGCTGTTGGTGGATAGGGTACGGGAGTCAAAGGGTTAAGTTTTTTCAATTGGTGGATAGGGTGCGGGAGTCAAAGGGTTAAGTTTTTGCAGTTGGTGGATAGGGTACGGGAGTCAAAGGGATACGTTTTTGCAGTTGGTGGATAGGGTGCGGGAGTCAAAGGGTTAAATTAACGAGACTTGCACTTGCTGAGCCTGAAGATTCAATGCTTTGTTATTCTGGCTTGCTTTTATGCCTGACCTGACCAACACAAGGATTTTTTTAACCCTTTGACTCCCCAACCCTGTCTACCAGCATCCTGCATCGTCAACCCTACTAGCAAAGCAAAAACGTAACCCTTTGATTCCCTCACCCTATCCACTAGCTTCCTGCAGGAAGCTATGGTGGATAGAGTGAGGGAGTCAAAAGGTTAAGTTTTTGCAGTTGGTGGATAGAGTGCGGAAGTCAAAAGGTTAAGTTTTTGCAGTTGGTGGATAGAGTGCGGAAGTCAAAAGATTAAGTTTTTGTAGTTGGTGGATAGAGTGAGGGAGTCAAAAGGTTAAGTTTTTGCAGTTGGTGGATAGAGTGCGGAAGTCAAAAGGTTAAGTTTTTGTAGTTGGTGAATAGAGTGCGGAAGTCAAAAGGTTAAGTTTTTGCAGTTGGTGGATAGAGTGCGGAAGTCAAAAGATTAAGTTTTTGCAGTTGGTGGATAGAGTGAGGGAGTCAAAAGGTTAAGCTTTGTAGTTGGTGGATAGAGTGCGGAAGTCAAAAGGTTAAGTTTTTGCAGTTGGTGGATAGAGTGCGGAAGTCAAAAGGTTAAGTTTTTGCAGTTGGTGGATAGAGTGCGGAAGTCAAAAGATTAAGTTTTTGTAGTTGGTGGATAGAGTGAGGGAGTCAAAAGGTTAAGTTTTTGTAGTTGGTGGATAGAGTGCGGAAATCAAAAGGTTAAGTTTTTGCAGTTGGTGGATAGAGTGAGGGAGTCAAAAGGTTAAGTTTTTGCAGTTGGTGGATAGAGTGCGGAAGTCAAAAGGTTAAGTTTTTGCAGTTGGTGGATAGAGTGCGGAAGTCAAAAGGTTAAGTTTTTGCAGTTGGTGGATAGAGTGAGGGAGTCAAAGGGTTAAGTTTTTTGCAGTTAGTGGATAGAGTGCGGAAGTCAAAAGGTTGTTTTTGCAGTTGGTGGATAGAGTGCGGAAGTCAAAAGGTTAAGTTTTTGCAGTTGGTGGATAGACTGCGAGAATTAAAAGGTTAAAGTATGGAGGTAAGGGGGTGGGTGGGTGGGTGGGTGGTCCTGCAGTCATAATCCTCTCCTCACTCTCCCGCCTACTGAGGCTGGCAGTGATTGCCATATGTTGAACGGTGCCGGCAGCTGTATCTCTGTTGTTCACAGTCTCCGACTTCTACCTGATCTCCAGCTCAAGAAGCGCTCGTATTGTGTATGAAACAAAATGCTGGTTGCTCAAAATCGGAAGATAGTACGCTTCTCATGAAAAAAGATAAAATGTTAGACAGATGGGGAGAGTACTTTAAAGACCTTTTTGAAGATGACAGAAATGAAAAACACATTATAAGAAAGAACTTTGAAGGACCACCCATAATGAAAGATGAAGTTAGAGCATCATTGAAAAAGACGAAACCAGGAAAAGCCCCAGGACCAGACAACATTACTACAGAGATGATTGAAGCCCTGGAGGAATTCGGTATAGAAAAAATAACAGTCCTCCTAAATGAAATTTACGACACTGGAAAAATCCCCAAAGATATGTCAAAATCAATCTTCATTGCACTTCCAAAGAAGACAGGGGCTATAGAACGCGAACTTCATCGCACAATCAGTTTGATAAGTCATGTAACCAGGATCCTATTAAGAATAATCATGATGAGGACAAGGAATAGAATCAAAAGAGAAATAGCAGATGAACAGTGTGGATTTGTGGAAGGGAAAGGAACTATTAACGCCATATACATCCTAATAGGACTATCATAGAGAGGTCAATCGAGATGAACAAGGATTTGTATTAATGCTTTCTTGATTATACCACGGCTTTCGATCGGGTAAGACATGAAGAATTGATCAACCAACTAGAAAGACTCAATGTTGATGGAAAAGATCTACGAATAATCAGAAAGATGTATTGGAAACAAACATCTGCAATGAGAATAAAAAACGATATAAGCTCTTTGCAAAACATCAAAAGAGGAGTCAGACAGGGTTGTGTTTTGTCACCAGATCTGTTTTCACTTTACAGCGAAAACATCATGAGAAACCTACAGGAAGAC
>JAPXFY010000020.1:50712094-50714594 GCA_030674185.1 Monoplex corrugatus
AGGTCGGTATAGGGAGGCCAAATTGTACCAAGGAATTTTGAAAAAGTGCATTTCTAACATAATCGTGCCCTTTTAAGCTTTATTGTGTACACAATTACAATTTTCCAAAGCAAATGTTAAAACGTTAAGCTTTAGATTCCATTCATATTGTTGTGTATGCTCTTTTCAACGACACATACCGATAGGGTTGAGTATACCGATAGGGCTGAGTGTACCGATAGAGCTGAGTATATCGATATGGCTGAATATACCGACAGGGCTGAATATACCGACAGGGCTGAGTATACCGATAGGACTGAGTGTACCGATAGGGCTGAGTATACCGATAGGACTGAGTGTACCGATAGGGCTGAGTATACCGATAGGGTTGAGTGTACTGATAGGGCTGAGTATACCGATAGGGCTGAGTGTACCGATAGGGTTGAGTGTACTGATAGGGCTGAATATACCGATAGGGCTGAGTGTACCGATAGGGCTGAATATACGGATAGGGCTGAGTATACCGATAGGGCTGAGTATACCGATAGGGCTGAGTGTACCGATAGGGCTGAGTATACTGATAGAGCTGAGTATACCGATAGGGCTGAGTGTACCGATAGGGCTGAGTATACCGATAGGGCTGAGTATACTGATAGGGCTGAGTGTACCGATAGGGCGTCGGCTGCGCTGGTTGGGCCATGTTCGCCGCATGGAAGATGGTCGCATCCCAAAAGACATCCTTTATGGTGAGCTTGCCACAGGGCAGAGAAACATTGGCCGCCCACAGCTGAGATACAAAGACGTTTGCAAGCGTGACATGAAGGCGCTTGAGATCAACATTGAG
Organism: Monoplex corrugatus; assembly: GCA_030674185.1. NCBI lineage: Eukaryota > Metazoa > Mollusca > Gastropoda > Littorinimorpha > Ranellidae > Monoplex > Monoplex corrugatus. Next base: position 50,712,918 of record JAPXFY010000020.1, read on the forward strand.
TCCTGGGAGGACCTCGCAGACGACCGCAACAGCTGGAGAACTACTCTCAAGAAACAGCTGCGGATTGGTGAGGACAAACTGTCAGCTGCTGCAGCAGAAAAACGAGTTCGCAGAAAAGGGATGACAGCCAACAGACCAGCATCAGCATACATATGCGACCGCTGCGACAGAGACTGCCTCTCTCACATTGGTCTGTACAGTCACAGGCGACGCTGCTTGGACCAAGCAGACAGCCCATCTAGACATTAGAACGGATGTACTTTGTCCATGGTCAGTCATGACCGAAGGAGGCCTACCTACCTACCGATAGGGCTGAGTATACCGATAGGGCGAGTATACCGATAGGGCTGAGTATACCGATAGGGCGAGTGTACCGATAGGGCTGAATATACTGATAGGGCTGAGTGTACCGATAGGGCTGAATATACCGATAGGGCTGAATATACCGATAGGGCTGAATATACCGATAGGGCTGAATATACCGATAGGGCTGAATGTACCGATAGGGCTGAATATACCGATAGGGCTGAATATACCGGTAGTCGGCTGAATATACCGATAGGGCTGAATATACCGATAGGGCTGAATGTACCGATAGGGCTGAATGTACCGATAGGGCTGAATATACCGATAGGGCTGAATGTACCGATAGGGCTGAATGTACCGATAGGGCTGAATGTACCGATAGGGCTGAATATACCGATAGGGCTGAATATAACCGATAGGGCTGAATGTACCGATAGGGCTGAATGTACCGATAGGGCTGAATGTACCGATAGGGCTTTAACAAGCACTGGATCCTTCACCTCAGCTAACTGGAGGTCCCCACCCCATCCGTCTTTCCGTTCTTTCTCGCTCTTCCTACTGTGTAGAAGTCCCCAGAGGATCCAGCATTTTGCCGGAATTTATAAAGTCTTTTAAACGTTTGCGTAATTACATATCAGGTCAAAGTTGAAATGAGACCAGCCAACTTTTTCGGCTGAGGTCACAATCTGTCAAGTCTCAAGGGATGTAATTCTATAAACGTCAAAGGATATAACTGACTATCTGGGTAATTGGTTTACATTCTTGATCTAAAAACGTCAAGGAATATAACTGTATTTCTGGGTAGTGGTCTCGCATTCTTGATCTAGTTGTGTTCTAAGGTTAAAAAACTATTCCATTTATGTTGTATAGAGGAGTGTTCTGAGCTTACTGGTTTTGTACTTTGTATCTGCTTCTATGCGAGCTGAATGGGTAGCGCAAACTGTGTTAGATTTGAGTTCTATGCAACATGGGAGATAATTCTCAAGAGTTATGTCCTTTGATTATATTATAAAAACTCTCCCTGCTTCCCTCTTATTTCTTTGGTATTGCATTTATGTTTTATTTTATTTTTGTAGTTGTTTGTTTTTGTTTATTGCTATTATTTTAATTTTGACCAGAACAAAGGGAGGTGTTAAGATTGTTTGACCATCTTGTTTTCCATAGTCATCTCCCTATCTGTTTCCTCTGCCTGTTCGCTGGAGCATGGTTAATGCAGGCCCGGTTATAAATGAGCATGGTCATGTCCTGTAAGCTTCCGTCATTTTATCAGGAACAGATCGTCTTCAAAGGCTTTCCATCTTTTTACCGTGATCCAAACGTCTTTTTAATAGGATAGTAATTAATGGAATTCAATTGTGGAGGTCAAGGCCG
>JAPXFY010000020.1:50722094-50724594 GCA_030674185.1 Monoplex corrugatus
TCTCACTTATGCTCTTGTAATCACTGTTTGCAAGTGACACATTACTCAACTTGCACACACACACACACACACACACACACACACACACACACACACACACACACACACACACATACACACACACACACACACACACACACACACACACACACATACACACACACACACACACACACACATACACACACACACACACACACACTCTCTCTGTCTCTCTCTCTCTCTCACACACACACACATACACACACACACACACACACACACATACACACACACATGTCTCCGAACAATATGAACTAATCTTCGTTTAAAAGAGACTACCTCCCTTCAAAAGAAAAGAAAAAATAATAGAAAGAGAAAAGGAAAAAAGAAAGAAAGAAAGAAAGAAAAAAAAGACAGAAAGAAGGAAAGGAAAAGAAAGAAAGAAAGAAAAAAAGAAAGAAAGAAAGAAAGAAACGAAAATGAAATAAAATAAAAATTCTAAAAGCCGGAAATCTAAAGGCAGATTGATATAATTCTTGCATTTTCAGTCCAGTGTACTTTTGTGCCGAGGCAAAATTCACGTCACTTCTATTCTGTTTGCTGTTGAGTAAATCCCGCTGTAATGTCTGATGTTCAATTGGCATAGTTTGTATTGATTTGTTCCGGAATGTTTTGTCGTGATGGACAATTTGTCTCAGAAATCAATTCTGGGCTTAACCCTGCTCGACTGATTAGTAACGTTACTTCTCCCTCTTGCCTCTCTCTGTGTGTGTCTCTCTGTGTGTCTCTGTCTCTCTGTCTCTCCTTTATGCAGACTCACACACACACACACACGCACACACACACACGCACACACACACACACACACACACACTCACACTCACACACACACACACACTCACACACACACAGATATATATATATATATATATGTATATATATTTATACATGTGTATATATACTACTCTCACATATGCATACGCACATACACACCACACACACACACTCTCTCTCTCTTTCAGGCAGACACACACACACACACACACAAACACACACAGACACACACAAACACACACACACGCATACACACACAAAACACACACACACACACACACACACACACACACACACACACACACACACACACACACACACACACACACTCACACATGTGTCTGTGTGTGTATGTGTGTGTGTCCTTGAGGGACAGAGAGAGGGAGGTAATGTGTACTTGTGAGTGAGTGTATGTGTGTATATGTATGTGTATGTGCATGTGCATGTGCATGTGCATGTGTATCTGCGTGCGAGTGTACGCATGTGCTCGAGCGCGCGTGCATATGTGTGTGTATATGTGTGTGTGTATGCGTGTGCACATGTGCATTGTGTGTGTGTGTGGTGGTCTTTGATTTAATGTCTATTCACTAAAGTGATTTTAGACACACACAAAAAAAAAGGGGGGGGGGAGTGATAGAGGAGGAGTGAAGAAGATATTTGAAAATTGTCAATTTTGAATTTGAGAAAAGATGATCCAGAAAACAACTGTTTTGAAGAGGGGAAGGTAAAACTAACAAATAATGTTACCATAATTATCGATTTAAACAAACAAACTGACAAACAAAATTAGTAAATATCCGGAAGAAATGAATAAAAAGTAAAACTAATAATTGACTAACCACAACAATGAACAAGTCAAATAACATTTTAAAGGTAATTCGCTATAGGACTTTTTGACAGGCTAACAAAAAATTCATACAGTAATGATGATGAGGCAAATATGTCAGAAACTGTACTCACAGATAGTGTTGGAATATGTCGTTTTACCCTAACGCAAGAAAGAATATGACTATGTGTTATCTTCTTTCCACACAGACACACTATGTTATTGGTATATTTTGTTTTGAATGCATCAAGTTTCCATCTGTACATAAGGGACTGTATAGTTCTGCTGGCATGAAGCTGCTTAAGTATTTTGCTAACTTCAAAGTTCATGTGACATTTATCATACTTTTTCTGTTTTAATTGGAACTGCTTCCAGACGTAGTTGTCCACTAAAGTGTAATTCTCGTGCAACGAGAGAGAAAGCTGGATATTGTTTGAATCTGGTGAGTTATTAGCTCCCCGTTTGGCAGCCCTGTCAACTTTATTATTATAACTAAAAGAAACTATGAGAAGGTATCCAGCAGAAAGTAATATCAGTGCCTCTTAAAGATAAATTATGAATCAAGTGACTTATTTCCAGAATCATTTCTGATCTTGTTTGTAATTTTGATAATTCAAGAGCCTGAAGTACTGATTTTGAATCAACGCAAAGAAGTATCTGAAAAATTGTCCTAGGAAGACTTATCAGAAAGTTTAAAGCCATTAATATTGCAAAGAGTTCAGCTGTAAAGATAGATTTATCAAGTCCTATGTAGAAAGATTTTTCAATTTTGAGAGCAGGTATTAAAAACGCTGAGCCTGCTTTTCTTCCAATTACTGACCCATCAGTGTAAATTTTCAAATGATCAGAATATACGTC
>JAPXFY010000020.1:50734594-50739594 GCA_030674185.1 Monoplex corrugatus
AAATTCCATATGCGTTTCATCCAGTTTCCAGCAATTATCTAAAGACTCACTGAGTCTACGCAAAACCCTATGCACTGGCAAGGTTTTGAAATGAATGGGGTGGAGGATGGGGGGGGGGGGGGGGGGGGGGAGAGCGACCTATGAAACCAGCTGACACCACCAGAATGATGGAAACATTAAGATGGGCGGTGAAATAATTAAAATACAGAACGACAGTAGCAAAACGGTCACTAGTAACAGAAAGATTAATAGTAGCAGAAAGAACAATAGGAGCAGCACCAGAAAGAACAATAGTAAGAGAAAGAACAATAGCAATAGTATCAGAAAAGAACAATAGTAACAGTAACAGAAAGAACAATAGCAATAGTGCTAGAAAAGAACAATAGTAACAGTAACAGAAAGAACAATAGTAACAGTAACAGAAAGAACAATGGTAACAGTAACAGAAAAGAACAATAGCAATAGTTAAAGAAAACAATAGTACGGAAAGAACAATAGCAACAGTACCAGAAAAGAACAATAGTAACAGAAAGAGCAATAGCAATAGTACCAGAAAAGAACAATAGTAACAGAAAGAACAATAGCAATAGTACCAGAAAAGAACAATAGTAACAATAACAGAAAGAACAATAACAATAGTTACAGAAACGATAGAACCAGAAAGAACAATAGCATAGTTACAGAAATGATAGAAACAGAAAGAACAATAGCAATAGTTACAGAAACGATAGAAACCAGAAAGAACAATAGTCAATAGAACAGAGAACAACAGTCGATACTGAACAGAACAAATAGCAACAAGAAAAACTGTAACGGAAAGAACAATAGTTACAGAATAAATAGTACCAGAAAGAACAATAAAAGCAAAAAAGCAATAGTAGCTGAAAGAACAATGATAACAGAAAGAGCAACTACAAGAGTAGCAGAAAGAACAATGATAACAGAAAGAGTAACTACAAGAGTAGCAGAAAGAACAATGATAACAGAAAGAACAATAGCAACAGTAATAGAACAACAGTAGCAGAAAAGTCAATAGGAGCACAATGAGCAATAGTAACAGGAAAAAAACCCATTAGCATCGAAAGAACAATTGCAGCAGAAAGAATAATAGCAGAAAGAACAATTGCAGCAGAAAGAACAATAGCAGAAAGAACAATTGCAGCAGAAAGAACAATAGCAGCAGAAAGAACAATTGCAACAGAAAGAACAACAGCAGACAGAACAATTGTAGCAGAAAGAACAATTGTAGCCGAAAGAAAAATTGCAGCAGAAAGAACAATTGTAGTAGAAAGAACAATTGCAGCAGAAAGAACAATTGTAGCAGAAAGAACAATAGCAGCAGAAGGAACAATAGCAGCAGAAAGAACAATTGCAGCAGAAAGAACAATAGAAGCAAAAAGAACAATAGAAGCAAAAAGAACAATAGCAACAGAAAGAACAATAGAAGCAGAAAGAACATAGCAGCAGAAAGAACAATAGAAGCAAAAAGAACAATAGCAACAGAAAGAACAATAGAAGCAAAAAGAACAATAGCAACAGAAAGAACAATAGAAGCAGAAAGAACATAGCAGCAGAAAGAACAATAGAAGCAAAAAGAACAATAGCAACAGAAAGAACAATAGAAGCAAAAAGAACATAGAAGCAAAAAGAACAATAGCAACAGAAAGAACAATAGAAGCAGAAAGAACATAGCAGCAGAAAGAACAATAGAAGAAAAAAGAACAATAGCAGCGGAAAGAACAAAATAGAAGCAAAAAGAACAATAGAAGCAAAAAGAACAATAGCAACAGAAAGAACAATAGAAGCAGAAAGAACATAGCAGCAGAAAGAACAATAGAAGCAAAAGAACAATAGCAGCAGAAAGAACAATAGCAGCAGAAAGAACAATAGAAGCAGAAAGAACAATAGCAACAGAAAGAACAATAGCAGCAGAAAGAACAATTGTAGCAGATAGAACAATAGCAGCAGAAAAAACAATAGCAGCAGAAAGAACAATAGCAGCAGAAAGAACAATTGTAGCAGATAGAACAATAGCAGCAGAAAAAACAATAGCAGCAGAAAGAACAATAGCAGCAGAAAGAACAATTGTAGCAGATAGAACAATAGCAGCAGAAAGAACAATAGCAGCAGAAAGAACAATAGCAACAGAAAGAACAATGTAACATAGAACAATTGTAGCAGATAGAACAATTGTAGCAGAAAGGTCAATGGCTGTACAAAGAACAATAGTAACAGAAAGAAGAACAGTATTAGAAGCAGAAAGGTCAATAGTAGCAGAAAGGTCAATAGTAGCAGAAACAACAGCAGTAGCAGAAACAGCAATAGTAGCAGGAAGAACAACAGTAAGAGAAGGAACATAGAAATAAAAGAACATTAGCAATAGTAGCAGACAGAACAACAGTAACAGAAAGAACAGTAGTAGCAAAAGAATATTACCAATAATAAGAGAAAGACCAATAGTAACGGAAAGAACAAGAGTAACAAAATAACATTAGCAATAATAAAAGAAAAACAATTAGATCAATAGTAACAGAAAGAACAGTCGTAGCGAAAGAACATTTACGATACTAACAGAAATATCAATGGTAACAGAAAGAACAGTAGTAACAAAAGAACATTTGGGATACTAACAGAAAGATCGATAGTAACAGAAAGAACAGTAGTAGCTAAAGAACATTTGGGATATTAACAGAAATATCACTGGTAACAGAAAGAACAGTAGTAGCTAAAGAACATTTGGGATACTAACAGAAATATCACTGGTAACAGAAAGAACAGTAGTAGCTAAAGAACATGTGGGATACTAACAGAAATATCAATAGTAACAGAAAGAACAGTAGTAGCTAAAGAACATTTGGGATACTAACAGAAATATCAATAGTAACAGAAAGAACAGTAGTAGCTAAAGAACATTGGGATACTAACAGAAAGATCGATAGTAACAGAAAGAACAGTAGTAGCTAAAGAACATGTGGGATACTAACAGAAATATCACTGGTAACAGAAAGAACAGTAGTAGCTAAAGAACATGTGGGATACTAACAGAAATATCAATGGTAACAGAAAGAACAGTAGTAGCTAAAGAACATGTGGGATACTAACAGAAATATCAATAGTAACAGAAAGAACAGTAGTAGCTAAAGAACATGTGGGATACTAACAGAAATATCAATGGTAACAGAAAGAACAGTAGTAGCTAAAGAACATTTGGGATACTAACAGAAATATCGATAGTAACAGAAAGAACAGTAGTAGCTAAAGAACATGTGGGATACTAACAGAAATATCAATAGTAACAGAAAGAACAGTAGTAGCTAAAGAACATTTGGGATACTAACAGAAATATCAATAGTAACAGAAAGAACAGTAGTAGCTAAAGAACATTTGGGATACTAACAGAAAGATCGATAGTAACAGAAAGAACAGTAGTAGCTAAAGAACATGTGGGATACTAACAGAAATATCACTGGTAACAGAAAGAACAGTAGTAGCTAAAGAACATGTGGGATACTAACAGAAATATCAATGGTAACAGAAAGAACAGTAGTAGCTAAAGAACATTTGGGATACTAACAGAAATATCGATAGTAACAGAAAGAACAGTAGTAGCTAAAGAACATGTGGGATACTAACAGAAATATCAATAGTAACAGAAAGAACAGTAGTAGCTAAAGAACATGTGGGATACTAACAGAAATATCAATAGTAACAGAAAGAACAGTAGTAGCTAAAGAACATGTGGGATACTAACAGAAATATCAATAGTAACAGAAAGAACAGTAGTAGCTAAAGAACATTTGGGATACTAACAGAAATATCAATAGTAACAGAAAGAACAGTAGTAGCTAAAGAACATGTGGGATACTAACAGAAATATCAATAGTAACAGAAAGAACAGTAGTAGCTAAAGAACATTTGGGATACTAACAGAAATATCAATAGTAACAGAAAGAACAGTAGTAGCTAAAGAACATTTGGGATACTAACAGAAAGATCGATAATAACAGAAAGAACAGTAGTAGCTAAAGAACATGTGGGATACTAACAGAAATATCAATAGTAACAGAAAGAACAGTAGTAGCTAAAGAACATGTGGGATACTAACAGAAATATCAATGGTAACAGAAAGAACAGTAGTAGCTAAAGAACATTTGGGATACTAACAGAAATATCGATAGTAACAGAAAGAACAGTAGTAGCTAAAGAACATGTGGGATACTAACAGAAATATCAATAGTAACAGAAAGAACAGTAGTAGCTAAAGAACATGTGGGATACTAACAGAAATATCAATAGTAATAGAAAGGACAGTAGTAGCTAAAGAACATGTGGGATACTAACAGAAATATCGATAGTAACAGAAAGGACAGTAGTAGCTAAAGAACAATAAACAGCAATAGTAACAGAAAGAGGAGGAGTAGAAGAAACAAGGGAAATAAACGTGATACTAAGCACTGGAAACAAGAAACAAATAGCAAACAAACAAAAACTAACAAGCCAACAAACAAACAAATAAACAAAACAGCCAACAACAACGATGACGACGACAACAAAAGGAGACGAATTAGAGATAAAAAACGTGAATGAGGACGGTACAAGCATATCCATGTCCTTTACCTTGTCTCGCTCTCTCTGAGTCTATTTCCGTATGTATGTGTGCTTTTCTCTTATCTCTGTCTGTCTGTCTGTCTGTCTGTCTGTCTCTCTTCTCTCTTTCTTTCTCTCTGTCTCTTTCTCTCTGTCTCTTCTCTCTCTGTCTCTTTCTCTCTGTCTCTTCTCTCTCTTTCTCTCTCTGTCTCTTCTCTGTCTGTCTGTCTGTCTCTCTCTGTCTCTTCTCTCTCTCTCTCTCTCTTCTCTCTCTGCCTCTTTCTCTTCCTTTCTCTCTCTGCTTCTTTCTCTTCCTCTCTCTGTATCTGTTTCTCTTCTCTCTCTGTCTCTTTCTCTCTGTTCTCTCTCTTCTCTCTCTGTCTGTCTGTCTCTCTTTATTCTCTCTCTGTCTC
>JAPXFY010000020.1:50749594-50752094 GCA_030674185.1 Monoplex corrugatus
CGATGTGTTGCGTGGCGCCGTGCGCGCGCGCCACGTGTGTGTGTATGTGTGTGTGTGTGTGTGTGTGTGTGTGTTCGTTCGTTATTTCTTTTAACGTTTATTCATATAAGCGTGTACGTGTGCGGTGTGTGTGTATGCATGTGTGTGTATGTTGTGTGTGTGTGTGTGTGTGTGTGTGTGTGGCGCGCCGCGCGTCTGTGTGTATACGTGTGTGTGTGTGTGTGTGAGTATGTAGTGAGAGTGAATGAGTGAGTGTGTGTATGCGTGTGTGCATGCATGCGAGCGTGCGCGCGTTCGTTCCCTTCTTTATTTCTTTTAACGTCTATTCACAGAAATAGAGCTCGCGCATGTGTGTTTGTGTATGTGTGTGTGTGTGTATCGCGCACGCGCTCGCGCTGCGCAGCGCGCGCGCGCGCGTGTGTATGTGTGTGTGTGTGTGTTGTATTAGTCCTTAAATAACAGCTTAATCCTCCCCAAGTTGGCTGGTCACATCTCTCCGACAGGCCGCTTGCCACAGTGGAGGACAATGGGGTAACGTAGTGGCTTAGTGGTTTTAGCGTCCTGCATGTATGCCAGATGTTCCAGGGTTGATTCCTCTGACAGCACAAGGAAGAGTTGCTCCAACTCTCCAGTAAATCTTGTGTATTTGTCTGGGTGCTAGTCTCTTCGAAGACAAGTTAAAGGGAAGTTAAATCTGTGCCAAACTCTTGGCATGTTGAAAAAAATGGAGAAGATATGAAGCAAACAAACAAACAAACAAATAAACAGACAGATAAACAAACAAACAAACACACACAAGGAAAAAACACACACACACGCACACACACACACACCCAAACACACACACATACGCACACACTCACACACACACACACACACACACCACACACACACACACACACGAAAGCACACACATGAGCGCACAGACACACACAGATACTCGTCTTAAAGCACATATGTGAATAGACGATAAAAGAAATAACGAACGGACACACAACACACACACACACACACACACACACACACAACACACACACACAACACACACACATGAAAACACGCACGAGCGCACACACACACACACACACACACACACCACACCCACGCACACACACACACGCACACACTCACACACACACACACACACACGCACACACACACACGCACACATCACACACACACACAACACGAAAGCACACACCACACACACACACACACACACACACACAAGCACACACCCACACACACACACACACACACACACACATACACACACACATACACACCCCACACACACAACACACACACCACACAGAAAGCACACACACGAGCGCGCGCACACACAGACACACACACACATATGAAAGCACACACACGAGCGCGCGCACCACACACACACACACACATACACATATGAAAGCACACACACGAGCACGCACGACCACACACACACACACACTACACACACACACACACACACACATACACATATGAAAGCACACACACGAGCACGCACGTACACACACACAACACACACACATACACACACACACACACACACACACACACACACACACACACACACACACACACACACACACACACACACACACACACACACACACACACACACGATATGAAGTCTGTGGGATCGATGTCTCCATGTGTCTGTGTCCTAATGAACTTCATTGTTTCACGTACAACAATTGACCACCAGATTATGAGACCAGCATCGACCCTTATCTGATCAGAAACCATGCCTTGTTGGACAGTATAGCTGCCGTAACATAAATATGATAGAAAATATTTATTATTGACTCGTTCGCAAGAAACGGGCAAAAATTCATTTTTGGACATAAAGATATTTACATCACTGAAAAGTTGAAGAAATGTTCGTTCCAATGGTGTTTCGATCAAACCTTCAACATGAACAGTACCTAATTTACAAATTTATAAACGTAGCAAATGAAAACGTTGCCATTTTGAGAAAATTGCAGTTACTGTAGTGAGAAGAGTGGCAGAATGGTTCAGACTTTCGCCTGTCAATAACTAAACTCAAGGTTCCAGTGTTCGTTTCCCGTTGAGGCATCAACTTTTCTCCTCTGTTTGACCTGAAAATTGAACTGAACGTCTAGTCCTTCAGACGAGGACGACAAACGAGTCGGACTCGTCTGCCTTCTGGTCTGCGTACGCTAAATGTTCCAAGGCAGTTGAAAATCGTGAAGAGCAGGGCTTTTGCCCTGGCTGCCCTGGTACAAAACATTGTAGAGACAGGTTGATTTTTCAGGTCTCTCCCCTTGTAGGCCAATTAGCTTTTTTGCCTTTCTTGAAAAAAAAGGGTGGCGCTGTGCTACGGCGATGTGCTTTTTTAAGGGGAGAGCAGCTCCAGTTTCACTCGGTAAATCCACTGTGACAAAAGAAATGTATCTGAATATAGATATGAACGTGAATAAGTTTTCCCATTTTGACCATTGCAGTCATTGTTAAAACTTTGTCAAAT
>JAPXFY010000020.1:50757094-50767094 GCA_030674185.1 Monoplex corrugatus
ATGTGTATGTGTACGCATGTGGTGTGTTTGTTTCTTATTTTTATCAAAGTGATTTTTTTTCTCCAAGACTGACAATCAGGGACAGTTCTTTAGGACACTGGAATAACAGCATTACTAAATACAAGGAGACTGGAAGGGCACCATGCAAGACAGTGACACTGAAAGAAATACTTCTAGTGTTTAAAAAAGAACAACTTTGAGAACATCAGAACGACAATGTCATACGAAGCAAGGCCACGAGGTTTGGAAAACCGCCACGAAAGTAATGACGTTAGAAATGCGACGTCATGAATATTCATGACTACAGGAAGGATGCATAATAAACTCCACTTACTATTAATTGAAAAAAAAAAAAACCAACCTCAAAAAAAAAAAGAAAAAAAAAAGGACACTGGAAGGACGTTAAAAAGGACACTGAAAGGACAAGACCCATCAAAAACAAGGACACTGTGATAACGACACAAATCGAAATTAAGGACATAGTCTTTTTTTTTTTTTTGGATACGTGTACGCAGTTTTTACATACATTTAATGTTTACTTATATATGTTTTATACATTCATATTCAGTTTTTATTTTAAACCCTTGGTGATACATTAATCGGAATGGTCAACACCAGAAGCATAATCCTTAAAAATTTTGTCAGCGAATGCGTGAACACACGTACTTAGTTTTTATTTCCAGTGTTTTTTATTTTTTATTTTTGCGTCAATGAGGTTGTTGTATGAGTTTTTAGATTGTTATAGCCCTGATATGGCTGTGTGCAGTCGGCAGTGCTTTAACCCTTTGACCCCCGCACCCTGTCCACCAGCATCTTGCATTGCCAATCATGCTAGAAAAGCAAAAGCATAACCCTTTGACTTCCTCATCCTGTCCACCAGCTTCCTTGCTCTGTCAACAATACTAGCAAAGCAAAAATTTAACCCTTTGACTTCTTTCATCCTGTCCACCAGCATCCATGCTCTGTCAACCATGCTAGCAAAGCAAAAACTTAACCCTTTGATTTTCCTGCAGGAAGCTGGTGGATAGGGTGAGGGAATCAATGGGTTCAGTTTTTGCAGTTGGTAGATAGGGTGCTAGAGTCAAAGGGTTAAAAGCGAAAACAAAAGCAAAAAAAAAAAAAAGAAAGAAAGAAAGAAAAAAAGACCTAGTGAAGAAAACTGAAAGGGTAACAAAACTAGAACACCATACTTTCCCCTGGGTTCTGACCGTATGCGTATAATATTCACTTTACCTCATGTGATGTCCGCACGAAAAGCATTATAAAGGAAAAAGATTTAATACGACTACTCACACGCCGACATTAATTTACTAGTTGGCGTATATAATAAGACAAGGACCATCAGTCACTGTCTTCTGAGGAGCCTCAGAACTCTCTCACACTCCCGTATATAACAATGTGTCGACCCAAGTGTCTCCGAACGCCCTCTCTGTACACAGCGTTGAAGTGTTCCTTGTTAAAGTCACCTCTACTCGACTTTCAAACGTTCTCTTTGCCGTTTGTGTAGGTTACGTATCTAAACTTTATTTTATTTATGCATACATCTTGATTTATGATGGTGTTGTTGTTTCTTTGAATTTTCCTTTCCTGCCTTCTCTCCCCTTTTTCACCCGCTTCCTGTCTGTGTCTTCCTCTGTCTGCCTCTGTCTCTCTCTCTCTCTGCCTCTTTCTCTCTGTCTGTCTGTCTCTCTCTTTCTCTCTGTGTGCCTCTTTCTCTCTGTCTGTCTGTCTCTCTCTTTCTCTCTCTGTGCCTCTTTCTCTCTCTCTCTCTCTCTCTTTCTTTCTCTCTCTCTCTGCCTCTTTCTCTCTTTCTCTCTCTCTCTCTCTCTCTCTCTCTCTCTCTCTCTTTCTCTCTCTCTTTCTTTCTCAATCTCCTTCTCTCTCTCTCTCAGTCTCATTCTGTTCTCTCTCTCTCTCTCGGTCCCTTTATCTCTCTCTCTCTCTCTCTCTCTCTCTCTCTCTCTCTTTCTTTCTCAATCTACTTATCTCTTCCCACGTCCCCACCCTGTCTCTCTCAATGTCCCTCTCTCTGCCCTCCCCCTCTCTTTCTCTCTCTCTTTCTGCTCTTTCTCCTTTTTAATCTCCTTCTCTCTGCCCCCCTCCCTCTCTCATTCTCCCCCCTCTCTTTCTGCCCCCATCCTCTCTCTCCACCCCCTCCCTCTCTCGTTCCCCACCCCTTAATTATCAGTCTTTCTTTTCTTTTCTTTTTTTAAAATTTCTTCCCTTCTTTTTTGCCCGCTCGCAACTGCAGATAGTCAAGCCATATCAAAAATTGTTTTCGATAAAACATAAACAGACAAACAACAACAACAGCAAAAAACCCAAAGAAAGAAAGAAACAAACAACGATCTCCCATTGCTGGAAAAGGGAACTAATTACATGACCAGAGAAAAAACTCAGTACTTCCCCTTGCTGTTTGTTTACGCCGGTTTTGCTTCATGATGATAATTCCAGTTGTATAGCTTACACCGTTTGATGACAACAGACAGAGAGCGGTCTCGCCCATACGATCTTGGGCTATGGGACTATCTTAATAAGCACCCCCATCCCACCTACTGTCTATCGATGTTTTTTTTTTTTTACCATTATAATAATAATAGTAATGATACTGATGATGATGATGATGATGATGATGATGATGATGATGATGATGATGATGATGATGATGATAATAATAATAATTTTATTCGAACCAACTGTGCAGAGCGTTCCATTGATGTCCAGTATGCGGCCGCCTGTGTGCATCAGACTTTGGCTGAGATCCCACATGAGGGTACAGAAATAACGTGTTAGGTTGGACTTTATCGCCCACGATAGCCGACCATATAATATTATTATTATTATTATTATTATTATTATCATTATTATTATCATTATTGTTTATAATGCTACCAATTTTGAAGAACAAGGTCTCCCAACAGTGTAAAAATCGCTACTCACAGTTCCGTAGCTTTCGATGGCGTTCTCGCCATCTTCGTCAGCGCTCTAATGCTGTCTGCGTGAATCTCTACTCAGATCTCGCGAACATGGGATGAACCCAGTTCACGAGATCGAATCAGAGAATGGTACACCGGGGGCAGGGTGTAACGGCCCCGGTCCCTGTTGAGCGGGGGGTTGGTGGCTGCGATGTAGATGGCCTCCTTGACTCCTCGCTGGAACCACTTATTTTCTCTGTCCAGGATGTTGACATTGTCCGCACTGAATTGATGTTTTTCGGCGTGTAGGTGAGCTCCTACTGGAAAAGAGTCCCTCTTGTGTTCTGTTAGTCTCTTCTGAAGGGGGCGTTCAGTTTCACCGACATAATGTTGGTTACAGTCCTGGCAGTCTATTCTGTATATAATGCCAGCTTTGTCGAGTTTGCTGGTTTTGTCCTTGGGGGTGACCAGCTGGCTGCGTATGGTGTTGGAAGGTTTGGAATGTACAGCCACCCCCAGTTTTCTGATCTTTCTGGACAGAGCGTCACTCACACCTCCTACGTATGGGATGGTGATGTGTCCCTTGCGCTGGTGTTGTTTCACTGGCTGTTGGGATGCGGTGTTGGATTTCCTGCCTCCCGGGCTGTTCCAGGCCCACTTTTTGTAGCCCGAGATGGTGAGCACTTTTTTCAGGTGGTTTGTCTCCTTGTCTTTTGCCTCTTGGGTACTGCATATGGTGTTAGCTCTGTGGGTAAGGGTTCGAATCACTCCCAGTTTGTGTTCAAGGGGCTGGTGGCTGTCGAACTGTAAATATTGGTCCGTATGAGTTGGTTTACGGTAGACCGAGAAGGATAGAATGCCATCGGTTCTGGTGATGAGGGTGTCCAGCATGGCTATGGAGTTGTTCTGTTCCACTTCCCTCGTGAATTTGATGGCTGGGTGTTGGTTGTTCAGATGTTCTGTGAACTGTTCGACCAGTTGCTGGGGGAGGATAGTCATGGTGTCGTCTACGTAGCGCCCCCAGTATCGTGGTGGGGAGTGGAAAGAAGCCAATGCTTTCTCTTCAAAATCCTCCATGAACAGGTTGGCTACTATTGGGCTTACTGGGGAGCCCATGGCTGCTCCTTCTTTTTGTTGGTAGAATTCACCTTGGAAGGTGAAGTAGGTGGTGGTGAGGCAGCAGGACAAGAGTTCACATACGTCGTCCACTGTGAGAGATGTACGTTGGTGGAGGGTTTGGTCGTTTTGTAACCTTCGGCGTATGATCTCTATGCTTTCTTTCACTGGTACGCTGGTAAATAGGGCAGAGACATCATATGACACAAGGAGTTCATCATGAGCGAGGGTGTAGTTACTCAGTTTTTCCACTAGGTCAGCACTGTTGTGGATGTGATGATCTGTGTGTCCTACGAGAGGTGATAGGATGTCCGCCACAAATCTAGCCGTCTCATACATGATGGAACCTCTGGATGCGACTATGGGACGGAGGGGGACTTCTTTCTTGTGGACTTTGGGTAGACCATAGAACTTGGGGACGTCGGACACAGTTGGGTATTGTTCTTCAAAATTGGTAGCATTATGTCTACCCCCCAACTGTTGAAACTTCCCCTACGTATCATTATTGTTGTTGTTGCTGTTGTTGTTTCTACAGCTGTTTGCCAATAGTTGGATCATCAATCCGTTGTTTGCCAGCAAAACAGTAGGGCAATCCTGTTGGCGAACAAATCGCATCGGAATATTACATTATCGTTGTGCTGAACGCTGTTAGCTCTCATAGCGCAGTTTTTCCACATGCACGCTTGCGGCAATGGGCAAATAACCCAGCTTAGCAACATCAAACGCTCGAAACTTATAGTTTGTCTCCCTTGAGGCACGAAACTGCTGATCAGTCTGGCTCAATTAGCGTCGACAATTTTTTTTCTTTTCTTTGTTTTTTTTCTTTCTTCCTTCCTTCCTGCCTTTCTTTCCTTCTTTCTTTCTTCCTTTTTTCTTTTCTTTCTTTCTTTGTTTCTTCCTTTCTTTCTTTCTTTCTTCCTTCCTTTCTTTCTTTTTTTCTTTCTTCATTTTTTCTTTTCTTTCTTTCTTTTTTCTTTCTTCCTTCCTTCCTTCCTTTCTTTCTTCTTTTCTTTCTTTCTTTCTTTCTTTCCTTTCTTTCTTTCTTTCTTTCTTTCTTTCCTTTTTTTTTTAAGCGTTACGATATATTTACGATTTTACTCCGACGTGTGTATGCATGTTGTTTTACCCTCATTATACAGTTGGGATGTTATTGCACAGTCGGCATACTCCAGTTTTTGCACAGTCGGCATACTCCAGTTTTTGCACAGTCGGCATACTCCAGTTTTTGCGCAATTGGCATACTGGAGTTTTTGCACAGTCGGCATACTCCAATTTTCGAACCGTCGGCATACTCCAGTTTTTGCACAGTCAGCATACTCCAGTTTTTGCACAGTCAGCATACTTCAGTTTTTGCACAGTCAGCATACTTCAGTTTTTGCACAGTCAGGATACTTCAGTTTTTGCACAGTCAGGATACTTCAGTTTTTGCACAGTCAGGATACTTCAGTTTTTGCACTGTCAGGATACTTCAGTTTTTGCACAGTCAGCATACTCCAGTTTTTGCACAGTCAGGATACTCCAGTTTTTGCACAGTCAGGATACTTCAGTTTTTGCACAGTCAGGATACTTCAGTTTTTGCACAGTCAGGATACTTCAGTTTTTGCACAGTCAGCATACTCCAGTTTTTGCACAGTCAATATACTTCAGTTTTTGCACAGTCAGGATACTTCAGTTTTTGCACAGTCAGCATACTTCAGTTTTTGCACAGTCAGGATACTTCAGTTTTTGCACAGTCAGGATACTTCAGTTTTTGCACAGTCAGGATACTTCAGTTTTTGCACAGTCAGGATACTTCAGTTTTTGCACAGTCAGCATACTCCAGTTTTTGCACAGTCAGGATACTTCAGTTTTTGCACAGTCAGGATACTTCAGTTTTTGCACAGTCAGGATACTTCAGTTTTTGCACAGTCAGCATACTTCAGTTTTTGCACTGTCAGCATACTTAAGTTTTTGCACTGTCAGCATACTTAAGTTTTTGCACTGTCAGGATACTTCAGTTTTTGCACTGTCAGCATACTTCAGTTTTTGCACTGTCAGGATACTTAAGTTTTTGCACTGTCAGGATACTTCAGTTTTTGCACAGTCAGGATACTTCAGTTTTTGCACAGTCAGGATACTTCAGTTTTTGCACAGTCAGGATACTTCAGTTTTTGCACAGTCAGGATACTTCAGTTTTTGCACAGTCAGGATACTTCAGTTTTTGCACAGTCAGCATACTTCAGTTTTTGCACTGTCAGGCACAGTCAGGATACTTCAGTTTTTACACAGTCAGGATACTTCAGTTTTTACACAGTCAGCATACTTCAGTTTTTGCACAGTCAGGATACTTCAGTTTTTGCACAGTCAGGATACTTCAGTTTTTGCACAGTCAGGATACTCCAGTTTTTGCACAGTCAGCATACTTCACTTTTTGCACTGTCAGGATACTTCAGTTTTTGCACAGTCAGCATACTCCAGTTTTTGCACTGTCGGCATACTTCAGTTTCTGCACAGTCAGCATACTCCAGTTTTTGCACAGTCGGCATACTCAAATTTTTTGCACAGTCGGCATACTCCAGTTTTTGCACAGTCGGCATACTTCAGTTTTTGCACAGTCGGCATACTCCAGTTTTTGCACAGTCAGCATACTCCAGTTTTTGCACAGTCGGCATACTCCAGTTTTTGCACAGTCAGCATACTCCAGTTTTTGCACAGTCGGCATACTCCAGTTTTTACACAGTCGGCATACTCAAATTTTTTGCACAGTCGACATGTTCCATCTTTAGTGGGGTTGTTCAACTGGGTGTTTTCAAAGCCTTTAAAGCCAAGGTGAATGTTTTGCTATGTTTTTCTTGCTGACCAACATGCATTGTACGCACAATATCTTATGTATCGTTTTTAATATGTCATTCCTTTCAGTAAGAAGCCTTGGCCTATATTGACTGAAACATTTCGTATGTTATTTCGTAATCTTTCACTTTCACCGCCGACGTAACAACTCCACAAATTGCAGTGGGGTTTCACTTTCATGAGGTCACCTCCCTGTACTTAAGTTTATAGCTGTTTATCCAATGTCAAGAATATTTACACATGAAAAACATTAGTACGGTTATCGAGACAGCCCAGCAGTAGAGTGGTTAGTGAAATGTAAGTTTTATATTCCATGGTATAAGTATAGCTGCCACCCAAGCAATGCAACCTGGTCCGGAATATTTATACCACCTTACCCAGACAGCGATTAGAATATTTATACTGAGTTAGAATATCTATACGATCGAAATATGTATTGCTATGTATTCTACAATAAGGCGTCGTCACACCGCATTTCAGCGCACGTAATTCATTAAAACCCACGTACACACACAAACACACACACGCGCACGCGCACGCGCACACGTACACATGCACGCACATACACGCACGTTCTCTCCCTCTCTCTCTCTCTCTGTCTGTCTCTCTGTCTGTTTATCTGTCTGCCTCTCTCTCTCTTTCTTTCTCTGTCTCTCATGGACAGACAGACAGACACACAAATACACACAAACACACACACACACACACACACACACACACACACACACACACACACACACACACACTCACACACACTCACAGACACACACAGAGACACACCACACACACACACACACACACACACAGACACACACACACACACACACACACACACACACACACACACACACACACACACACACACACACACCTTAAAGCTTAAAGCGAGCATACTTGATGCTCTGCGTGCGTATACACATAACTCTCCAACCCCCCCCCCCGCCCCCCCCCCACACACATATACACACACACACACACACACACACACAGACACACACACACACACACACACACACACACACACAACACACACACACACACCTTAAAGCTTAAAGCGAGCATACTTGATGCTCTGCGTGCGTATACACACAAATCTCCAACTCCCCCTCCCCCCCCCCCACACACACACACCTGATAGTAGGTAGGCCTACGACCCAGACAGGATCGAACCGCAGAATCGAGGTCTGACATCTTAACTATTCGACCACCGCGCTCATCGACACCGACTTTGATCACTGGGTCATATTTGCTGCCATCCATCACTCATGGACTAACTAATAAGCGGGATTATGTGGACTGGCACTGTTGTTATACCTCCAGGCCATCCATCAGTCATCACTCATTGTTCAGCTCAGAGATGAAAGAAAGACAGTCCTCGTTTGTCCATCTGTCAGGGGGATATACCCATGATGTATCGATGACCTGACCCAAGTCCAAGTTACCGTGGCCGTGAGATGAAAAGCTGAAAGCCGTGTCAGGTCCTGGCAGTGATAATGTGTGTTCATGACCTTCAATGATCTGATCGACCCTCTGACACACATAACGGGACATGAGCGTGACCGACAAGCCCTTGTGTTGATGCCAGCAAAACAAGAAGTGATGAATGGATAGTGTCTTGTCGCCCCGTCAACTCCTAATTCCGTGAGGATTTAAGACTGTCGTGGTTGTCTCATTGAGATAATTTTTCTGTCGCCGTCAAATCATAATCCCGTGAGGAATTTAGGACTGTCGTGGTTGTCTCATTGGATCATTTTTCTGTCGCCGTCAAATCACAATCCCGTGAGGAATTTAGGACTGTCGTGGTTGTCTCATTGGGATCATTTTTCTGTCGCCGTCAAATCACAATCCCGTGAGGAATTGAAGACTGTCATGAATGTCTCATTAAGATCATTTTCTGGCGTGCTTGCCAGGTTTAAAACACCACCACTAACGTCAACAACGACAACAACATTAACAACAACTGTCAAGCCTGGCTAAGTCTTCCTATTTTGTCCTCATTTAGCGTGTTTCATGCAGTAGTGGAATGTGGTTCAGCTCGTCCAACAGCTTGAATTGATTAATTGATTTGGTTCAGTTTTTACCGTCGACACCCACCTCAGGTGATATGGTCGACGAGGATAACCATCCCAGGGAAGTGGAGGAAGGGGGACATATCTAATCCTATACTGACACCACCAGAACAACAATAATGTTAAAATGGGACAGTGAGAAGGCCAGTTTTAACGTAGCGCAACCTCGGGATTCGAACCCACAACCATTAGCATGTGAATACGACGCTCGAACCAACTGAGTTACTGGGGCCCGCCAGCTTGAATTCCTCTGCTCCACTAAAATATCTGATTATGTCTGATGTGCAGTGGGTCTAAATGTGCTTGGACAATTCCGCTGTGCGAGAAAAATTATAGGAACGATTTACAATTGTCATCTTAAAATTGCAATGAAGTCTGTGAATTTTTGCTGTTTTGTCTCGTTCAGCGATGATCTGTCGAATAGTATCAATAATTACTTGGATTAAATCTGATTGCAACGGTAGTTTGGAGCTTCTTGAAGAAGGATTCATCGCGCTGGGGCGAGTTCATATGCGCTCCACCCATATCTACTAGCACATATATTGCAGACTCCCTGAGCCTGAGCAAAACCCTAAGCGCCGTCAAGGTCTTGAAATGGGGAGGAGGGTGTAGAGGGACCCATGAAACACTAAGCTGACTGACCAGAATGGTGGAGACATTTAAGATGGGCAATGGACAGGCCAGTGTTTTTTTAACCCTTTGACTCTCGCACCCTGACTATCAGCATCCTGCACTGTCGACCACGACAGCAAAACAAAAACTTAACCCTTTGACTCCTTTACCTACGCACTAGTTCCTGCAGGAAGCTGGTGGATAGACTGAGGGAGTCAAAGGGTTAAGTTTTTGCATTGGTAAATAGGGTGAGGGAGCCAAAGGGTTAAGTTTTTGCAGTTGGTAGATAGGGTGAGGGAGTCAAAGGGTTAAGTTTTTGCAGTTGGTAGATAGACTGAAGGACTCAAAGGGTTAAGTTTTTGCATTTGGTACGTAAACTGAGGGAGTCAAGGGTTAAGTTTTGCATTGGTAGATAGATGAGGGAGTCAAAGGGTTAAGTTTTTGCAGTTGGTAGATAGA
>JAPXFY010000020.1:50787094-50792094 GCA_030674185.1 Monoplex corrugatus
TCACGTAAAAGGAAGGAACGTTAATCTGTTACCTTGGTTATGTTGGCAACATCCCAGTCAAATATCTATGCCAATAAAAGTTGTTCAGACTGGGAAAAACATGCAACAATTTACATCAGTATTTTCACTCACATATGCAACGTTCATGTATGCATTGTTACGTCAGCATTATGGTTCACTGATGGCACACTTTTGTTTGAAATGTAAAGTGATGTGCATGTACTGTCTAGTTATGCCTTTGTGCTTATGTTACAGTAGCCTTGGAGTAGTTTCCGTGTGACTATTGTTAATCCTGTGTCTAAAGAAGTTGTTCTTATGATTTGTGATAGTTTCAATATAATCACATTTTGATGACTTTCATGATACAAAATATTTATTTCCTTTGTTGGTGACCTTTTTTTTGAGCGAGAGATGTGCCAGGTTGTATTTCGATTTATATGTATTGAATATATACTTGGTTATTCACAATGAAATAAGATTTTGTCTTAAATTGCAACCGACATATTGTCAAGAGTATGCTGAGAGGTTGGACTCGGAATCTGCTTGGTATTTGGATTTTTTGTTGTTATGTTTATTTGTTTTTGCAGAGAAAGTATGCATATTTTACTTTACACTAATTGAATGTTGAAACGTTGCTAGTTTCCAGTCTTTAAAAAATATTCTGTTGTAAAAACCGACATTCTTTATGACTTTTTATGTGCCACTTGTTCTGTCTTTCCTTCTTTTTTGTGATATTGTTGATTCCTGTATTGAAATACTGAGAACAGGATTACAAACAAACTAAACTACATCTAGACAGCAGCAGCAGCAGCTGCAAAAACAGCGACAATACCACAGCAGAAAGAACTTTAAAAAGCCAACGACAACATTAACAACGCAACAGCAACAACAAACACAACATTACACAACAACGCAACAGACAACTACATGACAACAACAGCAGCAGCAGCAACAGCAACAGCACAACATTAACAACAAGAGCAGCAGCAGCAACAACAGCAACAGCAACAGCACAACTACATTACAACAACAACAGCAGCAGCAACAACAGCAACAGACAACTACAGTTGACAACAACAACAGCAGCAGCACACAGCCAACAAGCACACAAAAATTAACAACAACACAACAGCAGCAGCAACAACAGCAACAGCACAACTTACATGACAACAACAGCAGCAGCAGCAACAGCAACAGCACAACTACATTGACAACAACAACAGCAGCAGCAACAGCAACAGCACAACATTAACAACAAAACAACAGCAGCAACAACAGCAACAGCACAATTACATTGACAACAACAGCAGCAGCAACAACAGCAACAGCACAACATTAACAACAACAACAGCAGCAGCAACAACAGCAACAGCTCAACAACATTAACAACAACAGCAGCAGCAGTAACAACAACAACATTACAACAGAAAGAACTTTATAAAACCAACGACAACATTAACAGCAACAACAGCAACAGCAGGGATTATATAAAGCCTACATTACTAAAGCTTGTACTGAGAAGTGTGAACTAAAAAAAAGAACAAGAAAAAGAAGACCACTTATCTGGAGTTGTGTACAGTCATCAAACTTCCTGAAGGAAATGTATCCTTTCATCCACTTCTTCACTGCTCATTCTCTCCCCCCACTAAAGCAGGGAATCAAGAAAGCAAGAGAACGCAGGCAGGTCAGTTATTCCTGTCAATATCTACACCGCTAGCTATACACTTCAACGTCGCCTGTAAACTCTTCGAGAAAAAAACAAGAACTCTTCATGTTATCGGCACGTCGTTAAACTTCAATAATCTACCCTAACTAAAGAACAAGAACAACAACACATCACTGTTATCGGCACGTCGTTTAACTTCAATAATCTACCCAACTAAAGAACAAGAACAACAACACATCACTGTTATCGGCACGTCGTTAAACTTCAATATCTACCCAACTAAAGAACAAGAACAAGAACAACACACACTGTTATCGGCACGTCGTTTAACTTCAATTATCTACCCTACTAAAGAACAAGAACAAGAACACATCACTGTTATCGGCATGTCGTTAAACTTCAATAATCTACCCTACTAAAGAACAAGAACAAGAACACATCACTGTTATCGGCAAGTCGTTAAACTTCAACCATCTACCCTACTAAGATCTTCCATCCTTTAGGTTCGCGACTCTCACCCTGCTCTCTTCTTCCACTGTATTCTAGCTCCGCTCTTCCCCTTCCCCTTCCCTCCTCCCGCTTGTCGTCAGTCATGCAGGCAAGTGTGCATTATGGCTTACACATAATATGAGCGCTCTGTTTATTGGACACACATTCCACTGAGGCATTCCTTTTGAGTTTGGATTCTTAATCGTCCACTCCATCGCTTATACCCCAAACTCCTATAGTCTCTGTGCTCTCCGACTCTTAAAAAGCTTCGTTCAGTTGACAAACCTTATTCCACTGAACATTGTTACTGTTTTGTTTATTTGTTTGCTTGTTATTGCTGTTTGTTTTATTCTGTTGTTTTTTTTCTATTTAAGAGACACAGAGAGTGACACCAGGAAAGATTGGTCTGCGCTTTGTCTGGAGTTTTGTTTAGTAAAAATGATCGGCTGTTAACCGTTTGAGTGTATTAAATGGTGTGCGATGGTTGACGAGATTTACCAGTTTTACTGTTGATAGAATATAAAAACGCTTCTTCGACTTCTTCTTCATCATCATCATCATCATCATCATCATCTTCTTCTTCTTCTTCTTCTTTTTCTTCATTACCTTCTTCTTCTTCTTTATCCTCTCCTTCTCCTTCTTCTTTATCTTCTTCTTCTTCTTCTTCTTCTTCTTCTTTCTTCTTCTTCTTCTTCTCTTCTCTCCTCCTCCTCCTCCTCATTTCCTCCTCTTTATCTTCTTCGTCTTCTTCTCTTCTTCCTCGTCATCGTCGTCGTCGTCGTCCTTCTCCCTTCCCTCCTTCCTCTTTATCCTTCTGCGTCTTCGTTTCACTTCAAAACAAATCTGTCTTCCAACTGTACATCTTGTGGAGTGTTTTTCACTAGATATGTATCCTTACAGAGGGAGGCTTTCTGGTGGTAGTCCATAGTTTGCTTTTAGACTAGTTTCCATTTGTCACTGACTACATTTTGATGGATGTTTTGGTCTTTCCAGGCAGTGTTTTGGGTAGATTTTACCGAGGCTTCAAACGTAGTTTTGATGAAATTAAAACGTAGATTTTATTTTACTTTTGATGCATATGATAATCATGTTAAGATTCTGAAGGCAAACGTGAAAGATTTGATATGTATTTTCGTCAGGGAGTTTTAGAATCAGTCAATCGTTTCTGCTGGAATAATATATTATCGATATATTATGATTGTTAATACTAGTGTGTTTTAAGGAGAAAAGGTAAAGTTTTGTGTGTGATAGTTCTTTTGAGGAATAAAGATTTTTAGACAAGTTTGTTCGTGTTGCGTTTTTATGGGTAAATCTGTTTGACCCGTCACCCCCCCCCCCCCCCCCCCCACCTCTCTGTCTATTTCTCTCATTCTCTCTCTCTCTCTCTCTCTCTCTCTCTCTCTCTCTCTCTCTCTTTGTCTCTGTGCACACGCACTCTCTATGTCTGTCTGTTTGTCTGTGCGTGAGAGATAGAGCGAGAGAGAGAAAGATAGACAGACAGACAGGGACAGACAAACGGACAGGCAGAGAGAAAACACATTGAAACATAAAGTAAGTCAGCAATTAGCCAAGTACAATCTTGACAAACGAAGCAAAACAAACGAAACCCACAAAGCCACAAAATGAAAAAAAAAAGCACACACGCACGTACACACACGTACGCACGCACGCACACACACAAACAAACACACACACACGCACATGCACACACAAACACACACACAGGCACAAACAAGCACACATACACAAGCACTCACGCACACACACACACAAAACACACACACACACACTCACACACACACACAAGCACACACACACACTCACACACACACAACTCTCTCTCTTTCTCTCGTTCACACACACACACACACACACACACACACACACACACACACACACACACACACACACACACACACACACACACACATACACACACATACGTGCGCGCGTGCAAACCAAACATACGTGTCGTGTACGAAAGAGAAATATTTAGCTTCCAGGCACAACATCTCAAACATTGTCAGTGATCTGATCATTCTAGCCTTTAGGAACTAGCCCTCTAGGTACACACTAGTTCTTACTATCCATGCTAATACAGTGTTTGAAACCGCTCACCTTTCGATTGAAACAGGAAGCTGTGAAAATAACATGCAATGCTTTCACAGACAGCAGAATATAGATCATCATCATCATCAGGTGCCTTGCCGCATGGCGTTGGCGATTATGGACTTCCATCTGTCTCTGTCACTTGTTGCCTCAAGCATCTCTTCCACTCTCCTTGTCTTCAGCCACTCTGCAAGTCCGTCCAGTATCTTCTCCCTGGGTCTACGTGGTGCTCTCTTTCCCTCCAGCTTTCCCGTTGTGACCAGGTGCTCCAATTCCCCTTTCCTCATAAAATGGCCTATAAATGTTGTCTGTCTTTTCCTAATCTTCCTTATAAATGATCTACTTGTGTCTGCCTCCATCAAGACTGTCTCGTTTGTTTTCTTTGGTGTCCATGGAACTCTCAACATTCTTCTTAGAAACCACATTTCGGTTGCCTCAATCTTGTTCTGGCTTTGCTTGTTGACTGTCCACGCCTCGCAACCGTAGCTAAGTGGTAAGAAAGGGTGGGGGCGTATTAAAAAAAAAACTAAGCCCTGTGCTACGCAGTGGAAGACATTATAACAAGACGTGCATCCTTTTGTCGCTACCTCCAACTTCGTGGTAATGGGGTGACCATCTCGAACGCAATGGGTCGCAGGTGGCTGACAGTGGATGACTTTCAGATAATCCTACAGATTAGCTGCGAGTTAGGCCAGGCTTACCTGGTTTCAGTTTCAGTTTCAGTTTCAGTTTCGGT
>JAPXFY010000020.1:50794594-50807094 GCA_030674185.1 Monoplex corrugatus
TCTAAGCGTATACATACATACATACATACATACATACATACATACATACATACATACATACATACATACGTACGCACATGCATACATAATAATTACAATATTTATATAGCGCAAAATCTCGACAAAATCAAATCCAAGCGCCGAAAAGACACACACGCACACACGCACGCACGCACACACACGCGCGCACACACACACACACACACACACACACACACACACACACACACACACACACACACACACGCATGGCCACAAATGGGGAGAAAGATTAAAAGCAATAAAAGCAAGAATAAAACCAATGGAAAACCACAGAGAGCACATCATATACAATTATATATTAAAACAAAGTGATTCCCCTCCGAGCGGAGACAGGCTGCAGAGGAGGGTTGAGTGAGGTTAGGATTTTATGCAGAGGAGAAAAGGTGAGTTTTGAGAGCGGACTTGAAGGAGGCAAAAGTAGGTTGCTGACGGACTGAGAGAGGAAGTTTGTTCCAGGAGAGTGGACCAGAAACAGAGAAGGCTCGTGGACCATAGGTATTGAGCTTAGTGCGTGGAAAGCGAAAAGTCAGAGGATCGGAGGCAGAGCGGAGGGTACGTGAGGGAACATAGATCTCAAGTAGGCTTGACAGGTAATCGGGGGCTGCGTTATTGAGGCTTTTGTAGCACATGGTGTCTAGTTTGTACTGTATGCGCTTTGATACAGGGAGCCAGTGAAGTTGTGCCAGGAGAGGAGATATGTGGTCAGCTTTTTTCTTTTTGAGTACAAGGCGTACAGCATTGTTTTGAATGCGCTGTAGGATGTGAATGGTGGAGGCAGGAAGACCAGACAGGAGTGAATTGCAATAGTCAATGCGAGACATTATGAAGGAGAGAACGAGTTTTGCAGTTGTTTCGACAGAGAGATACTTCCTGATCAGGCTTATACGATGGAGATGATAGTAGCAAGATCTGGCAGTTTGAGAAACAAAGTTGTTCATGGACAGGGTAGAGTCAATGCAGACACCAAGGTTTTTAGCTGAATCAGAAATTGGGACTGATGTGTTACATAATGGGAGAGAAAGAGGAGGCAGCTGAGAAAGTTTCTGACGGGTGCCAATGAGGATAGCTTCTGTCTTGTCGTCATTAAGCTGAAGTCTACATCAGTCCACAACATTCAAAACTGGCCTGTTTGCTGCCCATCTTGATCTCCCAATCATTCTGGTGGTGTCAGATCATATAGTCCCTTATCGGGTGGTGTCAGATCATACGTCCCTTATCTGGTGGTGTCAGATCATGTCCCTTATCTGGTGCTGTCAGATCATAAGTCCCTTATCGGGTGGTGTCAGATCATACGTCCCTTATCTGGTGGTGTCAGATCATAAGTCCCTTATGTGGTGGTGTCAGATCATAAGTCCCTTATGTGGTGGTGTCAGATCATAAGTCCCTTATGTGGTGGTGTCACATCATAAGTCCCTTATGTGGTGTTGTCAGATCATAAGTCCCTTATCTGGTGTTGTCAGACCATAAGTCCCTTATCTGGTTGTGTCAGATCATAAGTCCCTTATCTGGTGGTGTCAGATCATAAGTCCCTGTTCTGGTGGTGTCAGATCATAAGTCCCTTATCTGGTGGTGTCAGATCATAAGTCCCTTATCTGGTGCTGTCAGATCATAAGTCCCTTATCTGGTGGTGTCAGATCATAAGTCCCTTATCTGGTGGTGTCAGATCATATGTCCCTTATCTGGTGCTGTCAGATCATAAGTCCCTTATCTGGTGCTGTCAGATCATATGTCCCTTATCTGGTGCTGTCAGATCATAAGTCCCTTATCTGGTGCTGTCAGATCATATGTCCCTTATCTGGTGCTGTCAGATCATAAGTCCCTTATCTGGTGGTGTCAGATCATGTCCCTTATCTGGTGCTGTCAGATCATAAGTCCCTTATCTGGTGGTGTCAGATCATATGTCCCTTATCCCTTTGTCTCCCTCATCCTGTCCACCAGCTGCAAAAATAAATTAAGGAAGCTGGGGGATTGGGCGAGGGAGTCAAAGGGTTAAGTTTCTGCTTTTTTGTGTGTAATCATTGATGACGATAGGGGATGCTGGTGGATATGGTGAGGGGGTCAAAGGTTAAGTTTTTGGTTTGCTGTCATTGATGATGATGCGGGATGCTGGTGGATAGGGTGAGGGAGTCAAAGGGTTAAGTTTCTGCTTTTCTGTCATTGATGATGATACGGGATGCTGGTGGATAGGGTGAGGAAGTCATAGGGTTAAGTTTCTGCTTTTCTATCATTGATGGTGATGCGGGATGCTGGTGGATAGGGTGAGGGAGTCAAAGGGTTAAGTTTCTGCTTTTCTTTCATTGATGATGATAGGGGATGCTAGTGGATAGGGTTAGGGAGCCATAGGGTTAAGTTTCTGCTTTTCTGTCATTGATGAAGATACAGGATGCTAGTGGATAGGGTTAGGGAGCCAAAGAGTTAAGTTTCTGCTTTTCTATCATTGATGATGACGCCGGATGTTGGTGGATAGGGTGAGGGAGTCAAAGGGTTAAGTTTCTGCTTTTCTGTCATTGATGATGATACAGAATGCTAGTGAATAGGGTGAGGGAATCGAAGGTTTAAACTCCTCCCCTCTCTCCTTGCTAACACTTAGGCTTTTGTATGGGCTGAAAGAGTTTGCTCGACAATTACTGGCGACTCTGGGTGGAGCGCATATTGACTTGTCCGAGTGGGATGGATCACTTTTGAACAAATCCCAAACTCAAACCCCTAATACTATAAAGAACCAGGAAAAAAACACGAAAAAAATATCAGGACGCGTATTTAATACAACCAGACAAGACAGGCGCAAATTTTCGGCCAACTGGCCTTTGTCAAGCGTAGACGTAAGCTCAGAAACGAAGAAAAACCAAATACAAAAATTTACGAGAAAAAGATTGAAACTTCCCTGCTGCTTCGTCTAGTGTGAGAAAAAAATAAATAAAAAGGATTGACGGACGAGTAAGTATTCTGATTTTCAGCGCTTGGTGTGGGTCTACATGTGCGACTGAAGACCAGTCCTGGAGGAATATTCTTCTTACGCAGGTACTGCATGGGCAGGAGTCCTGTAGCCCTGGGCTCTCTGCTTCTGCCGGTCTCTCCTCTGTTAATAGCAGTGTTTTTCGCTGTTCAAATGTGACTGTGCCCTGCTTGCATTTTTGTCGTCAACATGCTCTGAGAGACACAGAGAGGGAGAGAGGGACAAATATATATATATATATAGAGAGAGAGAGAGAGAGAGGGGCAGAGACAAAGAGGGAGAGAGAGAGAGACAGACAGACAGACAGACAGACAGACAGACAGAAGCAGACAAAGAACAAAAACAAGAACAAGAAGACGAAAGAGGAGGAGGAAGAGAAGCAAACAAGAAAATAAAACGTAAACCGCACTGCTCGTGTTTGCGTGGGAAACTGAAATAAGGGAGGTAACCCAGTCACATTACTAGAAAAGTAATTTTGGTTGATGTAATTGTCTCCCTTTTCCACGACAACGCGCGCGCGAGCGCGTGCGTGCGTGCGTGTGTGTTTGTGTGTGTGTGTGTGTGGGTGTGTGTGTGTGTGTGTGTGTGTATGTGTGTGTGTGTGTGTGTGCACGTGTGTGCGCGCGTGCGTACGTGTGGAAGCTTCTGTGTGCAAACGTTTGTATATGAGTATATACCTATTTCATAGTATGAAAGATTAGTATTAGCGTTAACATCGTTTGATTGTCTTGGTGTTCTTTTGTCTATCTATTCTGGACTGCCTGTGACGTAAAAACAAGACGTCAGGTATATTACGTTCTTTGTTTTTATACAGACACGCAACTAATACGTACACTTCCTCGACTGTGAATGTTTTGGTCGTTTTATTTATGGGGGTAAATAAAATACCCAGTGTGCTGTAATTTGTTTTAGTATGTGCATGTTGGTTCGAGAAAACAAATAACTTTGTGTGAATTTAATCCTGCAAATTCGTAATCTATTGTATTAACAACGAAAACTTTTCAAGTAACATAACACTTGACTTGCCAGCTACTTATATGGCGCCATTTAATATTATGTGTACCTAATCGCGTTTAACTTCTATTCCCCCCCCCCCCCCCCCGATATTTTCACACTGAAGACCACTAGGTTGTCTATTTGTTTGTTTGGTTTTGTTTCTTTCTTTCTGTCTTTCTTGTTTGTTTGTTTGTTTCTTTCTTTTTTGTTAGTCTGTTTTTTGAGAAGCTGTTGTCTGTCTGTTTCTTTTTCTTTCTTTCTTTCTATTTTTTTATATATATTTATTTTTTTAAATCTTTTCTCTGTTAGTCTGTTTTTGCGAAGCTTTTGTCAGAACATTCTTTACGTTTCAAATTATTGGTCCGCGGTCGACAGAAATTGTTTCTGTAAAACATTCTAACAACTGGCAGATTTGGGTGGAGCGCATATGGAAATCTCTGAGTGCGGAGAATCCTTTTTGAATAAATTCCAGACACCATATTCCAAACCTCCTTGTCTGTCTGTCTGTTTGTTTGTTTGTTTGTTTGTTTGTTTGTTTCTTTTTTGACATAAACAAGAGCATATAAGAAGTTGAAGTATGCCTACATTTTTGCGACGTTTCGTAAGAAGCGCTTATCGTCGAAGTTGTGCCTTATTGTCTAAACTGACCAAGTTGTTTTGTAGGTTTTAAAGTCCTACCACTCTCAGAGTATATGAGGACTAGCAACAACAACAAAATTGCTCAAAGAAGCCTTTAAAATTTTTAGTTTAACAATAGCAAAACTCTGTATTAGTAAATTCAGATATGGAACAAGATTTAAAATAGAATTAATCTGGGAAAAAGAATTCTCGCTGAGAACACAAACCGGCTTATGCCTGAAATAATGATTACCCTCAATAAAAAAAATGGGAATGGGGAAAAATAAGAGAGAGAGAGAGAGAGAGAGAGAGAGAGAGAGAGAGAGAGAGAGAGAGAGAGAGAGAGAGAGAGAGAGAGAGAGAGAATCGAATCACGAATCACGAATCACGAATCACGAATTTTATTCAATATAAGGCCATAGCCCCTTTTTGAAGGGGTGTGAACATACAAAGAACAGCAATCAATATAATTTCTATACACTCAGTTTCAAGAAAAGTGTTTATAATTGTCATCTCGACTTACAATCACATTAATCGTATAAGCAATACGTGTAACCAATATATTTATAACATTATCAGAATTATTGGTTCCTATCATAGATTTACAATGTGTAAAATGAAAATAATAGAATAGTTTTGATCAAATACTATGTCTCAGATATGTATTATGATAGTGCTATTTCCCTTCTATTGAGTGCTTTAAACAGAAAAATGGCTAAGTTCTTCATTACAAGTTCATTTTTTGATGCAAGTAACAATGTCAAAGAAAAGTCACATGGTTTGTTACAATATTTTGATGGGATCAGACTTTGCCTTAAATCATCAAAAGCAGGGCACTGTAATACAAAATGGACATCGTTTTCCAAAACAAGTTTACACATTGGACAATCTAGGTCATTCAAATAAATTCTTTTATGCCTTAGTCGATGATTATATAAACTAGACATTCCAAATCTAAATTGAGTTACCACATATCGTATAAATCTATTCAAATCTAGAAGAAGATATGACTCAAGACCATATATTGTCTTAAATTTTCGATATTGACTAAACCTATCACTATTGTTTATATGCTCATTCCATTTCTGCCATCTACAATCAACGAGTCTCTGTTTAAATTCACTTAGAAAGGCACGAGTACAACAAACACCTTGATTTTCCCAAACATACTGAAATCCATGTACACTCAAAATATCACGTACTTTTGATACCCAGTTTATTTTCCCTCTATTTGATAGATTCAAAAGCATTTTGTAGGCCTTATATGGTAATCTGTACTCATCCATACTAATTAATTTTAACCAATATCTAACACAACATACACAGGCACTAACTGTCAAAGGAAATCGACCTAATTCTCCATAAACAAGATCGTTTGGTGTTTTAATGCTTACCCCTAAACATTTTTTCAGCATGTACAAATGTACTCTTTCAATTTCCAATGATGCTCTAGCTCCATCCAACCCCCAAATTTCAGCACCATATAACAGTATCGGTTGAACTTGTTTATCAAATAACTTCAAAAACAATTTAAGAGAATTACAATTTAATCGATATAATTTACTAAGGATAATAATAGTAGCCCATTTCCCTTTCCTTGCTAAATCCCGACAAGTATGACTAAAACTAAGTTTTGTAGAAAAATACAAACCGAGATACTTATATGTGTTGACAACACTCATCTCCTTACCATTGTAAACCCATTTCTCACTACTAGACAAAAATCCACCTTTTCTAAAAACCACAATATTACTCTTATTCATGTTAACTTTCAGTTGCAGTCGACAAGCAGCTTTACAAAGGTTATTCAACTGGTTCTGCAGCCCAATGACAGTTTCTGATAACAAAATTATGTCATCGGCAAACAACAAAATAAATAGTTCAACAAAATCAACATTTAAGTGTGCCCCATGTCTACCGTTATTGATTACCTCCAAAGCAAGCTCATTGATAAATAGAGAAAAAAGTATGGGACTACAAACGTCCCCTTGTTTAACCCCCTTGATACAGTCTATATATCCCGTAAATTCTGTACCACATCTTACTCTGGCTTTTACTACATCATACATACTTTTAATACATCTATATATTTTCCCTGGATATCATTCTTCAGTAACACAGGCCATAATAGATTCCTTGAAACAGTATCAAAGGCCTTTTCAAAATCTATAAATGCTACATACAATTTTCTATTCAATGAGAACTGTTTCTGAATCATTGCCAGCAAAGTAAATATATGATCTACTGTTGAATACTTTTCTTTAAAACCAGCTTGATGTTCACCAGTAATGTTATTTATATTAATCCATTTTTGTAGTCTGGCATTAATTATAGAACCATACATCTTACTACTAATATCTGTTAATGATATTCCTCTATAGTTATTCGGATCATTTACATCTCCTTTTTTAAAAAGTGGAATGATTATAGATTCTTTCCAATTATCAGGATATTGTCCAGTGTCAAACAGCTTATTAAAATATTTTAACCAAAAATCAATTACATCATTACCAGCATTTTTTAAAAGTTCACCGATAATACCATCTGGTCCAGACGACTTACCGTTCTTTAGTTTTCTTATTGAGAACAAAACTTCTTCCTTTGAGATAGGAGAGTTCAAAAAACAATCATCAGAAACACTTTCTCCATTCACACGTAAGGAATGCTGACCTTCCTCCGTAAGATTATCAGCATCACTATCAGAATCATTATTTAGTTCTGGTAAGGGTCATCACTGCTGTCAATAGAACGTTTCTCAAGTACACTTTTGAAATGGCTAAACCAATCATTAACTGTAATATCATTAGACTGATACACTCTTTTCCTACATATCTTATTCATGTTTAACCAGAATTCTTTCTGATCATTGACAGACGAGTTCAATTTTTCTAACATGGCATTATTATACTCTTTTTTCTTTCTTAGTAATAAGTTTTTGTATTCTCTTCTAGCTTTACAGTACCTACAGCCATCTGTCTTCTTATCTTTTGACTTATAGAACACCCTGAGAAGCTTTCTGACATTACGTTTAGCAGTTTTGCATTCCGTATCAAACCATTCTTCAGAGCGTCTTTTATTCATATAGATTTTCTTTTTCATACAGTTAGCCTGTTGCTGTACACAATCAACAAATGCAAGTAACGCACTGTTTATATCCTCATCTATCAGGTTTTTAGCATAGCTGATTCTCTCTCTGATCTCTATAGAAAGCATGTTATCAAAATATTGTTGTGCATACACATCATTCCAAACAAATTTCTCAATAAACATTTGTTTGTTGTTTGTTTCATTGTGTTTTGCTTATGACATTACATCTACATCAAAACAATATTCTAAAGGTTGGTGGTCAGATTCAATCCGCTCTGAAACAGTAAAAAGACAGCAATCTTGAATAGTAGAAAAAAGATCTTCTGAGACTAAAAAATAGTCATTGACGCTATTTCCATTATCTGATATGTATGTGAAACAACCATAAGGGTCACCATTACATACACCATTCATAATCAACAATCGAAAAGCGCCACAGAAATCCAAAATCAATTTTCCGAATGCATTCAGAACTGAATCTTCTGATTTTCTTGTAATATTTACATCATCGTGATCATTTCTAAAACTAGCAATGTCATAATCATCATCAGTAACTGGACATAGATCTGCTGTTCTGCCATTCAAATCTCCACACAGAATAATATTTACATTTTCGTCAGCCAGCACTTTGTCAGCCACAGCATCTTCAAGATATATAATTCCATTTTTAACTTCATTTGTTAAATAATATGGAGAATTGACAGGAGGAACATATACACAAATATAAAGAACATCTTTTTCAAAACCAAAAAGAGTTTTATCAAGAAGAAAACAAAGAATATTGTCATGGTCACATGTGAGTTCAGAAACAAAAGGAACCAACTCCTTTCTAATCAAACATATCACCCCACCCGATCTCCTTCCTTGCTTTGAAAGCTTTAATGCTGGTTTACAAAAAACTGCATGAGAAGGAAACACACTTGTGTCTACATTTTCCATAAATGTTTCGACCAGACAAACAAAATCAAAGGAGCAAACATATGATAAAAAATCTTTATCTGTCAATTTGTACAAAAGACCTTCTACATTCCAGTGAAGAAAAGAAACAGAACCGACAATACTTTTTAATTTATCACCCTTGCCAGGCATGCTCTTATCATTAATACTACGTTCACCCTCACCTCACCTCCACCCTCACACACAGACCCCCTACCTCCATTCTCACTTTCATTCACACTCCCATTCTGGACACCACCACTGTCATTCATATTTTCCCAACCGTCCCTCTCACAACCAGAATACAGCGCACACTTCCCAGGCTTAACTGCTGACGCCAAATCACGGGCTTCACACTCTATCCTAGATACATCTATCTCGGCACGTGCAGTTACAGGATTAGAAGTTGGTGTTATGGACAAGGAATAACCTCTCTTAAAAATGACCCTGGGTACGAATTATCAGAGGTTGACTGTATACATTTCTTTCTTAGAGGCCGCCATACCACTATTTTATCTCCCGCAGCTGATCTTCGTCATTGAGAAAACTTCTTCCCTTCAATGAGCAGGTGATCAAACACCATAGTAGCCCTTTTACCACTGTCTCTAGCTGCCTTTAGATGCGGCCCTAGTTTCTTGCGAACATCACGAACTCTTTGAGTAAAGTCCTGGCCGATGAAAATAGTGCTATCTTTCAGGTTCTTTTTGGCTTTCATAATACCTTCCTTGTCTTTGTAAAATGTGCATCTACCAATAATTGGTGAGTTAGGCTTGCTACTTAATCTATGGAGTCTATCAAATTCCACAGTGCGTGGCAGATCCAGATCGGTTAGTATTTCCTTTACAGCATTCTCACACTCATCTCTCGTCTCTCCCTCTCTCCTAGGCACACCATAGAAAATCAAGTTATTTCTCTTGGAACGCCCCTCCAGATCATCAACCTTACTTTCCATAAACATCAACCGTTCATTCAGTTTAGAGTTCTCTTTTCTAAGTGCATCATTTTCCGCATGAAGGTCACACACAGATTCTTTTAACTCTTGGACATCCTCTTTGAGACCGCTTACAGAGTCTTTCACATCTGCAAGATCATCTTTCATGCCATCAAACTTACTGTCCAGGTTTGTCAACATCTGCGTAATATTCTGGAGTACAGGATTGTTACAGTCCAAACCTGGTGAGGACGAGCTTGGGTCATGGTCAGGCGTCACAGAGCGGTCTGAACTTGCACGGCGGTTGGTACTGTCACTGTTGATGCGAGTCTGCCTCAGGGGATTTGCTTTTGGAGGCCCAGGGTTTGCCTCAATGTCCCCTGACCTCAGCAGGAGATCACCGCAGAAAAACGTCAGGAGGACAAAACCGACCATGACACCGGCAGCCCGAGTCCTAACTCTTAGCACACGAATTCTCATGGCTAGCTTAAATTTGGCACGTTTGGTCATGAAACCAATGAAGACCCACAAAAAGGAACCACAACGGCCACGAAACTCCAGTGTAGCAGAAGGCATCCTTAGTAGCAGTCACTACTTTTTGAAGTCTCTAAGTTGGTTACTAATGGTAACTAGCAAAATTTGGTGTGCTTTTCTCTCTGTGGGTACTTTTTGACGTGGGGTAGGAACAGGCTATAGATATACATATCACAAGAGTCACTTGCAGCCTTGCAAACAAAAGTACTTTGACTGGTACACTGAAACCAGGGCACACCCAATCACAAGTCCCACATCAGCACATCATCACCAACATCACACAAGTACTTGTCGATCCATACCTCCACACGGTCCACCAAAACAAAGATATCCGAGAAAAAGCCGACAGAGAAAACTTCCGGCAGCCACTCCAACTTTCGACATCAGCTCACCCCCCAGAGAGAGAGAGAGAGAGAGAGAGAGAGCACATGATGATGATGACTGTTTTTCAGTATTCACTGTATCGTAAATATCGCAAGTATTGTAGCTATGATGGCGATTGCCGCAACTGTTTGTATGATATCATCGTAACAACATCTCTGACTACATTACTAACGTTCTTATACAACGTGTCATCTCAAAATACACATGCTGATAAACAATACCAAAAACAGAAAGAAAACAATAAAAGGAGACATGATGATAACAGGAATCTAGCCGCGAAAATGAGTAGAAAATGAATGAATGTTATCTAAGTTCGAATGATGTTCATACTAACCACAAAAAAAAAAAAAATGAACGAATGTATGGAAAGCTTGAATGACCAGCATGCAGTTACTGACCACACATCATCTGAAGCAATATTCACCGAAAACAACAGGCAGTGCTCGAAAAGGATGAACCAGAAACATCAAGAACACACAGAAGGGGGACAGAAAAAGGACCCAACACATCCCATCGTAGAAGCAAAGTTGGACCCAGACTCCAGATACAGAATCAGATGCCCAGAGCAGCCCATGAAAGAAAAAGGAAAGGAGACAAAAGGAACCAAAGGGAAGAGTCCACTGTAAATACAATGCCAAAGATCAGAGAGAGAGAGAGAGAGAGAGAGAGAGAGAGAGAGAGAGAGAGAGAGAGAGAGAATGCAATGAATAGTATAATGCATGCACTATTTGTGTCCATCCAAGGTACATTAAAAGAAAGACCTAAGATTCCCCCCCATTCTACAGAGCAAACACGCACTGTAGATACCACTGGGAAAATCTGATCTCCTCAACAACAACAACAACAACAACAACAACAACAACAAATTTTTTTTAGTAGCATTGTGAGATACCAATGCTTTATTCGGTTCCCCTTGATATGATGGATGCACACGTCTATGAGAAAAAAACAAAAACAGAAAAAAAACCAAAAAAAAACAGACCAAGACAATGCATGCAGCGTTTATGTTCTGTCACTGTCCAGCACCAGAGCGCCCCCCCCCCCCCCACCCGATCAACATCATCTATAACTGGCCCCTGCACCACTCCCTCCCTCTTCTCCCAATCCCTCACACTTCAACGTTTATAAGATTTCAGATTTTTTTGTTTTGTTTTGTTTTTCCGATTTGTATTTCTTTTCTTTTTCTTTCCTTTCTTTTCCTTTTTTCTTTGTCTTTTTCTTTAGAGTTTTTCCTAAACCGATACGCAGAATTATCTGATCTTTTCTTTCCAAAATACGTCATCTCTGACTGTTCGCTCGGACAGTCTTCTTCAAGGACGATTAGCGAGCACACATCATTCTTGATAAACCGGTCATGATGAAACTTGCCCATGCGAACATTTCGAAATTAGAAATCTGTTTTAAAAACATGTGAGGAGATTGTTGTTTCTACCTTTTTTTCCCCCCGCTTTCTTTCTTTATCATTATTATCATTTCTTTCTTTCTTTCTCTCTCTCTCTCTCTCTCTCTCTCTCTCTCTCTCTCTCTCTCTCTCTCTCTCTCTCTCTGTCTCTCTCTCTCTCTCTCTCTTTCTTTCTCTCTTTCCATTCTTTTCTTTTCTTGTGTTCTTCTTCTATTTTTCATCTTCTACTTCTTCTTCTTCTTTGTCATCTTCATCTTCATCTTCATCTTCATTTTTTTTTTCTTCTTCTTCCTTTACTTTTTCTTCGTCTTCTTCTTCTTCTTCATCATCATCATCATATCATCATCATCGTCATCGTCATCATCATCATCATCATCGTCATCATCATCGTCAGCTTCTTCATCTTCTTCTTCTTCTTCTTCTTTTTGTTTCTGTTTTTTTGTTTATTCATTTTCTCAAAGACATTAGGTGTATGCAAAGCCAAGCCTCCTTCATATCGTACATTTTCTTTCTTCTTGTTTTACTGGTTTTCCTTTCTTTTTCTTCTTCTTTTCTCGTTCTGTTCGTTTTTGTATTTTTTCCCTGGTTGAGTCCTGCACATGTTCTTTTTCTAT
>JAPXFY010000020.1:50819594-50824594 GCA_030674185.1 Monoplex corrugatus
CATCCTACAGCGCATTCAAAACAATGCTGCACGCCTTGTACTCAAAAAGAAAAAAGCTGACCACATATCTCCTCTCCTGGCACAACTTCACTGGCTCCCTGTATCAAAGCGCATACAGTACAAACTAGACACCATGTGCTACAAAAGCCTCAATAACGCAGCCCCCGATTACCTGTCAAGCCTACTTGAGATCTATGTTCCCTCACGTACCCTCCGCTCTGCCTCTGATCCTCTGACTCTTCGCTTTCCACGCACTAAGCTCAATACCTATGGTCCACGAGCCTTCTCTGTTTCTGGTCCACTCTCCTGGAACAAACTTCCTCTCTCAGTCCGTCAGCAACCTACTTTTGTCTCCTTCAAGTCCGCTCTCAAAACTCACCTTTTCTCTCCTGCATAAAATCCTAACCTCACTCAACCCTCCCCTCTGCAGCCTGTCTCCGCTCGGAGGGAATCACATGGTTATAATATATAATTGTATGCTATGCTCTCTATAATTTTCCATTGCTTTTATTCTTGCTTTTATTGCTTTTATTCTTTCTCCCCATTTATAGCCATGCGTGTGTGTGGGTGTGTGTGTGTGTGTGTGTGTGTGTGTGTGTGTGTGTGTGTGTGTTGTGTGTGTCTGTATGTGTGCGTGCGTGTGTGTGCGAGCGTGCGTGCCTGCGTGTGTGTCTGCTTCAGCGCTTAGATTTGATTTTATCAAGATTTTGCGCTATATAAATATTGTAATTATTATTATTATTATATTGTGTTAGGGCTGTATGACAAGAGTGGTTCTGACGGAAACCAGATTGCAGTGGGTGAAGAAGACTTTTGGTTTCCAGGTAGTCTGAAAGATGTTTATGGATATGTTTTTCTAAAGGCTTTGACAGGACAGAGAGAAGAGAAATTGGCCTGTAATTATTTATTTGTGAAAGATCTTTTGTCTTTGGTAAGGGTACAACTTTGGCCTGTTTTAGAGCTCTGGGGAATACATTGTTTTTTATGCTGATGTTGTAAATATATGTAAGTTGTTCCGTGATGTAGGGCAGAGACAGTTTTAGTATTTTGGGACTGATTTCATCTGGTCCTGATGATTTTTTATTATTCATTTTATTTATATACATTCCCGTTTCATGGACTGCTATACTGGGAATACTAAATGAACTTGTATTATTGGTCCTCTCTTTGCAAAAGTTAATCAGATTTTCTGAGGGGACATATTGATCACAGCTAGAAATAGGACGGGTTAGTAGTTCTGATACTGACAGAAAATGATCATTGAATTTGTTTGCTGTGAAACTGAGAGGCGTGCCTGGGAGCTTTTTCCCACTTCCCTTAATAACTAAGTTCATTGCTCTCCATAGTGATGATACATCTTTACTGTTTTTTACCAGTCGATCAAAGAGAGACTTCTTGGCTTGACGGACCATTGATTTTACCTTATTACGCATCGTTTTGTATTCAATGAAGCGTTTTTCTTTCTTGAGTTTATCTCGTAATGACATCGCATTGATAATGTCTGTTGACAGCCATGGGGACATTGTTGGATGCTTTACTCTTTTCCGTCGTAGTGGGGCATGTTTATTTAGGACAGTCGTGAACAAGTTGTACCAAATGTCTAGGGCTTCGTTAGGATTACTAGTACTAAACACACTACTGAACTCTACTCTACCAAGATCAGAGAGGAATGCATCCTCATCAAAGTGTTTGAACGATCTATATGTTATACATGTATGATTATTCTTTTTTTTTTTTTAACTTTGGCTGACCAGGTGCAGTTTACAGGTTGATGATCACTTATGCTTAAATCATCTACAGCTGCATTAATTATTGCCTCTGGTTTGTTTGTATAGATATGATCTAAGAGTGTTTCTGATGTTGCTGTGATTCTTGTTGGATCTTTGATTAATTGTTTTAGGCCAACCAGGGTGGTCGTTGACTGCCATGCGGGTTGTGGAGTGAGTAGGTCAAAATTAAAGTCACCTAACATTAGAATGTCTGTATGTCGTTGACACAATTTGTCCATCATCTTTAGAAAGTGGTCATGCCATTCGTATGTGCTCCTGGGATTTCTATATAAAATACCGATAAGTAAAGGTGGAGTTGTTGCAGAAGGCTTCAGCTCCACCCAGATACATTCAACTTCTTTGGTTTCTAAGTCATAACGTCTGTTGGTTATTTGTTGAATATATCGGTGGATGTAAAGCGCAACTCCAGTTTCTCCATGGCATGAGGGATCTCGCCTGATTACAGAATAGTCTGGGATTGCTATAGCTTCATCTGTAATATGAGGTGCTAGTCGTGTCTCGGTCACACCGTACAAATGGTAATAATTTTGTTTGTGTAGGAACACGCACAGGTCTGATACTTTGTTTTGGAGATGATAGACATTAACATGACCAACACGCAGATCCTGTTTTTTTCGAATGAATGTGGTCATTGGTGATTTCAACACTGCGTCTGCACGCTGAAGTGAAATATATGAAGAGAGGGTAGAAAAATTGGTCTACACCTAATACAAAGTGTGAACAATGATGATATTATACACTGATGAAAACAAAATGTAACAGTGCAGAGTCTGTTTATTTTTCTTGACAGTTCAGCCAAGACTGACTACAGGTATACACACTGTCAGTCTTCAGAGAAAAACAAAACAAAATCAGAACAAAAAGATAAGTAAGTAAACTAAAATAAAATAAAGGCTGCACTGAGGATATACTGAGCGTCTCTCGCAGTGCAATACTTGTCTCCACCTAACACTGGGCACAGGCAGACACAGCTGTAGAAAATTAGGTGGTATTAACACCACCCAAAACAAGTCAGTTTCAACCGTCGGTTCAACTGACCAAGTCAATCAAATAATTATGTCTGTAAGTCTCAGTGTCAATCTCATTCAAAGCACAACACAGTATCAATGTAAATAAGTTGTTCCCAGGTAATATGCGACACCAACAAGGTGGAGATGGCAGCAGATCACAACACAGCAGAAGCAAATAAATATTAAGAACGTGGAGAAGAGGTACAGAAAGATATTTAAAAGTAAGGAAGTAAACTAAGTAGCTAAATAGCTAAATAAATAAGTGAATAAATGAATAAACAAATAGGTAGAGAAATGAAAATAATAAAAGAAGATTAATTCATAAAAGGTTTTAGCACCTGCACCAATGCACTGATGATAGATGCAGGATCTACACAATTCTGTTGGGAAGTTATTGCTGTAGCACTTGATCCCAGCATTTGTTGAACTGCAGGTGATTTGGGGTGTCTTGTAGTCATGCAGGGGAATTCAGCATGATACTGTGTGTTGTTCTGCTCCGCACTGACACCAGCGGGGACTGCAGGTGGGTGTTGTAGATGGCTGGAGCTGGGAACTGCATGTGGGTGTTGTGGGTGGCTGGATATTAGAGATGGGTGCTGTAGACGGCTGGGGACTGCACATGGGTGTTGTAGATGGCTGTAAACTGGAGACAGGTGCTGTAGATTTTTGGAGTTTGGAGATGGATGTTGTAGGTGATTGTAGACTGGAGATTGGTGTTGTCGATGGTTGGAGACTGCAGGTGGGTACTGTAGATTGTTAGAGATTGGAGATGGGTGTTGGTAATGCAGGGGTTTGGGGGCTGTTGGGGGGGTTGGGATAAGAGGTGGGCGTATTGGAGAATTGGGGCCATAACAGGGGTTTTGAACATCATAGGAACGGATGTATAGTGCAAGAGATTTAGATCCTTTAGCACTTGGGTGAACTGAATCACGGTACATATCTTTTCTTGGTGCACCTGATTTGGTTAGGAAGGAAGGGGTGTTGTTGATGAACAGTATTCCTTCTTGTTCACAGGAGCGCCGAAGTGAGGCTGTGGACCGTGATGCAGCTTCTTTCAAGGGATGTTGGCCAAAGAAAGGGACAATGGAAGAAGCTGCAAGTGTAGCACTGGGGAAAGA
This sequence comes from Monoplex corrugatus, assembly GCA_030674185.1. Lineage (NCBI taxonomy): Eukaryota > Metazoa > Mollusca > Gastropoda > Littorinimorpha > Ranellidae > Monoplex > Monoplex corrugatus. The sequence goes on from JAPXFY010000020.1 coordinate 50,823,513, forward strand.
TTTTCTCAGGAGACGAAGTAATCTTCCCCATTGCTCTCCTGATACAGGTCCATCATGGCAGCTGTTGATGCCGACGTGGAAGGTGACGTGTGTTATGTCGTGGGATGGTGGGCGAGAGGACAGCCACTGGCTAAGGTGATGGACTGTCAGGCCAGATACCGAGAGGTTCCTGACAATGTTACCACCTGTTGACATCTTCCTTTCATCCACTCTCTCCAAGACTGAGTCACCCAACAGTAGAGTATTACAGTTAGGGGGAATGGTTTTCTGCCTGAGACTAGTGAGAGGGGATGGGGGGTCAGCCATTGTTTTCTTGTTGACAGTGGATGATGATGGCTGAGAGGGACTGGGGACAGTGGCGTGAGGTTGTTCAGAACTGTCAGTGTCAGAGAGGACATCAAACTTGTTGGCTGTACTTATGTTATACATGTCCTTTGTGGTGGTAGACTCACATGTAGTGGTGGGTTGGGGTTTTGTTTGATTAGTGGGTTTGTCTGTTTGTTGTACTGATGTCTCTGTCTGTTGTAGGTGTTGGCAAGTGTTGAGTGTTTGAAGTTGTTTCTTGATGTCACAAGTAAAGTTTTGCTGACTGTCCTTGATGGATTTCAGTTTGTTGGTGTGATCGTCAAGTTTGGCAAGTATACTCTGGTGGCTAGAGTTATTGTCTTGTATTTGACTCATAAGTTCTTCTTTCACTACTTTCACTGTGTTTTTCAGCCTTACTTCTGAGTCACTTACACACTGAGTGTTGTTTTCAGTCTGTTTGGCTATGCTGGACAGTTGGTTTGTGAGTGTCTGAATTTGTGTTTGCATTGTGGCGATGGCGAGTGTGGCAGTGTTCAATTGTTCCTGAAGATGTTTGATTGTTTCTGTACAAGCATTGTGTGTACATGCTTTGGAGGTGGCGTTGTTTACTGCTGGGTCACATGTAGTGGTTGACGGGACATTGTCGTCGGCTAAAGGGGAACAATGGGACTGGACTGGTTCTGTGGTGGTCTCTAAGGAAGGTGGGAGAGTAGGGGGAAGGGTGGTGGTGGCTGTCTCAAGCTGAGTGTCACTGGAGGGAGGGAGAGCATGGGGAA
>JAPXFY010000020.1:50827094-50832094 GCA_030674185.1 Monoplex corrugatus
AGGTTGAGGTCGAGAGAGAAGAGACGGTGGGAGGAGGAGAAAAAGGGGGAGGAGGAGGAGGAGGAGATTGCATTTAATCCTCTTTCACCACTGGACTAAACAGCAGGGAAATTTCAGTCTTTTTCTCAAAGTTTTGTGATTGGTGTTTGTTCGTTTGTGATCTTACATTCACGCTTGACAAAGGCCAGTTGGCCGAAAATTTGCGCCTGTCTTGTCTTGTTGTATCAAATACGCGTTTTGATTCTGTTTTCGTATTTTTCTGGTTACATCCTATGAAGTTGGCCATCAGAGTATCATTGTATCGCTTTAGTGGTCTTCCCTAGTTATGGTATCTGTGTTTTAACTCTCTGCATGGGAGCATCTCTTTTGAGATGTAGCTATCGTTATTGTTATTGTTGTTTAAGGCCCAGCCGACTGCGTAGAACCATATCAGGGCTATAACCGCTTTAAAACATACAAAACGTCAACAGGAAAAAATGGAAAGAAAAAAAATTAAGTACACATCAATGCATTCGCGCACATAATCTAAGGACCTGCCCCACGCGTTGCCCACTCCGTTCAATTTATCGCACAGGGGATTTAAAAAACACACCTGAATACAAATTTCAGCATGCCTAAGGACACCAAAACGTATATAAAAACGGGCATAAATTACCTAAAATTGCTTCCGCATATCTCACCTCCCCAGAGCCAAAAAATGCACTTAATACATGTACACAAAAAGCAAAGGAACAAGGCAGAAACAAAGAGAGTGACAGAAAAGAGGAAATTTTTAGCACAGAATTTCCAGAAGATGGGGATACTATTTATACTAAAAGAGACCACGGCATCCCCACGGGGGACGGAGATGTAGTGACTTCCATATGGATATGTGGTCCTGTTCAACAAAGCTAGTATTTAATGAGTAAAAACTAGACTATGCGAGCCACACTCTTACTATGGACACTCTTGCTATGTAATGTTACAGATCTTGAGATTGAGAGATGGTGGTGGTGGTAAGGTAACCTTTTTAAGGAAAAGGAATTCTATTATCTGAGCTGTCCTTGGGGGCCAACAAATATTATGAAGGCGGCGAGCATCTCTTGTTGCTTTATTTCCCCGGTCCCTGAACAGCTGTGTTCAAACCATAACAGAAAGCTGGTTAGTCACTCAGGTTACAGCCACACTCCATTGTGTTAACCCTGGGCTTTTGACAGCCAGTGCTGTACTCATTGCTTTACCCCTTTCTGCTCTCCTGACATGAATGGCGGTACTGCATTGTACTGTACTGTATTGATTGTAATGTACCGTATCGTATTGTACTATATTGTATTGTATTGTATTGTATTGTACCATATCGTAAGTATTGTACTGTACTGTATTGTATTGTATTGCATTGTATTGTACTGTACTGTATTGTATTGTATTGATTGTAATGTACCATATCGTAAGTATTGTACTGTACTGTATTGTATTGTATTGTACTCTACTGTATTGTATTGTACTGTACTGTATTGTATTGTACTGTATTGTGTTTACTGTACTGTACTGTATTGTACTGTACTGTACTGCATTGTACTGTACTGTACTGTACTGTATTGTACTGTATTGAATTGCATTGTATCGTATCGCACTGCATTGGATTGTATCACCTTGCATTGTGTTGCGATGCACTGTACTTTACTGTATATTACTGTATTGTGTTGTGTTCTGTGTTCCGTCAGGTGTGCTATGTGTGCCTGTGTGTGTACATGCGCGGGCTCGCTCACGCGCCAGTGTCTCCTCTCAATTGTTCAGGCGCTGGTGTGTTTACACACCGAGCTGTAAGAAGTCCATTGTCCACCCTACCTTTGTGGACTCAGTGGGCAAGCGACTGAGAAGAAGGAGAAAGAGTGGGGAAGAAGAAAGGGGTAACTCGAAAGACTCGCAGCTACAGACTGCAACGGGGACCGACCTCACATTGAAAGATTTTCCTCTGAAAAAAACAGGATGGGGGCCGGAGGTGGTGTACAGTTCAGCGAGTGCTGTCTCGTAACCCTTAAGTCGTTGGGGAGTGAGGTGGTTGGGGTGGTAGAGACCTCAACTTTTCTGGGAATCAGCATATTATATGCTCATCCTCTCTAAAGATAACGGGCTGGATTGATTTTATTTTTTCAAGTGCTTATATGTTTGCATGGCAAAACAAAAAAATGGCCCAACGTACGAAAAAACAGAGGGCTTCCCAAAGATTTAAAACAAAGAATCCTGAAAATTTTGATTTGACTTGTTATAATGTATGGTTACAAACTGGACACTAGAAAGACAAAGAAAATTTAATCAATGCAGCAGAAACGTGGCTCTAAAGACGATTTCTCAGTCAAATGGACAGACAGAACAAACGATAGCGTGTAATACCATAGGAAATAAGAGGGAAGCAGGGAGAATTTTAAATATCAACTAAGTAACATAACTCTTGAGAGTCACGGAGTTATCTCCCATGTAGAATTTCTCAAACCCAACACAGTTTGCGCTACCCATTCAGCTAGCATAGATGCAGCCACAAAGCATAAAGTGGTAAGCTCTGAACATTCCATGGGAGATAACTCCGTGACTCTCAAGAGTTATATTACTTAGTTGAAACGATAGCGTGTTAAAGGAACTGAATGTCAGGTGCCAACTGCTATCAGGGATCAACAAAAGAAAGCTGAAAATATGTAGGCCATGCAATCAGAAACACCAAACAGATTTGATATCAATGGTCCTGCAGGGAAAAGTTGAAGCGAGGAGAAGAAAGGAACGACCGCACACCTCCTGTTTCAATATTATCGCTGAAGTCTGTGGTCTGGGATCCAGGAGGTCGCCCATAGATGTCTCAAATCGTGTTACCTGGAGAAGACTTGTGCGTCGAGTGTGGCTCCTACCGCCGATCCCGGCGAGGGAGAGAGGTGAGGTAAGGTGATACTGTGCTCAAGTTTTTAGATGTCAGAATATCATTCTTACGTTCCTTTCGCGTGGGTCGATACCTCTTCCACTGAAAGCTGGTTACACCGTGTTCACCTTCCAAACCAATCGCCGGGGTGTAGTGGTTAGCACAATGGCCTAATGTCTGGAAGGTTATGGGTTGATTCCCATTTGCCCTGTCAAAATCATTGTGGGTTTTTTCGACTAAGATAGTTGAGCGTGCTCCTAACTGAGTTGAGCGTGCTATGGACTCATTGGATAGACTTGGACCACACAGTCGAGACCCACTGACTTCTTGAGTTTGTCATTGGTGGGTGGGGGGGGGGGATGTTGCTGAAATCTCTGACCATCATGCAGGTGTCTGTATCTCTCGAGTCTGATTGACGCCAGGATATATCGCCAGGCTATGCTTTGATAGTATGCGTGAAGTACAGCTTTATGCAGTCTCAACCCAAAATGGCACTCCAAGGCACTATTATTATCACGCCCATCATTTCCACTAGGTCTCAAAGAGGCAGCTTCTTTTGATCTCGTCTTAAAAGTATGTCTTGAGACCAGATTTGAACTCCAATGAAAATGGATGAATAATAAACAGTCTGTAATAAACAGTACTACATGCCGTAATACTTTATTTCTTTACCCAATTCTTTTCGAAATGAAACTAGCCTGTGGTAGGCCATGTCACACACAAAAATGTAGACAACAATTATACACATACAAAGAATAAAGTCTCAGACTTCAGAAAGGCAAGAAGGCTAATTGGTCTTCAAGGGGTGGGACCTGGGAAATCAACATATCTCTCCAATGTTTTATACCAAGGCAGCCGGACAATGTCCTGCTCTTCACGATTTTCAACTGCCGTGGGATCTTTAGCGTGCGCAGCGAAAAGACACACGGGGGTCCCACTCGTTTTTCATCCCCTTTCGAAGGACTAGACGGTCAGTTCGATTTTCCGGTCAAACTGAGGAAAAAAGTCGAGGCCTCTACAGGGAGTGAACCCTGGAACCTCGAGTTTAGTTATTGACAGTCGAACGTCTGGACCATTCTCCCATTCTTCTCCTTTGAAGAATAGAATAAAATAAGATCAAATAACATCAAGCAAGCAAGCCGTATATTAATTCAGCAATAAAGGCAAACAATGTTTTCGCCAGATGAATATGGGTTCTTGCATCAGAACACATTATACTACAAGTAATGGGCAACTGCGTTTGTTTGTTCGTTTATTGTTTCTTTGTTTATCACCATACACGTGACACCTGTGACGTTAGTGCATATGGAATTCATTCCGAGCGCGGAGACGTCATCTTGAGAAACTGAAACTGCTTTTTTGTTTTTTTGTTTGTTTCTTTGTTTCGTTGTTTCTCTCTCTGTGTGTGTGTGTGTGTGTGTGTGTGTGTGTGTGTGTGTGGTGTGTGTGTGTGTGTGTGTGTGATGTTGGTGCGTGTGTGTGTGTGTGGTGTGTGTGTGTGTCTGTGTGTGTGTGTGTCTGTGTGTATGTGTCCGTGTGTGTTGTGTGTGTGTGGGGTGTGTGGTGGGTGTGTGTGTGTGTGGTCTCGTGTGTCTGTGTCTGTGTGTTTGTTGTTTTTTTGTTTGTTTGTTTTTTGTTTTTGTTTTTGTGTGGTGTTTTTGTTTTGGTTTTGGTTTGTTTTTTGGGTGGTGGTGGTGGTGTGGTGGTGGTTTGAAAACGCCATTCCTTTAACATTCGTGAAATATGGCAGAGTGCAGATCTTAAATAATACACGGGCATGTTGGTCAGATGAGTAAGAAGCCAGACCTCTTTGCGAAAGGTGTAGGTTCAATCCTGCCTTGGTACCTCCTACCATGTGGTTAAGGGTTGAAAAAATTTGGGGGGGGGGGGGGGAATCTCCGAGGTCAACATGTGCGCAGATCTCTCAGTTCATACTAAAAACCTTTCGTGTGTATACACGCATTCCGAACATCAAATACGCACGCTACAGATCGTATAGTTCATTTCAGTGTCCGGTGTTGGCTTCTGGAAACACGAAAATACCCACTATGCACACCCACCAAAGACGGAGTATGCAGACTGCGCAGCAACTCTTTGACTGCACACACAGTGT
>JAPXFY010000020.1:50837094-50849594 GCA_030674185.1 Monoplex corrugatus
TGGACCACCATTACATAATATGTATAAAGTGTTGTGGACCACCTTAATAATATGTATAAAGTGTTGTGGACCACCATTACATAAATATGTATAAAGTGTTGTGGACCACATTACATAATATGTATAAAGTGTTGTGGACCACCATTACATAATATGTATAAAGTGTTGTGGACCACCATTTATATGATGTATAAAGTGTTGTGGACACCATTACATAACATGTATAAAGTGTTGTGGACCACCGTTAATAATATGTATAAAGTGTTGTGGACCACCTATTACATAATATGTATAAAATGTTGTGGACCACATTTAATATATGTATAAAGTGTTGTGGACCACCATTACATAATATGTATAAAGTGTTGTGGACCACCATATTATATGTTATAAAGTGTTGTGGACCACCATTACATAATATGTATAAAATGTTGTGGACCACCATTACATAATATGTATAAAGTGTTGTGGACCACATTACATAATATGTATAAAGTGTTGTGGACCACCATTACATAACTATGTATAAAGTGTTGTGGACCACCATTACTAATATGTATAAAGTGTTGTGACCACCATTCCATAATATGTTAAAGTGTTGTGGACCACCATTACATATATGTATAAAGTGTGGTGGACCACCATTACATATATGTAAAATGTTTGTGGACCACCATTACATAATATGTATAAAGTGTTGTGGACCACCATTACATAATATGTATAAAGTGTTGTGGACCACCATTACATAATATGTATAAAGTGTTGTGGACCACCGTTACATAATATGTATAAAGTGTTGTGGACCACCGTTACATAATATGTATAAAGTGTTGTGGACCACCATTTCATAATATGTATAAAGTTTGTGGACCACCATTACATAATACTTATAAAGACTTGTGGACCACCTTACATGATATGTATAAAGTTTGTGGACCACCGTTACTAATACATATTAAAGTGTTGTGGACCACCATTACATAATATGTATAAAGTCTTGTGGATCACCATTACATAATACATATAAAGTCTTGTGGACCACTATTACATGAATATGTATAAAGTCTTGTGGACCACCGTTACATAATAAGTATAAAGTCTTTGTGGACCATATATTATCAATAAGCTTGTGATCCATCATTACAAATAATGTGAAATTCGTGGAAGACCTCTGACATAAATTATAAAGTCTTGTGGCCCACCACATTGCATAGTATTGGTCATAGATATTTGATGGACACCGCATTGATTAGTAATACATATAATTTTGGACCACCATTGCATAGTATGTAGAGATTTATGGACCCCATTGCATAGTATATATATAAGATTTATGGACCACCATTTGAATCTACATGCATAGTTATGATGTTTATTATGGACCACCATGGCATAGTATGTATAAAGATTTATGGACCACCACTGCATAGTATGTATAGAGTTTTATGGACTGTCATTGCATAGTATGTATAGAGATTTATGGACCACCATTGCATAGTATATGTATAGATTTATGGACCACCATTGCACAGTATATGTAGAGTTTTATGGACCACCATGGCATTGTATGTATAGAGTTTTATGGACCACCATGGCATAGTATGGACAGAGTCTTGCGGACCATAATTACACTGTATGCATAAAGTCTTGAGGGTCGTCATTACAAAACTTTGTAGAATCTTGTGGACCGCTATTGCGTAGTATATATAACAGAATAGCGCATAATGAATAACCCGCACACTGTGACACTTCTCCCTGCGAAACTGTAAACGTGTGTGAACCACAGAGAATAGTAGTAACTAGGACCACGCTCTGTGTGTCAACCAACCACTGTCTGACCGCCTACCTACACACCACGCTTAAGTCAACAGTAGAATACCTTGATACGCTGAGTGCTTCTGATGTTGACACACCTACCTTATGCTCCATTGCCCTGATTACTGTTACTGTTATTTGGCTCTGGCTTAACTAGAGCAGAAGAATTGGCACAAGATGAAAGACAAAGAAACCGCTTCCAACAATGAGAACATTTATAGGACATGGCGTGTGGGTGCGTACATACATACACACAGACATAGACAGACTCATACATGCACACTCATACATACAACCGCACACACACTTATACATAAAACACACACAATATATACACACACACATACACACTCATACATACAAAACACACACACACTCATACGTACAAAACATACACGCACGCATACACACTCATTCATACAAAACATACACACCCATACATACAAAACACACACTCATACATACAAAACACACACACTCATACATACAAAACACACATACACACGCACACACACTCATACATACAAAATACATACACACTCATACATACAAAACATACACACTCATACATACAAAACATGCACACTCATACATACAAAACATGCACACTCATACATACAAACACACATACACAATCATACATACAAAACACACATACACACGCATACATACAAAACACACACACTCACATACAAAACACACACACTCTTATACATACACACACACACACACACCACACACACACACAACACACACACACACACACACAGTCACGCACACACACACACATGTACATATATAATATTATATATATAACATAATTCTATACATATATGTATATATATATATATATATATATACACATACATACAACCACACACATACATACACACACACAGGAACACACATACATACACACACACAGGAACACACATACACACACATACACACACACACACACACACACATACACACACACACACACACCACACAACACACCACACACACACACACACACACACACACACACACAAAAGATCAGCCCCAGTCTCTTCCACCCGTCATCAAAAAATATGTTTTTTAGATCGGTATAACTGATTCTCTACCACTACTAGTTTACCAAAGCAGGACACCTACATCCCATAATCCCGTAACCTTTGACTCTTGACTTTGTCCTAAATACCTGGACCCTGAACCCCAGTCCCTTAACCCCAGTCTCATAACACCATTTCCATAATCCAGTCTCATAACTCCAGTCCCATAACCCCAGTCCATAACTCAGTCTCATAACCCCAGTCTCATAACCCTAGTCCCATAACCCCAGTCTCATAACCCCAGTCTCATAACCCCAGTCACATAACCCAGTCCATAACCCAGTCACATAACCCCAGTCTCATAACTCCAGTCTCATAACCCCAGTCTCATAACCCTAGTCCCATAACCCAGTCACATAACCCCAGTCTCATAACCCCAGTCACATAACCCCAGTCCCAAACCCCAGTCTCATAACTCCAGTCTCATAACCCCAGTCTCATAACCCCAGTCTCATAACCCCAGTCCCATAACCCCAGTCTCATAACCCCAGTCTCATAACCCCAGTCTCATAACCCCAGTCTCATAACCCCAGTCCCATAACCCCAGTCTCATAACCCAGTCTCATAACCCCAGTCCCATAACCCAGTCTCATAAACCCCAGTCCTATAACACCATATCCATAACCCCAGTCCCATAACCCCAGTCCTATAACACCATATCCATAACCCCAGTCCATAACCCCAGTCCATAACCCCGTCCTATAACAACCATTCCCATAATCCCAGTCCCATAACCCCAGTCTCATAACCCCAGTCACATGACACCAGTTATATAACCCTAGTCCCATAACTCTAGTCCCATAACCGCAGTCCCATAATTCTAGTCCTTGACCCTAGTTCCAAAATCACAACCCCATAAGTCTAGCCTTTTAACCCTACTCCCATTATCCTTGTCCCATAACTCTTGTTCCTCAACCCTAGTCACATAAATCAAGTCGCATAACTCTAGTCTCTTGATCCAAGTCCCGTAACCATACTCCCTTAACTCTAGTCCCATAAACGCAGTCCATTACTCTAATCCCTTAATCCTAGTCCCATACCTCTAGTGCCTTAACCCTGGTACTTTAACTCTGGTCCCTTAACCCTAGCCCCATAACCTTAGTCCCTTAAATCATAGTCCCTTAATCATAGTCCCACTATGATTGCAGAAATTTCTGAAACCCATCCCCTCCACTCCACCCCAAAGGCTAACAGACATATGTTGCCACATATCATGGTAGTCGTCAATAAATAAACTGAAATGAAATAGACACCTGACATCAATTAAGTACAGTGTAAATGGACAAAGCGTGTCAGGTCCACTAGCATGGATGAAGGTCATTGATCCGCTATACAAATACACCACACCAGCCGCCGTGGTTTAGTGTTCAGCGCAAAGGACTACAGACTGGAAGGTTGTGGGTTCGAATCCTCATCAAACCCTTTAAAAATTGTTGTGGGATTTCTTTCTACTCCGATTGGTTCCTATCTAGAGTTGGGCATGCTATGGGCTCGTTGGGAAGACTGGAACCACACAGTCGACTTTCATCTACTTCGCGGATGCGTCTTTGAGGATGTTGCTCAAATTTCTGACCAACACCGCAGGTATCTGTATCTCGGGCCTCGTTGACGCCAGGATGTATTATGATAGTGTAGAGTACAGGCCGGTCACGCAGTATTAGTCCTAGATGGAAATCCACAGCTTCATGATTATCATTCTCATCGTCACCGTCGTCGCACAGTAAAAAAAAAAGGTGCCAAGCTCTGTGGCCATTAGGCTAAGGTGGTGTAAAAAAAAAAAGGGGGGGGGGGCACAAAAGAAATCTCCCAAAGTGCTAACAATCTTGATTTTTCATGTACTTACACTAGAGATATCATTTACAACAAAAATAATGATATTATCTCGTTAGCCCAGCTGATTCTCAGATCTCCTGTTGGCAGATTGTTATGTTATGAAGAGTTCATTATTTGTTGTGTGTTATTATTTGACACTGTTAATTCATTGTTCTGAATTATTACTTATACTTTTTCCCCCTTCTTACATTCAAACTTCTACAACCCCTCCCCATCCCCATCTCCCATCCCCACTTTTTTCCTTTTATGTGTGTGTGTGTGTGTGTGTGTGTGTGTGTGCGTGCGGCGTGTGTGTGTTGTGTGTGTGCGCGCGCGCGCGGTGTGTGTGTGTGTGTGTGTGTGCGTGTGTGTGTTGTGTGCGTGTGTGTGTGTGTGTGTGTGGTGTGTGTGTGTGTGTGTGTGTGGTGTGTGTGTGTGTATGTGTGTGTGTGTGTGTGTGTGTGTGTGTGTATGTGTGTGTGTGTGTGTATGTGTGTGTGTGTCTAAAATCACTATTGTGAATAGACATTAAATACAAGTTTCCTTCCTTCCTTTTCCCTAAGTGCTATGGTCCCTTAGAACTACACCACAGAAGTCCATCAACACAACGTGTCATCCCCCGCCCCCTCTCTCAAACAGTCCATCCCCTCTCCACCCCTTACATTCACAAGTTATGTCAACGGCTGCTTTATAGAAACATGAAAACATCCCGCATGCGTTGCGTGCCCACCGAGTACGAAGCATGCAGATTATGCAGCAACTCACTTCCTGCATAGTGCGGATAAAAGCACGTGGATAAGAGCACAGGGGAAAAAACCGTAACGTTGAAAACTTTTTATCATTATTATTATTATTGTTGTAATTATTATTATTATATTATTATATTATTATTATTAATCATTATATTATTATTACTATTATCATACTGTTATATTGTTATTGTTATTATTACTATTATTATTATTATTATTATTATATTATATTATATTATATTATATTATATTATATTATATTATATTATATTATATTATATTATATTATATTATATTATATTATATTATATTATATTATATTATATTATATTATATTATTATTGTTGTTGTTGTTGTCGTCGTCGTCGTCATCATCATCATCATCATCATCATCAGCAGTAGCAGTAGTAGTAGTAGTAGTAGAAGTAGTGTCATTATTATTAGTATTAGTATTATCATCATTAGTAGTAGTAGTATCATCATTATCAACTCTGTCTGGACAAAAGTGAACAGATAAAAACGCGTCCTTGATACAATAAGTAGCAGGGTGGTTTACTTTCTTAGTCGTGACAGTTAGCCCCAGAATTAACTGACAACAATAACAATAATTTCATTTATATAGCGCAGGCGGTCCATATCAAAAATATACTGGTTGCACTTTACACAGGAAGAACAGGGGGAATTCTAGCATGGCGTGACCATGTACTCCCCCAGCACTCCCTTTCGAAAAAAAAAGGAGGGGGGGGGGGGGGAACCACCAGAGAATGAACAAACGGTGGGTGTTTCAGACGTATGTGTTTACGTTATGGTTTAATGAATGGACTGCCGGCCATTATAAGCATTGACAGAACAACATGATATGTGTAGAATACGGTGGGGAAGGAGGGGTGCGGGAGGAGGGGGGAGGGGGAGCGTTTTCTGTGATGTGGCCGGGGTTTATATTGTCAACTGGTGTGAATAACTGCCGAGGTCATCTTGACCCCTTTTCTCACACATTAGGTATCGGATTCATATATTATATCTGATATGGACGCACTCAGCCATGACTTTAAATTTCGGGATTCTCGAGGGTTGAGGTGGGGGAGGAGGCGGGAGGAAAGCTAGGGTTGTCCCGTAACCTTAGTCCCATAACCCTGCTTCCATTACCCTAGTCCAATAACCTTAGTCCATAACCCTAGTCCTATATCCCTAGTCCTATATCCCTGGTCCTATAACCCTGGTCCCATAACCCTAGTCCCATAACCTTGGTGCCATAACGTTGTCCCATAACCTAGTGCCATAACCCTAGTCCCATAACCTCAGCCTATAACCCTAGCCCCATAACCCTAGCCCCATAACCCTAGCCATAACCCTGGTGCCATAACCCTGGTGCCATAACCCTGGTGCCATAACCCAGGTGCCATAACCCTGGTGCCATAACCCTAGTCCCATATCCTTAGTCCTATAACCCTAAGCCCATAACCTTAGTCCCATAACCCTAAGCCCATAACCTTAGCCCATAACCCTGGTCCCATAACCCTGGTGCCATAACCCTAGTGCCATAACCCTAGTCCCATAACCTTAGTCCGATAACCCTAGTCCCATAACCTCAGTCCCATAACCCTAGTCCCATAACCCCAGTCCCATAAACCTGGTGCCATAACCCTAATCCCATAACCCTAATCCATAACCCTAGTCCCATATCCTTAGTCCCATAACCTAGACCCAAAACCTAGTCCCGTAACCCTAGTGCCATAACCCTAGTCCCATAACCCTAGTCCCATAATCTTAGTCCCATAACCTAGTCCCATATCTTTAGTCCCCTAACCCTAGTCCCATAACCTTGGTGCCATAACCCTAGACCCATATCTTCAATCTCATAACCTTAGTCTTATAACCCTAGTGTCAGAACTCCAGCCCCATAACCTTATTCCCATAATCCTAGTCCGATAACCCTACTCCCATAACCAAGTCCCATAACCTTAGTCCTATAACCTTAGTTCCATAACCCTAGTCCCATAACCCAAGTCCCATAACCTTAGTCCTATAACCTTAGTTCCATAACCCTACTCCCATAACCCAAGTCCCATAACCTTAGTCCTATAACCTAGTCCCATAACCCTACTCCCATAACCCAAGTCCCATAACCTTAGTCCTATAACCCTAGTCCCATAACCCTACTCCCATAACCAAGTCCCATAACCTTAGTCCTATAACCTTAGTCCCATAACCCTACTCCCATAACCCAAGTCCCATAATCCTTAGTCCTATAACCTTAGTTCCATAACCCTAGTCCCATAACCCTTGTCCATAACCCTTGTCCCATAACCCTATGTCCCATAACCTTAGTCCCATAACACTGGTGCCATAACCCTAGTCCAATAACCTTAGTCCGATAACCCTAATCCCATAACCTCAGTCCGATAACCTTAGTCCCATAACCCTAGTCCCATAAACCTGGTACCATAACCCTAATCCCATAACCCTAGTCCCATAACCTGGTGCCATAACCCTAGTCCCTTATCCTTAGTCCCATACCCTGGTGCCACAACCTTAGTCCCATAACCCTGGTGCCATAACCCTAGTCCCATATATCCTTAGTCCATAACCTTAGTCCCATAACCCTAGTCCCATAATCCTGGTGCCATAACCCTGGTGCCATAACCCTAGAGCCATAACCCTAGTCCCATATCCTTAGCCCATAACCATAGCCCATAACCATAGTCCGATAACCATAGTCTCATAACCCTAATCCCATAAACCTAGTCCCATAGCCTTAGTCCCATAACCCTAGTGTCATAACCTAGTCCCATAACTCTAGTCCCATAATCCTGGTGCCATAACCTAGTCCCATAACCATAGTCCCATAACCTGGTGCCGTAACCCCAGTCCCATAACCCTAGTCCCATACCCTAGTCCCATAACCCCAGTCCATAACCCCAGTCCCATAATCCTAGTTCCATAATCCTAGTTCCATGCTCCATCCCATAACTCGTCCCATAACCCTAGTCCCATAACCTTAGTCCCATAATCGTGGAGCCATAACCCCAGTCCCATAACCCTAGTCCCATAACCTGGTGCCATGACCCAGTACCATATCCTTAGTCCATAACCCTGGTGCCAGACCTAGTACCATATCCTTAGTCCCATAACCCTGGTGCTGACCCTAGTACATACCTTAGTCCCATAACCCTGGTGCCATGACCCTAGTACCATAACCTTAGTCCCATAACCCTAGTTCCACATCCCTCAGCACACGGTCTCTTTCATATTTCAACTCACTGAGAACGCTCTCTCTTCCCTATCTGAGCGCGCGATCTATTTTTTAAATGATTTTTCAGAATTAATATAATACTGAATTGCATAAATAAATAGATAAGCAAATCCAACAATACAGGTGTACACATAAGTCTGTAGTGTCTGTTCCTTTGGGATCACACTCATACACACACAGACACACACACACAGACGCACACACACACACACACACACACACACACACACTCACGCACACACACACACGCATACACATTGCACACACACATACGTACAAACATATGCAAACACACTATTGTCTGATATCAATATATATTATGAAGACACGCATGATAAGTTGAGGCCCAAATGCGTATTAAGTGTATGTGGCTGGCTGTGAGTGTGACCTAGGTCCTTGAGCTTCACAGTTAGGTCAAGTCGTCGTCGTCGGCCTCTTTACATCTCAGGAGATGATAGTCTGCACCAGGAGGCGTTGTGGTCATGACGTGCACTTACGCCAAAAAAGCCTAGTCTTAAAACCGGTATCTGCTACTCTCCGTGTTGTGTCGATGCTGTGTTACCAGCGAAGCTGGAGTGACCTCTCCAGGTGCAGGCCCTGGGCAAGTGAATATGGAGGACGAGCTGTTGCCCATGCAGCAGATCCCCCCTCTCCTCGCCACTAGTAGAATCCAGGGGAAAGACGGAGGCCTGTACGCCTGGTACCAGGGGCGACGCAGGAGTTGCCAGAACGAGGTTGTAGACAACGGCGAACTGCCTTAGGGACTCCGACTCCGGATTTTTCCTCAGGGTTGACTCCCGAAGCCTTTCCTATGAGTGGGTATGGCCGCAAGGCAGCGGAGGTTTGAAATCAGAGTTTTCCTTCTCTTAGATGAGCTGTCTTCCCAGACTGATGAGCCCAATCTACCCAAAGCACTGGTTTTCAGGCGCCAGTAACCCGCCTTCACCCCTTCTCCTATCAGTAGTAGCAGTTCCGCCGGGCTTATATCTAAGCCACGCGAGCAGGCTAGGAGCTGGACTTAGTTGTCAGAGGCTATTGGAGACGCGCGCCGTGAGGGGCATTTTATAGACAATGGGAGCTTGTCCCCATTGCCACCCCTCGGCTATGACAACCTTGGATACTAGGTCAAGTAGTGCATCAAGAAAAAGGAGACAGTCTCTGTCTTTATGATGTTATCCCATCTGTTGAACCTACAGGCTATCCTTCATTTTTGTTGTTGTTGTTGTTGTTGTTGTTTTTTTACTCTGTCTCTGTCTCTCTTTGTCTCTCTGTGTCTCTCTGCCTCTCTCTGTGTCTCTCTGTCTGTCCTGTCTGTCTGTCTGTTTCTCTTCTCTCTCTCTCTCTCTCTCCTCTCTCTCTCCTTGTCTCTGTTTCTATTTCTGTCTCTGTCTCTCTGTCTCTGTCTGTCTGTCTCTCTCTGTCTCTCTGCCTCTCTCTGTGTCTCTCTGTCTTTGCCTGTCTATCTGTATGTGTGTCTGTCTGTCTCTCTTTCTGTCTCTGTCTCTGTCTCTTTCTCTCTCTCTCTCTGACTCTCTCTCCTTGTCTGTCTCTCTCTCTGTCTCTGTCTGTCTGTCTCTGTCTGTCTCTGTCCCTCTCTGTCTCTCTGTCTCTGTCTGTTCTGTTTTCTGTCCCTCTCTCTCTGTCTCTCTGTCTCTGTTCTGTCTCTGTCTCTGTCTCTGTCTTCTCTCTCTCTCTCTCTCTCTCTCTCTCTCTCTCTCTCTCTCCTCTCTCTCTCTCTCTCTCTAGTCATTCTGTTTAAAAAAAATCGTTCATTTCCCATTCATTTTACCATCCAAGTAAGAAAACTTACCTGGGCGATTTTTTTTTTCAAAACAGTTGACAGATGCGCAGGTCAACATGACCACCTGAAGGACGAGTGTGTGTACATAGCCACAAAACGCATAAAGCGGTGTGTATTTTTAGCTCTTCGTGATATTTCACTTATGGGCAGACAAGTATGTTTTGCACCGACTATCGATACCGTTTGTCTGTCTGACATCATCGCTGAATTATGCCGATAATGCGACATGAAACAGACAGACAAGGACAGGACGACCCAAACTTAGTTGTTAAAGTGCAATGTTCATAACTCAGGTATTATGTGTTGACGTGTGGGCCCCAGTAGCTCAGTTGGTTGAGCGTCGGGTTCACATGCTAATGGTTGTGGTTTCGAATCCCAGGGGTGCGCTACGTTAAAACTGGCCTTCTCACTGTCCCATCTTAACATCATTGTTGTTCTGGTGGTGTCGGTGTAGGATTAGATTAGATAAGTCCCTCTTCCCCCTACTTCCCTGGGATTGGTGATCCCTGTCGGCCATATCACCTGAGGTGGGTGCTGACGTAAAAACTGAACCAAACCAATCAAAATTGTGACTGAGCTTTCGGGCTAGCCACGGTTTGTTTTGTTCCGTTTTATCGTACACATCATATGGCATTTACGAGCGTATGGTGTGAGCGCATACGGGATTTATTCCCTGCGGAGAGACGCCATCTTGAGAAACTGAAACTGCAACTGAAACTGAAAATGTAGGCAGTGTTTTCCTATGAGAATGTTCCTCTTTCAGTTTTCTTCAAGACCAACAATAGAAGAAAAGCCGGAGGATCGAGTAATAGCGCTCATTTCTCTCCCTTTCTAGCAATCTTTTGATGCCTTTTGTGTGGTATATGCTTTGAAGATCAAATCATGTCAGTGACTTTTTAAATATTAGTCCATATTCATGTATGTAGGATCATGCAGGTTTGAATCCAGGCGAAGGACTAATTTATATTGAAGAAATGGCGACAGAAAAGGGTATCCAGGAGTCATGACCTCGGTGTGACCCGGTCCCTTTGGAGTGTAAGGATTGTAGGGCCGAAACAATTTGCTTAACGGGATTTTCTACCCTGAAGACCTTCTGTTGTCTAGCTTTCTTCAAAGTGTTTTTTTTTCTACTGTGTGTGGGACCATGCATTAGATTAGCTACGTTGTTCAAATGTGGTTCACAGTTTGTTGATAAACGACCAAGAATTCTTTGACGGCACTCAGTTCTAATCATCATAGTTCGCCTGGTTTTGACCAGGCCTCTGATCTTTGACTACTCTCCATGAAACATGCGGCATTGAAATCTATTAGCACACAGCATCATTGGCATTTTGTGATAATTACTGGTAAATCAACATTTTTTAATTCATTGTTTTAATGTGTTATCACGCAGCGTGTGCTCTGTTTCCCTGTAAATATGAGGGTCGTCAGAGTGTACACTCTGACAGACCCTCTATTTACGGAAACAGAGCACACGCTGTGTGATAACACATTAAACACCATCGTTACACATGCTCTTTTGACTCGCTCTGAAGAGAAGAGAAAAAAAACAAAAACAAAAAAAACAACAACAAAAAACAAAAAACAAAAAAAACCGGGGGGCACAGATTCCGTGTCTGCTTTTGAGACAGCTTTGTAGAAAGATAACAGAGCATGGTAAAGTACGGAACCTTGTCTTCCTTGATCAGGAAAAAAACACTTGACCTGATAACAATAGGCAAGATGTGGAAAGTGCTAGAACTTAGCAACAGCAAAGGTCAGCTTGTAGACATCATCAGAACCATCTATACAAACAGCGTAAGTGCAGTCTGCAAACCCAAAAGAACTACTTACAGGTTTGAAATGACATCTAGAGTGAAACAGGGCTGCGTTCTGTCACCCCTCTTGTTTATATTTGACATGGACAAAAAAATCCCGAAAAAAAGCAAACTCCGAGCCAGACTCTTTAAACGAGATGGGTTTTTTTTAGA
>JAPXFY010000020.1:50857094-50859594 GCA_030674185.1 Monoplex corrugatus
CACCACCAGAACAACAAATGTGTCCAGATAGGCAGTAAGGACAGTTTTTAATGTACGCACCACATGATTCGAACCCATAACCATTAGCATATGAATCTGACGCTCAACAGATTGAGCTGTTAAGGCCCGCTGTCTTTCTGTTTTGTATCCTCTCCTTTTCTGCTTACGATGTGTTTCGTGTGTGACGGTAGAAATGAGGTAGTACAGATGTACTTGTTGTTTATTTATGACATGGACTCCCTCTAATCGAGGTAGAATAATGTTGTACCGGTTGTTTATTTATAATGTTGACTCCCTCTAGATATGTTGTACCGGTTGTATATTTACAGATGTTGTACAGGTTGTTTGTTTATAACATGGACTCCCTCTAATCGAGGTAGAATAATGTTGTTGCCGATTGTTTATTTATAGATGTTGTAGTGGTTGTATATTTATAACATGGACTCCCTCTAGATGAGGTAGAATAGATGTTGTACCGGTTGTATATTTATAGATGTTGTACCGGTTGTTATTTATAATATTGATTCCCTCTAGATCAGGTGGAACAGATGTTGTACCGGTTGTTTATTTATAGATGTTGTACCGGCTGTTTATTTATAAAATTGACTCCCTCTAGATATGTTGTCCGGTTGTATATTTATAGATGTTGTACAGGTCGTTTGTTTATAACATTGACTCCCTCTAGATGAGGTAGAACAGATGTTGTACCGATTGTTTCTTTATAGATGTTGTACCGGTTGTTTATTTATAACATGGACTCCCTCTGGATGAGGTAGAATAGATGTTGTACCGGTTGTTTATTCATAACATGAACTCCCTCTAGATGACAGAAGATAGATGTTGTACCGGTTGTTTATTTATAACATGGATCCCTCTAGATGACAGAAGATAGATGTTGTACCGGTTGTTTATTTATAACATGGACTCCCTCTAGATGACAGAAGATAGATGTTGTACCGGTTGTTTATTTATAACATGGACTCCCTCCAGATGACAGAAATAGATGTTGTACCGGTTGTTTATTCATAACATGGACTCCCTCCATGAATAAAATAGATGTTGTACCGGTTGTTTATTTATAACATAGACTCCCCCTACATGAGGTAAAACATGTTGTTCCGGTTGTTTATTTATAAATAGACTCCCTCTAGATGAGGTAGATGAATGTTATACCGGTTGTTTGTTTATTACATGGACTCCCTCTAGATACGAAGACTAGATGTTGTACCGTTGTTGATTTATAACATGGACTCCCCTAGATGAGGTAGGACAGATGTTGTACCTGTTGTTTATAACATGGACTGCCCCAAGATGAGGTAGGACAGATGTACCGGTTGTTTATTTTAACATGGACTACCCTTAGATGAGGTAGGACAGATGTACCGGTGTTTATTTATAACATGGACTTCCTCTGGATGAAGGAGGACAGATGTTGTACCGGTTGTTTATTTATAACATGGACTCCCTTTAAATGAGGTAGGATAAATGTGTACCGTTGTTTATTTATAACATGGACTCCCTGATGGTAGGAAATGTGTACCGTGTTTATTTATAACATGGACTTTCTCTGGATGAGGTAGGACAGATGTTGTACCGGTAGTTTATTTATACATGTTGTACCGGTTGTTTATTGATAACATGGATTCCCTCTAGATGAGGTAGGATAGATGTTGTACCGGTTGTTTGTTTATAACATGGACACCCTTCCCCCCGCCTCCCCCATTCTCACACACCACGGCCGGCCCCATTGCACGTGTCAGTCGTTTGACTGGCCATTGATACAATCATCACAAAGTGTAATGCAAACCATCACAACATGCCACATCCACCAGGCTACACATCGATCCTCCCTCTCTCTCCATCTTTCCATCTCTCCCTCCATCTCTCCCTCTTCTCTCTCTCCATCTCTCTCTTTCTCTCTTTCTCCATATATCGCTCTCTCTTTTTCAATTTCTATCTCTCTCTCTCTGTCTCTCTCTTTGTCTTTCTCTCTCTCACTCTCTCTTTCTCTCTCAGTCTCTCCCTCTCTGTGCGTGTGTGTGTTTGTATCAGTGTGACATCGATTTTTCTGATGATCATATTGAACGCAAGGTGAATTGACTGGCGGGACAAAAGTCTGGTGTTGTGTGTGTATATGCATGTGTGTTGTGTGTGTGTGTGTGTGTGTGTGTGTGTGTGTGTGTGTGTGTGTGTGTGTGTGTGTGTGTGTGTGTGTGTGTGTGTGTGTGTGTGTTGTGTGTGTGTGTGTGTGTGTGTGTGTGTGTGTGTGTGTGTGTGTGTGTGTGTGTGTGTGTGTGTGTGTGTGTGTGTGTGGTGTGTGTGTGTATGTGTGTGTGTGTGTGTGTGTGTGTGACATCGATTTTTCTGATGATCATATTGAACGGAAGGTGAATTGAGTGGCGGGACAAAAGTCTGGTGTTGTGTGTTGTGTGTGTATATGTATGTGTGTTGTGTGTGTTTGTGTGTGTATGTGTGTGTGTGTGTTGTGTATGGTTGTGTG
>JAPXFY010000020.1:50864594-50872094 GCA_030674185.1 Monoplex corrugatus
CAACCTACGACGGAAGCCATCAGGCGGATAATTGCTGCCTAAAGCCCTTGTCGGCTGTTCTCACAGGGTACGTCTTTTAGCCATAGCTATGGGCGGGATAACCTCTACAGAAAGAAAAGTAGAGAGCTGAAGTCTAAGATACAATGCCTGCAGGCGCCTCTGAACCAGCGATGGCATCATGCAATAAAACGCAAATGTGCTCATGATCATCTCAATCAGCGAGAATGACACTCACCCATAAGGGTTTCTTCAGGATGGAGCGGCCCCGGTTCTTAGTATCAACAGGATCCACACACATTCATTAAATGAATGACTATACTATTGTTTTCTGCTTCCAAATCTTGCGAGTCGCTCATCTCTTTGAATGTTCTGTTTTACTAACGATGTATAGAAGAAGAAAAGAAAAAGAAAAAAACAGTTTCCATTTTCGTGTACTGAGCTTAGAGATGGCCTTTACAACAAAAACGATGACATTATTCCAGTTGTCCAGCTAATTCTCAGATCCCCTGTGGGCAAATTGTTATGAACTGTATTTAATGTTATATTGTTATTGACACTGTTTTTAATGTATAAGTCGTAATATGATTTGATTGTTTTCCTCCTTCCTTTTGTTCCCCTTCTTCCCTTCAACACCACCCTATTTTTTAATTTTTTTTTTATACATTCTATGGGTTTAAAATCACGATTGTGAACAGACATTAAATAAAATATTCCTTCTTCCTAAGTTTATCGATAAAAAAAATTCAACACACCACCAAAACCATCTGTATCAGTCAAAGTTTCAGTGCCAGGACGTCCATATGAATCAGCAATATCAAACCACCATGCGCCCACCAGCAGAAAAACTCAGCACTGCTGCCAAGGCCACTTCAGTGGAGTTCAGAAGTGTCTACGTCTTCTTGAAGCACCATCGCATCTGTCAAACAGTAGAGAGTAGAGACGTTTTGAGTGATTCCTGTTTTCCCACTGTCATACACTCAGCTTTGGGCAGGAATGAAAACAAATGTCCACAGTGATTTGGACTGATGGACTCGAATTTTTCACCCATCATCCATCATCAGGTGCCCTGCCGCATGGCGTTGGCGATCATGGACTTCCATCTGTCTCTATCTCTTGATGCCCCAAGCATGTCCTTCACCCTCCTCGTCTTCAGCCACTCCGCAAGTCCGTCTAGCATTTTCTCCCTGGGTCTACCTGGTGCTCTCTATCCATCCAGCTTTCCCGTTGTGACCAGGTGCTCCAAATCCCCCTTCCTCATAAAATGGCCTATAAATGTTGCCTGTCTTTTCCTAATCTTCCTTATGAATGATCTACTTGTGTCTGCCTCCATCAAGACTGTCTCGTTTGTTTTCTTTGCTGTCCATGGACAACCTTCACCCACCAGTCATTAATCTCTTGTGCTGACCACTACACCACTGCACATGCTTTAAGTTTTGTGTGTGTGTGTGTTGGGAGATTGTTGTTATGACCTGACTGTCTTAATGTTTGTTTATTTGATTCCTTCATCGTTCCCCCCCCCCCCTTCCGTCATTCGATGTTTCGAGTTTAACCACATCTTGCAACATTAAAAATCTGGCCATGTTCGCTGCCTTTATGAATTCTTCAATCATTCCGATGGTGTCGAGTTAGTGTTTTTCATGTCTTTACACCCCTCCCCCCAGCCTCCCATTTTAAGTGCATATGGTTTTGCGCAAGCTCAAGGAGTTTGCCGGATAATTGCAAGTAGATTCGGGTGGAGCATATATGGAACTGTCCGAGTTCGATGAATCTCTCTTGAACAAACTCCAAACTCTCACTGGCTTATTTACTCTTTGACCCGCACACCCAGTCTACCAACATCCTGCATTGCCAACCATGCTCGCAAAGCTAAAATGTAACCCTTTGATTCCCTCATCCTATCCACCAGCTTCCTGAAAAAAACATAACCCTTTGATTCCCTCACTCTATCCACCAGCTTCCTGCAATCAACCCTTTGATGTCACCCCTCGCCCCCAGCTCCCATCCCTTATTCACTTTCCGCTTCCGCAATAGATTCCATCTTCAAGCTTCCTGCAATCAACCCATTGACACTCTTCCACCGCTCCTGCAATCAACCCATGATTCCATCTATCTTCCTGCAATCAACCCAGTTCCCTCGCTATCCACCAGCTTCCTGCAATCAACCCTTTGATTCCCTCCTCTATCCACCAGCTTCCTGCAATCAACCCATTGATTCCCTCCTCTATCCACCAGCTTCCTGCAATCAACCCATTGATTCCCTCGCTCTATCCACCAGCTTCCTGCAATCAACCCATTGATTCCCTCGCTCTATCCACCAGCTTCCTGCAATCAACCCATTGATTCCCTCACTCTATCCACCAGCTTCCTGCAATCAACCCATTGATTCCCTCGCTCTATCCACCAGCTTCCTGCAATCAACCCATTGATTCCCTCGCTCTATCCACCAGCTTCCTGCAATCAACCCATTGATTCCCTCGCTCTTCCACCAGCTTCCTGCAATCAACCCATTGATTCCCTCGCTCTATCCACCAGCTTCCTGCAATCAACCCATTGATTCCCTCGCTCTATCCACCAGCTTCCTGCAATCAACCCATTGATTCCCTCACTCTTCACCAGCTTCCTGCAATCAACCCATTGATTCCCTCACTTTCCACCAGCTTCCTGCAATCAACCCATTGATTCCCTCGCTCTATCCACCAGCTTCCTGCAATCAACCCATTGATTCCCTCACTCTATCCACCAGCTTCCTGCATGAAGCTGGTGGATGGGTGAGGGAATCTAAGGGTTAAGTTTTTGCTGTTGGTCGATAGGGTGGCAGGAGTCAAAGGGTTGAAATTTGACAACTACCAACAGTGAGCCATGAGAGACGATAGGCACGTCTTGTCCAATGAGATCAGTATCACTGTACCACAGCATTCTAGCGGTACACTTGCACTAAGTTTGTGGGCTGCGTGACTAGCGAAGGTCTGGTTATTTGCCGACATAGGGTGTGTACAGGTACAGGAAATGCATGCAGTGGGTGACTCTTCATAGGCACCTGCTGTGATTCAAATGATAATTTTCAGACAAATAATAGTAGCACTCTGCCTCAAGTGCCTTGTTGTTGTAAATTCAATCATGATTTTATTGTAATGGTGATTTATTTGGATATATTTTGAAATACGTATATTTGTTTCTGCATAAAGACTCAAACACAACACCACACACACCACATCAGAAAACAGCGCAGCAAAACACAGCACACTACAATTCACCACGCTACAATTTAACAGAAGGAAACACACCACACCACACACAACACCACCAACACAACACAACACAACACAACACAACACAACACAACACAACACAACACAACACATCACAACACACCACACCGCACCGCAACACAACACAACACAACACACCACAACACGCCACAACACAACACAACACACCAACTACACCACATCACAGCGCAGTATAGCATAGCACAACATAACACTCACAAGACACGACACAACACCACATCACTGTACAACACCATTGCACAGCACACACATACACACACACACACACACACACACACACACACACACACACACACACACACACACACACACACACACACACACACACACACACACACACATACAAGCACCTAACTCGAGACATAAAACTGTCTTCTTTCTCAACTCCTTCACACACACAGGCACACACAAAGGCACACAACACACACACACACACACACACACACACACACACACACACACACACACACGTACACACACACACACACACACACACACAACACGCACACACACAAAGGCACACACACGTTCGCGCACACACACACACACACACACACACAACACTGACAAGCATAGACACACAAACGCGCACTCCCTCCCCCCCCCCGCGCGTGCACACACACACACACACACATACAACACACACACACACACACACACACACACACACACACACGTGTGCACGCGCAATCACACACGTACACGTTAACACATGCATATATGCTAACATGCACACACACACACACACACACACACACACACACACACACACACACACACACGACACACACACACACACACACACACACACACACACACACACACACACACACACACACACACACACACAAGGCACACACACGTTCGCGCACACACACACCACACACACACACTGACAAGCATAGACACACAAACGCGCACTCCCACCCCCCCCCACCGCACGTACACACACACACACACACACACACACACGTCACGCGCAACACACACGACACTTAACACATGCATAAGCTAACATGCACACACACACACACACCACACACACACACACACACACACAACACACACACACACGCACACACACACACACGACACACACACACACACACACACACACACACACACACACACACAGCACACACACGAACACACACAACACACACACACACACACACACACACGACACACACACGAACACACACAACAACACAACACGACACACACAACACACACACACACACACAAACTACAACACACACACACACAACACACACACACACACACACATACACACACACACACCACACACACACACACACAGCAAACACACTGCACACACACACACACACACACAGCACACACCACGAACACACACACAGCACACACACACACGAACACACACACACACACAACGCACACACACACACACAAACTTCACACACACACACAACACGACACACACACACCACACACACAACTACACACACACCACACATACACAACACACACACACGACAACACATACACACAACACTACACACACACACAACACACACAGAATAACCAAGGTAAAGTCCGTCCGTGACCATCAGGAGTGAGGTGGTAAAGACCTCAAATATCTCCAGCGCCAGGATGACACCCATCTCCCTCATCCACACTGACCAGGGTCAGGTACCTATTCACACAGGCGGGCTGCAGGGGGCCGCAGCCTCAAAGATCTTCTCGATCTAGCCTCATGCATTCAGACGGGAGCAACCTGTAAGCCAGCCAAGGCCTCAATGACATAGAACAACACAGCAGCAACAACAACAATAACATCAATCACAACAAACAACAACAACAACAACAACAACAACAACAATAAGACAGAACTCCAAACAAGAGGACTGCCCACGTTCGAGCAAATAAGAACAAGAAATACACAAAAATGAAATAACAACGCGGATTTTATACATACATACATACATACATACATACATACATACATACATACATACATACACACACACATACATACATACATACATACATAATATATATATATACATATATATATACATATATATATATAATATATAAACATATATATATACATATATATATAATATATATATATATATATATATATATATAGTGTGTGTGTGTGTGTGTGTACATATACCATAACTAGCTAGATAGGTAGATAAGTAGATAGATAGATAGATAGATGAATGGATGGATGGACAGATATATAGATAGATAGATAGATAGATGGAAGGATGGATGAATGGATGGATGGATGGATGGATGGACAGATACATAGATAGACAAATAGATAGACAGACAGATAGAGATAGATAGATAGATATATAGATAGATAGATAGATCGATAGATAGATAGGTAGGTAGGTAGTAGATAGATAGATAGATAGATAGATAGATAGATAGATAGATAGATAGATAGATAGATAGATAGATAGATAGATAGATAGATAGATGGATAGATATAAAAAAAAAAAGACAGCCCCCCCCCCTTTTTTTTTTTTTTTTTTTACTAACTGGCTTTTGTTAAGCATACACAGACAAGACAACAAAGGTCAAATGTACAAAACTGAGGAGACAAAGAACAATCAAAGTGCCCTGGTGTTATGTTGAGCAAGAGAAAACGACAAGACAGAAAGACACACGGTCGGAGAGCGAGGTGGGCGGAATGGGGCAAATAAAGACACTAATTTCACTGGGCTATGCACAACAGGGCTATAATTAGCGAGCGTTTTGTCAAAGGAGAAGGATGGGTGGGTGGATGTATCCGCGTCTGGGATGGTGGAGGGAGGGGGGGGGGGGCTGTCGCACACAAACAGTCAAGGGACAGGTTTTTCGTTTTGAGCAAACCTATGGTAGTCCACCACACTCACATCCGGGAGTTTAGATTATCAAACTCTGATGATAAATAACTGTGGGGTACAATTAAATGATTGAAATGATTAGAGAATGAAGCGCCTAGCTATCTGTCTGTCTGTCTATCTGTCTATCTGTCTGTCTCTCTCTTTCTGTCTCTATCTATCTACCTACCTATCTAGCTATCTATCTGTCTATCTATCTATCTTCTATCTATATATCTATCTATCTATCTATCTGTCTGTCTGTCTGTCTACCTGCCTACCTACCTACCTACCTATCTATCTATCTATCTATCCATCGATATGTCTGTCTGTCTGTCTATCTATTGCACACACACACACACACACACACACACACACACACACACACACACACACACACACACACACACACACACACACACACACACACACACACACACACACACACACACACACACACACACACACACACACACTTTTCATGTGTATAGTTATTACACGCGTGGATACGAATATGTTTGCTAAAATAAAAAAGAGAGAAAGAGACTAAATATGATCAATTCAGTATGCAATTCACAACTAGATCTCAACTGTGTATGTGCAACACCTACACATGAATATAACTGTATAGATTTTTTGTCATGGAGCTTTGATCAAGATTTCTTTTTTTAAGTTCTTAACAAAACAAATATATAAATCTATGAAATTTCAACCCCCCCCCCCCCCCCCCAATGAAACTCCACTTCCTCAATCTTTCACAAGGCACACAAAATGGTACAAGATAACTCATCTGTTCTTGTCCCGTTAAATTAAATATACAACTATGTGAAAGAAATGGTCGTCCTATTATAAACATAATAGATTTCCAAGCTAAAGATGATACACATTTTCTAAGTTTTCTTCAATTGTGACCCTCGTAAAACACCATAGGTTCGTCTCTGAAGCCATGTCAAGTGAAGTGGAATGAGGCAGCCCTTTTCACGTCGTTATGATATTATTATATGGATGACGAACTCATCTCCTTCCCCAGCGGTGCGTGGGAACAAATCCTTCGTTGTTTTGTCGGCTAACATTACAGTTGAACACAGACGTTCGGGCTGTATGTAAGCTTAATAAGTAAAATGTTAACGGTTTTGGCGCAAGTTTGTTATCGATGTGTGTGTCCATCCTGTCCAGCGAATCTCCGAACTCAACTGCTCGAAACCCAACAACGCGAGATCTCTGTCTCTGTCATTCTGTCTCTGTCTGTCTCTGTCTCTCTTTCTGTTTCTGTCTCTGTCTCTGTCTCTCTGTCTCTCTCTTGTCTCTCTCTCTTTCTTTCTCTCTCTCTCTCTCTCTCTCTCTCTCTC
>JAPXFY010000020.1:50877094-50882094 GCA_030674185.1 Monoplex corrugatus
TCTGTTTATCTGATATATATATATATATATATATATATATATATATATATATATATATATATATATATTTATATATACATGTACAGCAATTTATTTCTTCAACTATGACAGTATGAGTGTCTGTTGTAGTTTTTCGTCTGTTCTGTCAGTTTTGTGTTTATGTTTGAGTTTCTTGATGCTGATCACTTGATCCATTTTCCTTCATGTGTGCACATATGACTCTGTCTCTCTCTCTCTCACACACACACACACACACACACACACATACACACACACATACACACACACACACACACACACACACACAACACACACACACACACACACACACACACACACACACACACACGTGCGCGCGCGCACCAAACACATGTTCACATGCACACACACAACAAACATACACATACCCACACATATACTACACAGTGATTATATAACATACACACCACACACACACAGGCATACACATAGGCATAGGCACACACAACACACACACACACACACACACACACACACACACACACACACACACGCACAAACACACAAACACACATGCACACCACTTGTCAAGGTTAAGGACATTTTAAAATGACACCTTTAGAAGTAGAATGGTAAGCAGAATCCCTGTTTTGTGTGTTTGATTTGGCCAGCTAAATGTTTCTCATGTGTGTGTGTGTGTGTGTTGTGTGTTGTTGTGTGGTGTTGTGTGTGTGTGAAACATGTTTAATATATATAATATATTATAGTGTGTGTGCATGTATGATGTTGTGTTTGTGTGTGTGTTTGTATGTGTTGTATAATTTTGTCATACATATATATGTATGTGTGTGTGTATTGTTGTTGTTTGTGTATTTATATTGTGTGTGTGTGTTGTATATGTATGTGTGTGTATGTGTGTATTGTGATGTGTGTATAATGTTGTTGTGTTGTGTGTGTGTGTGAGTGTGTGTATAACTGTTGTGTGTCTGTGTGTCTGTTGTGTGTGTTGTGTGTGTGCATGTGTGTGTGTGTTGTGTGTGTGTGTGTCGTGTGTGTGTGTGTGTTGTGTGTGTGTGTGTGTGTGTGTGTGTTGTGGTGTGTGTGTGTTGTGTGTGTGTTGCCTCTGTGTGTGTGTGTGTGTGTGTGTGTGTTGTGTGTGTGTGTGTGTTGTGTGTGTGCCTCTGTGTGTGTGTTGCCTTGTGTGTGTGTGTGTGTGTGTGTGTGCTGGTGTGTGTGTGCCTCTTTGTGTGTTGTGTGTGGTGTGTGTTGTGTGTGTGCCTCTTTGTGTGTGTGTGTGTGTGTTGTGTGGTGCCTCTTTGTGTGTTGTGTGTGTGTGTGTTGTGTGTGTGTGTGTGTGTGTGTGTGTGTGTGTGTGTGTGTGTGTGTGTGTGTGTGTGTGTGTGTGTGTGTGTTGTGTACATGAGTGTGTGCTTCAGCATTGACTATGCCTCAGTCAGTCAGTCAGGTGGTCTGGGTGAAAGATGTGGTTTTCATCAATTTCTTGTCATTGCCCCAGAGCTGTTATTCCAGAGCTGCTCAGGTTTGACACTGCTCATGTCTTGTAATAAAACAGGCAGAACTGTAGAATGTGTTTTGGAGACTGTGGAAGCTGTTGGATAGGTTGAGGGAGTCAGAGGGTTCAGGTTTTTGCTGTGTTAGCATAGATCCAAAACAAGTGCGAATGCCCGCGCCCAAGCAAACAGGAACCAGAAGAACAAGAAAACCAATGTAAGCGCGTATTTAACAAAACAAGACGAAAACAGGACTAAAAACTAGACTAAAACACTTAATCCTGTTTTTATTATCCATTGTTTGGTGTTTGTTTGTGATCTGTTTGTGACCGTGCGTTCGCGCTTGACAAAGGCCGGTTGGCCGAAAATTTGCGCTTGTTTTGTCTTGTTTTGTTAAATACCGCATACATTGGTTTTCTTGATCTTCTGGTTCCGGTTTTTGTGTTAGCTAGTTGACAATGCAGGACGCTGGTGAACAGGGTGCGGGAGTCAAAGAGGTTCAGTTTCCTCCGTGGAGATGCCAGGGGCTCTTTCAGTATAATATAGTATGAAAACAGTATTCTCACCATCTGGAAATTCTATGCTAAAAATCTCCTCTTTTCTATCGTGTCCTTTGTTTTTCCCTGGCTCCTTTCTTTCTATCTTCTCTTCTTTTCATTTTCTGCCTTGCTGGCCCATTCACCTGTATGTTTTCTATAAATTTATATAAAGCCTTACATACTTTCTCTTAGGATTGATAATTTGGCACATGTATTAGTTGAATTTTTGGCTCAAAGGGAATATGATGTGCAGAAGCAATTTTAGATTATTTAGGCCATTTGTTTTTTTTTTTACACGTTTTAGTGTACTTAGTTTAGCGTTATAAAATTATGTTTGTAGTCAGGGTTTTTTTTTTACCCCCTGGTGATAAATTGGACGGGGTGGTCAGTGCCAGTGACTTATATATATATATCCTTTGATAATGCGCGCAAATGCGTTGATTTACCAGTTTTTGTTTTTTGTTTTGTTGTTGTTGTTTTTTGTTCAAAGAGGTGTTGGGATTGTTGTAGCCCTGATAAGGCTCTGCACAATCGGCTAGGCTTTAAACACTAATGATAATGATAACATTGACTTAATCACTAAAATACTGCCGCCGTGAGAGCAGATTATTATTTTAGTCTATACTGCAGTTAGACTATTTTAAACATATTTATCAATATCATCGAGGAAATTTCAAAGCTCGAACGTTGTAAGATCATTTCGCTCACAAAATTTGTGCAGTTTTAGTCGCTCTTCTTTCCCCTTTCACAGGTTTGCACTGGGGCAAGGAGTATCCAACGGAAAATGATAGGATGGGGAGAACCGGAAAATATTGAGTATTAGTGAGTGAGGATGGGTTGGAGCGTGTTGTGTGTGTGTGTGGGTGGGGGGGGGAGGGCTTGGGGTGTAGTTTTGATGACTCAAAACCACCGTGAGTGTTAATTATGAAGGATTAGCTTCGTGCTCGTGCCAATGGTTCTCAGAGTGAGGAAACGTTTCAGGGATTAGTGTCTGGCAGAAAAAACCTAATTAGTAGTCTTTATAATACCTCACCAGGGTATAATACACAATCACACAGGACCATAATGCGTTTGTAATTACTCAGAGTCGCCAGCTTTTTCGTGTGAAAAATGTCTTTGTATTTACATCATGTACAGCTTTTGTTTGTTTGTTTGTTTGTTTGTTTGTGTGCCTGTGTGTGTGTGTGTGTGTGCGTGCGTGCGTGCGTGCGTGCGTGCGTGTATGTGTGTGTGTGTGTGTGTGTTTGTGTGTAACGCGGTAGTGACAAATTAGAAAAACGTCATTTACATTAAATTATTTTGGAAGCACACGTGCACGCACGCACGCACGCACGCACGCACGCACGCACGCACGCACGCACCACACACACACACACACACACATACATACAGAGAGAGAGAGAGAGAGAGAGGAGACAGACAGACAGACAGACAGACAGACAGACGAACAGACAGACATAAACAGGTACATGTAAAATGTGCAGGACTGCAGAGCCTACTGCACTCTGGAAAAGTGTTGAAAACAGTGTCAACTTGCAAACAGACAACACTTGCCACAGTGTATATTATATACATTTTGTGTATAATGTGTACACGTGCCATGTAATATTAGTAGGCCTAACGTTATAATGATAACAATCATGATAATGAATCAGTCCTGTGCGCTGCCATTCCCCAGATTCATTTGGACTCGTTACACATGACACATAAATTTACAAGATACAGTGTAATTAATACATAGAAGCACTGTATACATATCACACACACACACACACACACACACACACACACACACACACACACACACACACACACACACACACACACACACACACACACACACTCACACACATAGATACAATTTACTGAGCTAGGGTACATTTTAGTGTGTTACGCGTGTCCAGCGCGCGCGCACGCGCACACACACACACACACACCAGAGTACACTCATTAATACGCATGCACATATGAATAACAAAACATACAAAATATGAATATATTACTAACTTCATGTATGTATACGCATGTACTTTTGGTCATAAACATAACATACATACATACATGTGTGTATACATGTATTTAATGAGTGACTGCATGATACCACATGACCGGTAGTTAAAGTCTACATCTAATAGATATCATTGAAAGAATGTATGATGTGTTTTGTGTTCTCACATGGATATATTGAACGAATGTATGATGTTGTGTTTTGTGTTCTCATAATGACACCAACAGGTGTGAGAAATTCCGTTGTTTTATGGGATGAAGTTGTCCTTAACAACACTGCGTCACAGTTGTAATATAGCGGTAAAACGTACTCATGTATGATTAATAGTCTCATGAATATCCATAGGTATATATTCATTTATTTACTGACCATGGAACCAATGGTCGGATCGTAAATTATGCAGTTTACGGGCACACTATCATGCAATATACACGTTAGTTTTATTAATACTTCAGACATGTGTTCAAACTTGAAAACACATGAAATATAATATGCAGTTTAGCTTTCATTTCAGCCCACCCATTCACGATGTAATGAACGATTTACAATATTAGCGCTAACCAAAGGCCCAAGTCACAGAGGTTTCTTTTTCCCGATCTTCCAGCTCACTATCATGCAGACCTGCCATTACCTAATTACCCACTTCGTGTGTTTATTATTGTTATAAATACACGTACGCGGAACATCAGTTGTACACGTTAAGGATCCTTAAGCCATATCAGTGTCCGGTGGCTTAGGGTAAACCCTAGCATGCACCGCGAGACCCACCGACAGAGTATGCAGACTATGCGGTAACATTCTGCCTGCACAGTGTGGACAAAACAGTTTGCATACAGTATCGGAAAAAAAAAATGGGAACGCTATTAAAATTTGTTTTTTTAAAAGAATTGTGATATTTTTAGAGGAACATACACATCAAGATAAACGATGAAAACAGCTTGTTTCCGATCACGAAGTTGTATA
>JAPXFY010000020.1:50887094-50897094 GCA_030674185.1 Monoplex corrugatus
TGTGTGTGCGCGCGCGCACGTGTGTGCATGTATGTGTGTGAGGTATGTGTATGTACATGTACGAAAACTAATGTTTCTTCAAAAAAATATCCTGACTTTTTAATGTAAAAGTCGGGTCAGAATACATGTTCACAATGTATACATCTCTTTCATTGGGTAGGTTTTGAGGTTAAAATGATGCTTCAGCTAAAAACGAAACAAAACAAAACAAAGTAAACAAAAACAAAACAAAACAAAAAAACGTAGAGGAGAAAGTAAAAAAAATAACTTGGTTTTTTAAACAGACGTTAACATAAAATTTTCCTCGTCTGTAAGATTTTCATGGTTGCAGTCAGTGAAAAAATAGTAATGATATAAATGTTACATTCATTTTAAAGCGCCCCTCACTTCGAACAGAAGTAAACCGGCTTAATACATGAATAAAGAAAAGTTTGATCATATCCCAAAGAATTATAGTGTCACCATCAGAATATTAGTGGAACTAACATTCTATGACCAGGATACTTTTCACGTGTCATCAAGAACACGAGGATATAATAGTTTTGGTTTGAAATAAAAAAAAAACAACAACAACAAAACTTAGCATGCACTCAGAAAACTATGTTGAAAGGAAACGATAGATAAGCGCTGTGTTTGCGTCCTCGAATATATCATGAATTCGAATTTATTCCATTACCAGGGTGTCTGTGAAACGTCACGTTCGCAAAAGGATATAATTTGGAGACTTTGAAAAAAAGTCTGCTTTTAAGGTGGCAATGGCCATTACCTGCCTAAAATCACCTACACTGATTTCTTTTGTTTTGGTAACGTATCCACATTTTATCATGTACATGGTTCTGTTATGGCTCCCTGTCCATAATCCAGTCCAGTTCAATTCAAGGTGATCATTTATTGCTGGATTATTTAAATTGTACATGTATATTTAATGTTGTAGGACCACCAACACCCCCCTCCTCCCCGCCATTCTTTCATTCGCTGTTTTAAAGCAGCCAGACTTGAAAGATGAACAACTACGTTTGAGAACGTCAGATAATTCAGAAAAGTTAGGAAATTTATACACACAGGATGAAAACTTGGGTCAAAGGTCACTTGCCTGTAAGTCATGTCAGTGTCCGGTGGGGACTACAGAAACATGGAAACACCCAGCATACACTCTCAGCGAAGAGTGGGTATAGATTGTGACGTAACGTTTATAACGCCATCAACTTGTGGTCAAAAACAACGTGGACTACAGACATGAAAACACCCAGCATACACTCTCAGCGAAGGTTGGGTATAGATTGTGAAGTAACGTTTATAACGCCATCAACTTGTGGTCAAAAACAACGTGGACTACAGACATGAAAACACCCAGCATACACTCTTAGCGAAGGTTGGGTATAGATTGTGACGTAACGTTTATAACGCATCAACTTGTGGGCAAAAACAACGTGGACTACAGACATGAAAACACCAGCATACACTCTAGCGAAGGTTGGGTATAGATTGTGACGTAACGTTTATAACGCCATCAACTTGTGGTCAAAACAACGTGAACAGACATGAAAACACCCAGCATACACTCTTAGCGAGGTTGGGTATAGATTGTGAAGTAACGTTTATAACGCCATCAACTTGTGGGCAAAAACAACGTGGACCACAGAATATGAAACACCCAGCATATACTCTGTCTCAGCGAAGCGGGGTATAGTTGTGAAGTAACATAACGCCATCAACTTGCAGGCATAAACAACGTGCATACAGGCATCCGTGGAAGACCGGTACGCTTTAAAAAAAAATTGATAAAACGCAACAGTCTCAAGTGTGTGTCCATAATAGTGTTGACGATGAGCTCGTCACTTCCCACGACCCACGTTTGGTAAATTTTCCGTGTCAACCAGTTGGCACTGCAGGCCAGTGGAATTAGGAAGAACACATACACAGGTTGACTGCTTTGGCAAGGTTTCTGTCAGCCTGCAGGATCGGGATACTTGTGTCGGAAAACAGCGGGCGGCATGGATTTCTAGCGATCAGTCAAGGGGAGAGAGTTCAGTCACATTGAATGTCAGCTTTACTGGAGACATTTTTGCATCACGTTTTTCTCTTTGCGCAGTTTGTGCATCGATAGAGATTATGTATCTATAGCTAATGCCTGAGCTGTATGAAAAACTTTTTCCCGTTTTGTTTTGTGTGAGGTTTTGTTACATATTTTGCATTTTGTTGTACGGGTTGATTTTAACTCCCATTATAATTATTCTGTTCTGTTCTTGACTGTGACTGTCTTACAACCCGTTCCATCATTTTGTACGTGTATGGCTTGCAATTTGTATTCTTTCATAATATGTTTTCATGTTTATAATATGCCTGTAGATATGTGGTGTAATGTAAAATGATTTTTTTGTACAAGAAAGACAATACTTTCAGAGCAAATGTGGGAAAGGAAGTGGGGGGGGGGGGGGGGAAGCGGGGGTGAGGAGTTTGATTGCTCGTCATGATTGCTCGTCATGTGTATTTAGCGAATGAATTAGCCACACTTTATAGAATCTATTAACCCAGTGATGTTTCTGCATAAATCACATCACTTCTTTTAAGTCGTTTGCCCCATGGCAGGTTGAAATAAAAGTTAATCCCCAACCAAAACTGTCACACGATCTATGCTCGAAATAGATCTTTCCCACGATTTTCCCCTAGTGTCGTAGGTTCTTTACTTTGAAATCACGTACATTTTTACAGTTTTCACAAAATACGAACTAACCGTCTGCACTCTAACATAACAGTTAGTTGACATTAAACATACTGTATTCAACATTTTGTTCCGTTATTATAAAAGCAACAAGATGAAGTGATACAGATCACCAGAGTTCTGTACAAAATTAAGATCTCTCTCTCTCTGTGTGTCTATCTCTCTCTGTCTCTCTCTGTCTCTTTCTGTCTCTTTCTCTGTTTCTGTCTGTCTGTCTGTCTGTCTGTCTCGTCTGTCTCTCTCTCTCTCTCTCTCTCCTCTCTCTCTCTCCCCTGCCCCCTCTCTTTCGTCACAAGCAACTTATTCCACCGTCTAAAGCCATTAGAATCAATTTCCTTTCCTTTGATATCATCAACAAATTAAGATTAAGATAAACTTTATACTTGTGAACACCAATATTCAGTAGCTGTTCTGTTTATATACTGATGAACAAATTTCCGTTTCAGTTTCTTTGGGTATCATAGTAATATATTGTCTGTTCTTTCATAGAAAATCGTTAGGTAGCCATTCAGTCAAAACTTCTTGATATTGCATTTGCTGCTGGGGAAATTCATATGTTTTTCCAGCGTCACCCACCTGGTGTTCTGAACAAATTATAAGCGAGTAGTGGAGTCACTGAAACATAAAGGACCTCCAGGTTCGAACCAGGGACCCCTCAGGGACCCGTCAGTCTCAATCTGCAGAGGTGTATATTTCCTGACAAAAACAAAAATAAAACCAAAAACGATACATGTGACCCGTCTGAGTGTCCGACCCATGACCCCTGAGTCATCGGCCATGGTACTCTTACCAACTGAGCTATCAGGGCCACTAAGGGGATGCGGGAAGGGTGGGGGCTCCGTCCGGTACATTGGCGTTTGAGACGGGCGTGGTGGTCAAACGATTAAGACTTCAGGCTTCCAGTCGGAGGGTCTGGGGTTCAGTTCTACCTGGGTACCTCATGCCTGGTTGGTAAAGCGTGGGAAATTTTCCAGTTTCCAAGATGCATATTTGCAGACCTGTTTGCGCCATAGAGCTTCTTTGTACATTCTATGGTTTATGCCTGAACCCTTTTCGCGTGTTTGTACGCACATGGCACATGAAATATATTACAAGCTAAAGATTGTTAAAAGTTACGTTACTGCCTGATGGCTTATAGTTAACATAATAAAACGCAACACGCACGCCCATTGAAGATGAAGTATGTATGCAGACTACCAGAATACCGCCAGACCAGTGTGGACACAGCATACGTATACAAGAATCTGTAAAAATTCAGATTGCTTAAATCTTTTGACTCCCGCACCTTGTCCATCGACAGCAAAATCTTAACCCTTTGAATCCCTCACCCTAACCATCAGCTTCATGCAGGAAGCTGGTGGATAGGGTAAGGGAATCAAAGGGTTAAGTTTTTGCTTTGCTAGCATGGTTGGCAATACAGGATGCTGGTGAACAGGGTGTGGGAGTCAGAGGGTTAAAAAACAAGAGAGAGAGAGAGCTCAGAGAGAGAGGGAGAGAGAGAGAGCATAGAGCGTGTGTGAGAGAGAGCGAGCTGACAGAGAGAGAGAGAGCATAGAGCGTGTGTGAGAGAGAGCGAGCTGACAGAGAGAGAGAGAGAGAGAGAGAGAGAGAGAGAGAGAGAGAGAGAGAGAGAGAGAGAGAGAGATGTAAAACCTCAACTCAGAGAGAGAGAGAGATGTAAAACCTCAACTCAGAGAGAGAGAGAGAGTGAAAGAGAGAGAGATGTAAAACTTCAACTCAGAGAGAGAGAGAGAGAGAAGGGGGGGGGGGGGGGGGGGCGACTGTTGAAAATTGTAACTTTTTAGGCCTAGCCAGTACAGTCACTCGAGATACATGTACATAGAAAATCCCCATGGGTCACTGAATGGACATCTGTCCAGAATGTGAGAGGCCCTTCGAGTTGCTCAGTCTTATGACATATTCTCCATACCTCGTGAACATTTGGCTGCCATGTGTCATGGCTACGCTTGACTGATAGATACGCTGTGGGGCCTAGAGGAGCATGTGGGAGGGAGACGGCGAGTGAAAACGGAGGTGCCATGTAAGGTAGACTTTATTGTGATGGGAGTGAAAATTTTCTACGTTCCTTGATAGGGGGAAAAATGACAGAAATGATGTATGGCATACTTGCTTTTTTATATTTTTTGTTTCTTTTCGGATGGTTTGAGTTCTTCTGAGTGTTTGGCTCTGATAAATCAGAGACCACATACCTTTACACTGATTAGAATCATATCACCCAGCGAAAACTTTTTTTTTTTTAAATGGAGACTTACATTTGCTGCTTATATGTTGTTGTTGTTGTTGTGGTGGTAGTTGTTATTATGTATTTGTTTCTCCATCATCATCATCGTCGTCGTCTTCGTCGTCGTCGTCGTCGTCATCATCATCATCATCATCATCATCTATCATTATGGTGGCAGAAAAAAAATGCTTCATCTTTACTGACTAGTCAGTTAGTTAAACCAACGCTTTCCGACAATGTTCTTTTGTAATGTGGTTCTCTGCTACTGGTAACCATATAAAGCAAAGTCTACTAACTGCCGCGTGTGATGAATGACAACCCCACCCCCATTCCCCACCCCACCCACCCACCCACCACCCAAAAAAAAGAGAGAGGAAAAAAAAAAAGTCCGACCTGGAAAAGGACGGGCTCCGGAGTTTGATTTGCTCAAGACATGATCGACTGATGGGCTCACAGTATTGTCGAATAGACAAAGAGATAATGTGTGAGAGACCCAGACTTTGGCACACAACGGACAGAGCTGGAGGAATTTGATGAACAGACTTTCTTTAGTGCAGCGCCGCTATGACTTTTCACTGATTTAAGGGAGAAGAAGAAGAATGCATTGCTCGTGCTTATTTGTACAGACACATTCTTAAATAGATCATGTCAGAGTAAAAAGTATCCCTTACTGTGTGTGTGTGTGTGTGTGTGTGTTGTGTGTGTGTGTGTGTGTGTGTGTGTGTGTGTGTGTGTGTGGGTGTGGTGTGTGTGTGTGTGTGTGTGTGGTGTGTGTGTGTGTGTGTGTGTGTGTGTGTGTGTGTGTGTGTGTGTGTGTGTTTGGTCACTGTGTAAGTGTCATTGCCCCTTCACTTGAAAAAAGAGAGAAACATGTGTATGAATAGTTGAAGGCCTGTTTAGAGAGAGAGAGAGGACAGACAGACAGAGAGACAGAACAGAGACACAGAGAGAGCGAGACAGAGAGAGAACAGACAGAGACAGAGAGAAGACAGAGAGAGGAGAAAGAGACAGAGACAGAGAGACAGAGAAAGAGAAAGAGAGAGGGAAGAGAAGAGAAGAGAGAGGAGAGAGAGAGAGAGAGAGAGAGAGAGAGAAATAATAAATAAATGAATAAATACGTGGCGTTGTGAGCGTTGCGCTCTAACAAAATAAAATAAAATAAAATAATAAAATAAAATAAAATGAAATGAAATAAAACAAAATAAAATAAACAAAAATAAAACAAAACAAACAAAAACACCCCGGAAGGACATGCAGGGAGTGCCCTGTAGAGCTGTGTCCTGTTCAGTCATGCGATAATGATATATATATCACTCATCAGGAAAATAGTTAGCACGCATTCAATTACTGTTCGGGGCGCGGTTTGTCCGAGTGTCCCTATTCCACAGCTAACAGGAGGGGAGGGTTTTCTGTAATAATGAGACACTCGTCGTTTCTCAGGAAGCTTGTGTGTTTAATATAGGTGTGTATACATGTATCATTGTATGTGTGCGTGTGGATGTGGACGGCATTGAATGTGTACACACACAGAGATAGGCATACACAGAGACAGACATACAACACACACACACACATATATATATGAGTGTGTGTGTGTGTGTGTGTGTGTGTGTGTGTGTGTGTGTGTGTGTGTGTGTGTGTGTGTGTGTGTATACATTAAAAGTTCGTACAGATATATTATATATATATTATATATTATATATATATTATAGAGAGAGAGAGAGAGAGAGAGATGTAGGTAGATAGATAGGTGGGTGGGTAGGTAGATAGGTAGTTAGATAGCTAGCTAGCTAGATAAATAGATAAGTAGATAGGTAAGTAGATCTAGATAAGTAGATAGATTGATTGCTAGGTATGTACGATATTACTTACTTGACTAA
Source organism: Monoplex corrugatus (assembly GCA_030674185.1). Taxonomy (NCBI): domain Eukaryota; kingdom Metazoa; phylum Mollusca; class Gastropoda; order Littorinimorpha; family Ranellidae; genus Monoplex; species Monoplex corrugatus. Next base: position 50,893,939 of record JAPXFY010000020.1, read on the forward strand.
AAAGATTTATGTTACATATGTTTATAAAGATACACGAACTTGTGCCCTAAAGCTGAGCCTTTTTAATTTTCATTTGAAATTTATGTAGGAACCACCATCAAAGAAAACCACTTTCCCCAAAACATTGATTTTGGTTTTAGATGTAAAGTTACAAATGTAGCTTGTCAGTACTATAACTTGTTAATTCTTCAGATTTTAAAGCAGTCGTTTGTTTGTATGTATATATCATAACATCATTTTGTCATTTAGAATTAATCCGTTTGGTGCTGTTGATATTATTTGATGGGTCTTTTAGAAAAAAAAGAAGATTTTTGTGTTCTTCATATATTCTACTTACATTTGTCTAGGAAATGTATTTCGTTTCAATCCTTGACAGTGTGAAAATCATCTGTTAACTTCATTTACTCTGCCATATCCAACTTACGCAAACGATTGCCTGTTTCTTTAGACTTGTACAACTTGGAATTTTAATATTCATTTTCACTCTTTTCTGTTCCTAGTATGCAACATAATCTTTTTTAAAATATGATTCCATGGTTAAGTTTAAATGAACGTTGAAATTAGATTGATTATCCCATACACGTTTCTCGAGATGTTTTATTATTGTCTGAAAAAATAATTGTGAAGTTGCATCATGGTACATCGCCATTTTTCCTGCGGTGGCTCATTGGGAATTTGTTATATGTGTGGTGTGCTGTTGTGTTGTGTGATGTGTGTGTGTGTGTGTGTGTGTGGTGTGTGTGTGGTGTGTGCGTGCGTGCGTGCGTGCGTTCGTGCGCGCCAGTGTTATGCATTTATGCTTCTTGCTTTTATCGTTGACAAAGACAGTTGGCCAAAATGTGCACATGTCTTGTTTTCGAAATTCACTGAAAGTGAACTTACATTAAAACGTGTTCTTATGTATTCTATTTTGTATTCTGTGAGTTTGTGAGGTTCTGTGTTATAACACTTGAGTGCAAGAATCGCCTATATCGTCTCGTTCAGACTTTACGCTCCTCCAGGTTCCAAGCCGCTACAGTAGTTCAATGATTGGTAGATGGGTGACTATAAAAAGTCACGCATCTAGCTTGACTTGTCGTTAAGGTAGCTCATGCGTGCATGACTTATTTTAACTGTCACTCTCTTGACTGTAATGCATGTCAATGGTTCGACATTATACTGATAAATTAGGCGAGATTAACCCTCCCTTCGAAGCCACAGTATCCGAGTTCTTCTGGTCGGTTATGAGTGATAAGTGCCAGTTATGCTCATGCAATCTTCTGAGGTGAGAGAGAGAGAGAGATTGGGTTGATTGACCGACCGTTATTTACTATGATTATACATATATATATTACATATATGTATAACATATATATACATACATACATATGTAATGCACACATACACACACACACACACACACACACACACACACACACACACACACACACACATATATATATATATATTATATATATATATATATATATAGTGTGTGTGTGATTATATATATAATTATATATATAATATATATATATATATGTGTGTGTGTGTGTGTGTGTGTGTGTTTTTTTTTTTTTAAATGAATGTTAACTGAAACACTCCTCATATTGAAAAAAAAAAGGTTCCTTGGGAGAACGAACAAACACTGAGCCGAGAGAACACACGACCAAAGTCGGAGGCTTCACAAACTCGTGAACACTAAGGGATCTAATTTTCTGTATGTATGTGTGGAAACACGTTTTCCTTGTCCTTGAAATGATTAGACGCGGCTTGGTGATTTGATCACCAAGGTTTTGAGATCCCTGTCCACCTTTGATGTTAGCGAATATGGATTAAACCGAGCTCGTGTTACCATCTTGAATAAACTGAAACGGAAACGACAGCTGTGGGGATGGTGACCACTGAAGTCCTTGTCAGCCATCACGAGAATATGGTGATAGCTTGGTTGCCCAAGGTCTTTTTATTTCATCAATTTAAATTCAGTTTCTTAACCCTTTGACTCCCGCCTCCTGTCCACTAACTGTGAAAAAGTTAACCCTTTGACTTCCTCATCCCTATGCACCAGTTTCCTGCAGGAAGCTGGTGGATAGGGTGAAGGAATCAAAGGGTTAAGTTTTTACTTTGCTTGCATGGTTGACAATGCAGGATGCTAGTGGATAGGGTGAGGGAGTCAAGGAGTTAAAAATACCTTCTTAAGGCCTTTGGCAAGACCAGCACGAACTGTTTCTCTCCTCTTTCCTTGCCTAACATCACCATCGCAACCTCCCCACCTTCTCTGGGGTCTCTGCTGTCGTTGCACATGTCATCTGTTTCCTTCCTTGTACAGGCGAGGGAGGGGGTGCTAATTACGTTACGTACGGTAGCTTGGAAAGTAGTCGCAATTATGGGTCATCGATTTGCCTGTCGTGTCGCCTTGCTCCTGGTCCTTTACCTATCTTAGGTTGTTAGTGATCTTTTGTCGTGTCGTGATGTAGAGGATATGTTTGAATTTAGAATCTGACATGTATGAGATACTGAATCTGTGTCCATTCTGCTTTTTTTCCAGTGTGTGTGTGTGTGTGTGTGTGTGTGTGTGTGTGTGTGTGTGTGTGTGTGTGTGTGTGTGTGTGTGTGTGTGTGTGTGTGTGTGTGTGTGTTTGCCCTTGTTGACGTTTGTGCCTACGTGCAGTGTGATCTTTCAGCGAACACTTCAGGGATTGAAGTAGTATAACTTGCATTCAGACCCCAAATAACGTATTCATTTCTTTACATTTATAAACAACACGCCCTCCGTTGACAGTATATTCGGCAAGCCTGTTATTCAGTTGATGTTTCTCTTCTGCCTGCATCTTTTTTTGTTTCGCTGACATAAAGACTTTTCCGTGGGAATGCCCTGGGCTCTTTCACTAGTTTCAGTGTAAATTTAGTGCTGATTTTTCCAGAAATGGGTAGTATTTATACTATCCCTATTTCTGGAAAATCAGCACTAGACATTTCCTTTTTATTTTCCTGTCACTCTTTGCTTTCTGTCATCTCTTCCTTTCATTTTCTGCCTTGTTGGTCCAATCACCTATATGTTCCATAAAGTCTTACTTTCTGTTAGGATTAATAAATAAATAAAGGTACTAAGTACATTTAACTCTTAAGTAAATATAGTTGCGCAGAACAATTTTAGATAAATTCGGCCTGTTTTTA
>JAPXFY010000020.1:50902094-50909594 GCA_030674185.1 Monoplex corrugatus
GTCTGTTCAGGGCCAATCTGTGTATAATATGAAGGTTCTCTACTTGTGTCTGTTCAGGGCCAATCTGTGTATAATATGAAGGTTCTCTACTTGTTCTGTTCAGGACCAGTCTGTGTATAATATGAAGGTTCTCCACTTGTGTCTGTTCAGGACCAGTCTGTGTATAATATGAAGGTTCTCTACTTGTGTCTGTTCAGGACCAGTCTGTGTATAATATGAAGGTTCTCCACTTGTGTCTGTTCAGGACCAGTCTGTGTATAATATGAAGGTTCTCTACTTGTGTCTGTTCAGGACCAGTCTGTGTATAATATGAAGGTTCTCTACTTGTGTCTGTTCAGGACCAGTCTGTGTATAATATGAAGGTTCTCTACTTGTGTCTGTTCAGGACCAGTCTGTGTATAATATGAAGGTTCTCTACTTGTGTCTGTTCAGGACCAGTCTGTGTATAATATGAAGGTTCTCTACTTGTGTCTGTTCAGGACCAGTCTGTGTATAATATGAAGGTTCTCCACTTGTGTCTGTTCAGGACCAATCTGTGTATAATATGAAAGTTCTCTACTTGTGTCTGTTCAGGGCCATTCTCTGTGTAATGTGAAGGTTCTCGACTTGTGTCTGTTCAGGGCCAATGTCTGTGTAATGCCCCAAATGTGTGTCAAGTCCTGAAGGTTTCCTTCAGTTTTTGGTCGCCAGATGTTCTTGGTCTTCCTCTCATTGAGTCTTTCTTACGGTGTCCAAACAGGGGTGATGTTATCCTGCCCCCTTCGGACGATGTGCCATGAAAGATCTTAACCCTTTGACTCCCGCACCCGTCCAACAGCTGCAAAAACTTAACCCTTTGATTGCCTCACCCTATCCACCAGCTTCCTATAGTAAGCTGGTGGATAGGGTGAGGGAATCAAAGAGTTAGGTGTTTGCTTTGCTAGCATGGTTGGCAATGCAGGACGCTAATGGACAGAGTGCGGGAGTCAAAGGGTTAATTAGCAGCAATTACAGTGAATTGTCGAGTCAGTCATTCCCTTGACCTTGCCATATCCGCTATCTTAATACCGGAAGGTGTCGGATTTGGTTAATGAAAGTACACCGGTCTTGTGGAGCATGCAAATGATGCAGAAGAAAGAATAAATGTCAACCATTCTATATGCATTATGCATTTCCTTAAATAATATTTCTTTGTCATATTTTCAACCCCATCCCCGATGCCGGGGGCTCTTTCGGTATAAATAGTATCCCCACCTTCTGAAAATTCTGTGGTGGAAATTTCCTCTTTTCTGTCACTCTCTTTGTTTCTGCCTTGTTCCTTTGCTCTCTGTCAGTTTTTCCTATCATTTTTTGCCTTGCTGGTCCATTCACCTGTATGTGTTCTATAAAGTCTTACGTACTTTTTCTTAGGATTGATAATTGGGTACATGTATTAAGTGCATTTTTGGCTCTAGGGAGGTGAGATATGCGAAAGCAATTTTAGGTAACTTAGGCCCGTTTATATATATATATATATGTTTTGGTGTCCTTAGGTATGCTTAAATTTGTACGCAGGTGTGTTTTATAAATCCCCTGTGCGATAAATTGGACGGAGTGGTCAACGCCAGGGGCATGTCCTTAGATTATGTGCACGAATGCATTGATACGTGTACTTAATTTTCTTTTCTTTTTCTTTTCCTGTTGAAGTTTTGCATGTTTTTAAACGTCATAGCCCTGATATGGGTCTACGCAGTCGGCTGGGCTTTAAACAACAATAACAATAATATTAATAACAATATTTTCAAGACCTTACCGGCGCGTAAGACTTATACACAGGTAGATAGGAGGAGATGGAGACAGCTGACGGGGTATGCATCAGAGGCTACCATCAAGAATGACGTCGCCGACAGGCGATACGGCTTATGCCATGATCATTTTGGATCTTCGCCATCACATGGCATCTGCGCATTTAGAATTTTTTTTCCGATCTCGTAGGTAGTTTACAGGGTGTACAATTGAGAAATATATATTGCTGCTTATAAACGAGCCTTTTACAGGATGTACAAACGGTAATAATATATTGCTGCTTATAAACGAGTCTGTTACAGGATGTACAAACGGTAACAATATATTGCTGCTTATAAACGAGTCTGTTACAGGATGTACAAACGGTAACAATATATTGTTGCTTATAAACGAGTCTGTTACAGGATGTACAAACGGTAATAATATATTGTTGCTTATAAACGAGTCTGTAACAGAATGTACAAACGGTAATAATGTATTGTTGCTTATAAACGAGTCTGTAACAGAATGTACACACGGTAATAATGTATTGTTGCTTATAAACGAGTCTGTTACGGGATGTACACACGGTAACAATATATTGTTGCTTATATACGAGTCTGTTACGGGATGTACACACGGTAACAATATATTGTTGCTTATAAACGAGTCTGTTACAGGATGTACAAACGGTCATAATGTATTGCTGCTTATAAACGTGTCTGTTACGGGATGTACAAACGGTAACAATATATTGTTGCTTATAAACGAGTCTGTTACAGGATGTACAAACGGTAACAATATATTGTTGCTTATAAACGAGTCTGTTACAGGATGTACAAACGGTAACAATATATTGTTACTTATAAACGAGTCTGTTACAGGATGTACAAACGGTAACAATATATTGTTGCTTATAAACGAGTCTGTTACGGGATGTACACACGGTAATAATATATTGTTGCTTATAAACGAGTCTGTTACGGGATGTACACACGGTAACAATATATTGTTGCTTATAAACGAGTCTGTTGCGGGATCTACAAACGGTAACAATATATTGTTGCTTATAAACGAGTCTGTTACGGGATGTACAAACGGTAACAATATATTGTTGCTTATAAACGAGTCTGTTACGGGATGTACAAACGGTAACAATATATTGTTGCTTATAAACGAGTCTGTTGCGGGATCTACAAACGGTAACAATATATTGTTGCTTATAAACGAGTCTGTTACAGGATGTACAAACGGTAACAATATATTGTTGCTTATAAACGAGTCTGTTACGGGATCTACAAACGGTAACAATATATTGTTGCTTATAAACGAGTCTGTTACAGGATGTACAAACGGTAACAATATATTGTTGCTTATAAACGAGTCTGTTACAGGATGTACAAACGGTCATAATGTATTACTGCTTATAAACGAGTCTGTTACAGGATGTACACACGGTAACAATATATTGTTGCTTATAAACGAGTCTGTTACGGGGATGTGTAAACGGTAATAATATATTGCTGCTTATAAACGAGTCTGATACGGGGATGTACACACGGGTAGTTTATTGTGTGTCTAACAGAGTGTTTTCAGATGACAGGGTGTACAAGTTGGGGGGGATCAGAGGAACTGACAGTGGGGGGATATACAAACGGGTAGTGTATTGTGTGTCTAACAGAGTGTTTTCAAATGACAGGGTGTACAAGTTGGGAGGCTCAGAGGAACTGACAGTGGGGGGGATATACAAACGGGTAGTTTATTGTGTGTCTAACAGAGTGTTTTTCAAATGACAGGGTGTACAAGTTGGGAGGCTCAGAGGAACTGACAGTGGAGTGGAAGACATTTCAGCAGGGCGTGGTGTCGCTCTCTCTGACCAACGAGGGAGGAGGCAGCTCCCAGTACTTTGAAGTTAAAAGGGGCACTGGAAACCGGGCCTACATATTGTGCAGCACCGTAAGATACGCATCCTTTGACAGTACAGAGTGTTACACAGAAGCGTTACTTAACACAGACATTGTTGCTCAGATTGTGTTACACAGTGTTATACAGACAGTCTGACTGTTACTGTTACGCAGAAGTGTTACTTAACACAGACATTGTTGCTCAGATTGTGTTACACAATGTTATACAGTCTGACTGTTACTGTTACACAGAAGTGTTACTTAACACAGGCATTGTTGCTCAGATTGTGTTACACTATGTTATACAGACAGTCTGACTGTTACTGTTACACAGACATTGTTGCTCAGATTGTGTTACACACTGTTATACAGACAGTCTGACTGTTACTGTTACACAGAAGTGTTACACAGACATTGTTGCTCAGATTGTGTTACACAATGTTATACAGACAGTCTGACTGTTACTGTAACACAGAAGTGTTACTTAACAAAGACATTGTTGCTCAGATTGTGTTACACAATGTTATACAGACAGCCTGACTGTTACTGTTACTGTTACACAGACATTGTTGCTCAGATTGTGTTACACACTGTTATACAGACAGTCTGACTGTTACACAGAAGTGTTACCACAAACATTGTTGCTCAGATTGTGTTACACAATGTTATACAGACAGTCTGCCTGTTACTGCTACACAGAAGTGTTACTTAACACAGGCATTGTTGCTCAGATTGTGTTACACAAGTGTTATACAGACAGTCTGACTGTTACTGTTACGCAGAAGTGTTACTTAACACAGACATTGTTGCTCAGATTGTGTTACACAATGTTATACAGACAGTCTGACTGTTACACAGACGTGTTACCACAGACATTGTTGCTCAGGCTGTGTTACACAATGTTATACAGATAGTCTGACTGTTACTGTTACAAAGAAGTGTAACATACATTGTTGCTCAGATTGTGTTGCACAATGTTATACAGACAGTCTGACTGTTACTGCTACACAGAAGTCTGACTGTTACTGCTACACAGTAGTGTTACACAGATATTGCTGCTCAGATTGTGTTACACAGTGTTATACACACTGTTACTGTTACAAAGAAGTGTAACATACATTGTTGCTCAGATTGTGTTGCACAATGTTATACAGACAGTCTGACTGTTACTGTTACACGTAAGTGTTACACAGACACTGTTACTCAGGCTGTGTTACACAATGTTATACAGTCTGACTGTTACACAGATAGAACAGACTGTTACACAGACAATGTTACTCGGACCGTGTGACGGATACACAATGTACAGATTGTACGGACTGTTAGTGTAGTGTGAACACATACAGTATTACAAGACTACAGACTGTTACACAGTGTTTACACAGACACCAGTACAGACTGTTACACAGTGTTTACACACACAATGTTACATAGATTGTGTTACACAGTGTTATACAGGCAGCACTGACTGTTACACAGATAGTACAGACTGTTGCACAGACAATGTTACTCCGACCGTGTGGCAGATACGGTGTTACACAGACAGCGTTACACAGACAGCTTTACACAGACAGTGACTGTAGTTACACGTTCAGACACACACACACACACACACACACACACACACACACACACACACACACACACACACACACACACACACAACAGACAGACAGACACACACACACACACACACACAGACACACACACACACACACACACACACACACACAGACACACACACACAGACACACACACACAGACACACGCACACAGACACACACACACAACACACACACACACACAACACAACACACACACACACACACACACATAGACAGACACAGTTCTCTCCAGTGAATGTTTTTATTAATCCAAGATTAGAAAATAACTGTGATGCACTACATTGTGACGGTGTTATCAGTTGTAAAGGGTGCAGTTAGGAAAGATTTACTGTGATTCTATGTAGCAGTCAGGATGAATGATGATACCATCACAACTTGATACTACTTTCTGTGGCAATGTTAAAGTCTTCATCTTTGAAATTCGAAAGACCCATATAGTGTGTGAACGCAATTAAAAGAAATAAAAGCATGGTATGTGGTCATAATGTGTGAGTATTGTCGTATTACGTGTGTGTGTGTCCGTGTGTAAGTCTGTGAGTGTGAGTGTGAGCGCGAGCGCGTCTGCTCTCTGTCTCCGCTTTAGTCAAAGATTGTAGTATGGTGTTCACAGCACATCAAAATTATATAATAGAACTGCAATAAATCATGTTATGTTAGTATTCGATATATTCATAGTGTGTTCTAGTTATTCTTTGTTTATCCCCCGGTGCCCCGTAGCAATTCAATACGAATGCATGTTTAAATATGTTGCTCAGACCCTGGACTTTGAAACCGCCAACCCCAAGACGCAAAACCTGACTCTGACAGCTACACAGAGAGTGGGTAGTGCCAATTTCCAGGCCAGCGTACCTGTAAGTAATGTGCTTCTCTCTGCTCTTGTCTGTCGTACCTGTGAGTAATGTGCTTCTCTGTGCTCTGTCGTACCTGTAAGTAATGTGCTTCTCTGTGCTGTTTGTCGTACCTGTAAGTAATGTGCTTCTCTCTGCTCTGTCTCTCGTACCTGTAAGTAATGTGCTTCTCTCTGCTCTGTCTGTGGTATCCTGTAATTGCAGTAATGTACTTCTCTCTGCTCTCTCATACCTGTAAGTAATGTGCTTCTCTCTGCTCTGTCTGTGGCACCTGTAAGTAATGTGCTTCTCTCTGTCCTGTACTGTAATATGTGCTTCTCTCTGCTCTCTCGTGCCTGTAAGTAATGTGCTTCTCTTTGCTCTGTTTGTCGTACCTATAAGTAATGTGCTTCTCTCTGCTCCTTTTGTCGTACCTGTAAGTAATGTGCTTCTCTCTGCTCCGTTTGTCGTACCTGTGAATAATGTGCTTCTCTGTGCTCTGTCTGTGGCACCTGTAAGTAATGTGCTTCTCTCTGCTCCGTTTGTCGTACCTGTGAATAATGTGCTTCTCTGTGCTCTGTCTGTGGCACCTGTAAGTAATGTGCTTCTCTCTGCTCCGTTTGTCGTACCTGTGAATAATGTGCTTCTCTGTGCTCTGTCTGTGGCACCTGTAAGTATGTGCTTCTCTCTGCTCTGTTTGTCGTACCTGTAAGTCATGTGCTTCTCTGTGCTCTGTCTGTCGTACCTGTAAGTCATGTGCTTCTCTCTGCTCTGTCTGTCGTACCTGTAACTAATGTGCTTCTCTCTGCTCTGTCTGTCGTACCTGTAAGTGCAGTAATGTACTTCTCTCTGCTCTCTCATACCTGTAAGTAATGTGCTTCTCTCTGCTCTGTCTGTGGCACCTGTAAGTAATGTGCTTCTCTCTGCTCTGTCTGTCGTACCTGTAAGTAATGTGCTTCTCTCTGCTCTGTCTGTCGTACCTGTAAGTAATGTGCTTCTCCCTGCTCTGTCTGTCGTACCTGTAAGTAATGTGCTTCTCCCTGCTCTGTCTGTCGTACCTGTAAGTAAATGTGCTTCTCTGTGCTCTGTCTGTCGTACCTGTAAGTCATGTGCTTCTGTCTGCTCTGTCTGTCATGTAGTTTGCCTTGCTTTTGTTTCTGTCGCTACATATCGCAACACAACGCAGCTGTCTACACGGTCATCTACATCACATCCTACCGTGGGGATACTGGGGGCTCTTTCGGTATAAATAGTATCCTCACCTTCTGGAAACTCTGTGCTAGACATTTCCTCTTTCCTGTCACTCTCTTTGTTTCTGTCATTTCTTCCTATCATTTTCTGCCTTGCTGATCCATTCACCTGTATGTGTTCGATAAAGGCTTACGTACTTTCTCTTGGGAT
>JAPXFY010000020.1:50919594-50922094 GCA_030674185.1 Monoplex corrugatus
ATAATAATGGTGACAATAATACCCCCCGCGGGGATGCCAGGGGCTCTTTCAGTGTAAATAGTATCCCCACCTTCTGGAAATTCTTTGCTAGAAATTTCCTTTTTTTCTGTCACTCTCTTTGTTTCTGCCTTGTTCCTTTGCTTTCTGTCATTTCTTCCCATCATTTTCTGCCTTAACGGTCCATTCATCTGTATGTTTTCTGTAAAGTCGTACGTACTTTTCTTGGGAATGGGTACATATATTAAATGCATTTTTGGCTTTGGGGAGGCGAGATATGTAGAAGCAATTTAAGGTAATTTAGACCCGTTTTTGTATAGTTTTGGTGTCCTTAGGCATGCTTAAATTTGTATTCAGGCGTGTTTTTTAAATCCCCTGTGCGATAAATTGGACGGAGTGGTCAATGCCAGGGGCATGCCCTTAGATTATATGCACGAATGCATTGGTATGTGTACTTAATTTTCTTTTCTTTTTTTTTTTATGTTGAAGTTTTGCATGTTTTGAACTTTGTACCCTGATTTGTCGTTTCACGATGGAGAAGCAGTTGCTTCTGACATCCATTTTAAGCTGATCAAGAAGAAAGTTGATTTCTCTACCACCTCTTTTCAGACATCCTCAGGGTTTATGAGATAATGTTGACCCATTTTAAACTTTTAAGATTGATGTGGGGATACGAGCATGCGTGTGAGGGTGAGTGGTTGCATGTGTGCGTATGCATGCCTTTTATATATATATATACTCGTATGTATGGTTAGACATTTTTTAGTGTGTTCGACATTTTTAGTATGTTTTCATCTGTGCGTGTTTATTAATGTATGCATTCTGGTGTGTGTGTATGTGTGATATATTAGTGATTTTATGTGTATTATTACATTCTGTGTTTTGTGGATTATGTCATGTGCGTTGAGTCCAGATCAGTCAGGAGAAAAAACGCTATACAAGAATGATGATGATGATGATGATGATGATGATGATGATGATGATGATGTTATTATTATTATTATTATTATTACTCTTATTGTTATTATTATTATTATTATTATTATCATTATTATTGTTATTATTATTGCTTGTTTCTTAATGTGTGCATTCTGATATTAGTGATTTTATGTGTATTATTACACTCTGTGTCTTGTGAATTATGTCATGTGCATTGAGTCCAAATGAGTTAGGAGAAAAGCGCTATACAAGAATGATAATTATTGTTATTATTATTATTATCATTATTAGCAGTAGTAGTAGTAGTAGTAGTAGTATTGTTGTTGTTACCATCATCATCATCATCATTGTTATTATCAGTAGTATTGTTATAATTATTATTATTATATTACTAATATTATCATTATCATTCTTATTATTACTGTTATCATTACCGTTATCATTGCAGGGCTTGCTAGGATAATAATGCAAGTCATTCGTGTTGTCTATACAGATTACAGGCATCAACGCGGCAAGACCAGACTTCACACAGTGTCTCACGTATAACCCTTCAGTAGACGAACACTCGTCTATAGGCACGGCTGTTTTACAGGTAGTTAGTTGTCTGTCAATTAGATCTACCTTTCACTGTTTCAGTTTCATAGTTCTTGTTGCAGGCCTGGTTGGCGTAGAGGTAAAGCTTCCGCCTTCTGCCTTCCGCTCTGATTGCGTGGGGTTTGTGTGAGTGCAGTTCATGATTAAGAAAAGCTTTGGTGGCCTGCAGTCCATTACAGCTGTGACTGAGTAGGCCTACCGAGCCTTGTTCAGGGTTGGGGAAGGTAAGCACTGATGGAGTGGAAACGGGCATCGCCATCATAATGTTGGCCCAGAGAGAGGTTGAGGTCTCTACCACTTCCTCCCCTGACCTTAAGATTCAGGGACAAGCTTTGCCTTTCCCACTGCGTACACTGTCTGAGGGCAGTTACATTGTTATTGTTGATATTATTATTATATCATTATTATTATTAGTATTACAGTTATTGGTATTATTAATCATAATCAAATCAAATAGCATCCATCGAGCCGAGAGGTCTCCCCCGTGGGGATGCCGGGGGCTCTGTCTATATAAACAGTATCCCCACCTTCTGGAAATTCTGTGCTAGAAATTTCCTCTTTTCTGTCATTCTTTCTTTCTTCCTCCTTCGCTTTCTGTCGTTTCTTCCTATCACTTCCTGCCTTGCTGGTCCATTCACCTGTATATGTGTTCGGTAAAGTCTTACGTACTTTTTCTTAGGATTGATAAGTGGGTACATGTATTAAGTGCACTTTTGGCTCTAGGGATATGAGATATGTGGAAGCAATTTTAGGTAATTTATGCCCGTTTTTATATATGTTTTAGTGTCCTTAAATGTTTAAATTCATATTCGGGTATGTCTTTTAAATCCCCTGTGCGATAAATTGGACGGAGTGGTCAACGCCAGGGGCATGTCCTTAGATTATGTGGACGAATGCATTGATATGTGTACTAAATTTTCTTTTCCTTTTTTTTTTTTCCTGTAAAAGTATTGTGTACGTTTTGAACTGG
>JAPXFY010000020.1:50927094-50977094 GCA_030674185.1 Monoplex corrugatus
TCACGTGAAAAAGGCTGGTGTATGGGTGAGGGAGTGAAAAGATTAAGATACCGTGATTTCCTATCTATAAGATGACACAGCATACGAGATGCACCACCCCTTATTTTATACCCCCTGTGGGATGCCAGGGGATCTTTCAGTATAAATAGTATCCCCACCTTCTGAAAATTCTCTGCTAGAAAATTCCTCTTTTCTGTCACTCTCTTTGTTTCTTTCTTCCTCCTTTGCTTTCTGTCACTTCTTCCTATCATTTCCTGCCTTACTGGTCCATTCACCTGTATGTGTTCGATAAAGTCTTACGTACTTTTTCTTAGGATTGATAATTGAGTACATGTATTAAGTGCATTTTTGGCTGTAGGGAGATGGGATATGCGGAAGCAGTTTTAGGTAATTTAGGCCTGTTTTAGTGGCCTTAGTTATGTTTGAATTTGTATTCATATTCAGGTGTGTTTTTTAAATCACCATGTGCGATAAATTCGAAGGAGTGGTCAACGCCAGGGGCATGTCCTTAGACTATGTGCGCGAATGCATTGATGTGTGAACTTGATTTTCTTTTCTTTTTTCCGGTTGAAGTATTGCATAAGTTTTGAAACGGTTATAGCCCTGATATGTCTCTGTGCAGTCGGCTTGGCTTTAAACAACAAGAACAACAATAACAACCTTAGTTTTAAAAAAAATGGTCAGAGATAAGGTGCATATGTCCGATACGGCGCATATAAGCCGAGTTTAAAAAGGTCACAGTCTCCAGGAATCGCGCATGTCAGATCCGTGCAATTTGGAATTTGTTTGGAATCTATTTAGGAGGGATTCATCGCACTCGGAGAGCTCCATATGCGCTTCACCCAAATCTCCCAGAAGTTATTTGGCAGACTCCTTAAGCCTGTACAAAAGCCTATAGCTGGCAAGGTCTTGAGACGGGAAGGAGAAGCGGACCTATGGACAGCTGACACCACCAGAAAGATCGAACCATTAAGATGGGCAGTGAACGTTTACGTTGCTGGATGGCATCCCCGGTGACACGCCACAAGCTTCGCTTCCTTGGTGACCCTGTTACGTTGATGAAGAATCCAATCATCCATTGGACCACCTCCACTCACAAAAAAAATTACTACTGTTAATCCAAGACCAGTAGCATAATTTTGCCTAATCAGTGCTGAGCCTTTACATTTCTTTAATATATTTGCATGATTGGTGTGTATTTATACTATTAATCATAATCTTCACAAAAGTTCACTTGAGTGATCGAAATCATTAATTTGAAGGTGACATCAGTTCGAAAGAACCTTCATGCTCGAGTAGACCAGTCTGTCTGACAAACTAAACACACTGACAATTAACTTGAATCGTTTGACAAATTTAAACATTTGATACCTAAGAGTTAAATTTCAACTGATGAGTCTGTATGCTGAGTCATTCTTTTGTGAACGTGCAACAAAGTTGTGGCACAGTTAGAATGTGCAACTTGCAATTTGCAGAGTTTAAAATTGAGTTAGTTAAATTTCAACTGATGAGTCTGTATGCTGAGTTTCATTCTTTTGTGAACGTGCAACGAAGCTGTAGCGCAGTTAGAATGTGCAACTTGCAATATGCAGAGTTAAATTTGAATACAACTACAACCTGAATCAAGCCACTATTTTCTATAGTTAAAGTCATCAAGCCACTATTTTCCATAGTTAAAGTCATCAAGCCACTATTTTCCATAGTTAAAGTCATCAAGCCACTGTTTTCCATAGTTAAAGTCATCAAGCCACCATTTTCCACAGTTAAAGTCATCAAGCCACTGCTTTCTATAGTTAACGTGATCAAGCCACTATTTTCTATAGTTAACGTCATCAAGCCACTATTTTCTATAGTTAAAGTCATCAAGCCACTATTTTCAATAGTTAACGTCATCAAGCCACTATTTTCTATAGTTAACGTCATCAAGCCACTATTTTCCATAGTTAACGTCATCAAGCCACTATTTTCTATAGTTAACGTCATCAAGCCACTATTTTCTATAGTTAACGTCATCAAGCCACTATTTTCAATAGTTAACGTCATCAAGCCACTATTTTCTATAGTTAACGTCATCAAGCCACTATTTTCTATAGTTAAAGTCATCAAGCCACTATTTTCTATAGTTAAAGTCATCAAGCCACTATTTTCTATAGTTAAAGTCATCAAGCCACTATTTTCTATAGTTAAAGTCATAACTTTATGATACTTGATGCAGAAGTGTTGGGAACAACATGCGATCGATACATTTACACAGAAATGCGTTTCACAGACAACTTTTGCAATCAAAGTCAGATAAAGCTCACCTGATATGTCAGTTGTTCTTAGGAGCATGCCTTCCATCTGCGTTGGATCAAAAGCTAGAAGAGAGAGGCCGATTGTTCGCGTAGAAATCTTAATTTAATGAGGATCATGATGATTGGATGAGGCGATCGCCCCACTAAGTAGCTAGACCTAGTATTGGTTATATTTAAAATCGTCTGTTGTGGTGAACTGTAATCAAGATAATAGTGAAGAAGTGATCTCCCGTAATGGACTGGACAACTCTGGGAGTCATCTCCCTTGACCTGCACGGAGTAAGACCTTGTATATCTCAAACTGCACGTAAATTCCACAAATCAAAATAATATCAACTCCTTCCTGTGATCCTTGTGTATGTAAGGTTACAGCGTAGAAATAATCAGAATTATAAAAGAAATTGTCATGGAAACCAGCATGAGTCAAGAGACACCAATATACATGTATTTATGTTAACGAAACAAACAAATAAATAAATAAACAAACAAAAAGTGTCATTGTATTACGTCATATTCCTGTTGTACTATGGTTTGTTCAAGAGGAATTCATCGTCGTCAGGTAAATCCATATGCCCTCCACCCAAATCTGCCAGCAGTTATCTGGCAGACTCCTTGAGCCTGTGCAAAACCCCATGCACTGGCAAGGTCTTTAAACTGGAGGAGAAAGAAAGGACCTATGAAACATTAAATGAGCTGGTACAACCACTGAGAATGACGGGAAAATTAGACGGTATTAAGTAAAAAAACCAGTTTTAAAAAATCATGGCTGAGAACTGAAATGTGTATATGTAGTAAACTCGAAATAACGATTAGTTTGTTCGATCCGTGGTTTAAATAAATGTGCGAACTAAACTGTATTGTAGCCTGTGTTGCACATTGTGTATAATGTATGCATTTGTTCGTATATATACATATGCTGTGTTCATAATTGAGTGTGGCCAATAGATATTGTAACTGTGCTGTTTGTATATAGTGTGCTTGGTCAATGTGAGGATAGTATTGTACTGTGTGTTTAGTAAGTGTGGGCCATAAGTATTGTAGCTGTGTGTACTTTGTATGTAGTGTGCACTGTATTGTATAACTGTGCTGTTTGTATGAAGTGTAGTAGTGGCATTTAGTAATGTGCTTGTGTATCTGTTGTATGTAGTAGTGTGGGCCACTAGTATTGTGCTGTAGCTGTACTGTTTGTATATAGTGTGGGCCACTATATATGTACTGTGCTGTTTTTATATAATGTGGGCCACTAGTATTGTACTGTGCTGTTTTTATATAGTGTGGGCCACTAGTATTGTACTGTGCTGTTTATAGTTGGCATAGTATTGTGTTTTAAGTGCCACTAGTATTGTACTGTGCTGTACTGTTTGTATATAGTGCCTTGGGCCCTAATATGTTAATTGTACTGTGCTGTTTGTATATAGTGTGAGGCATTAGTATTGTGCTGTGCTGTTTGTATGTTTAGTAGTGTGGGCCACTAGTATTGTACTGTGCTGTACTGTTTGTATATATAGTGTGGGCCACTAGTATTGTACTGTGCTGTTTTTATATAATGTGGGCTACTAGTATTGTACTGTGCTGTTTTTATATAGTGTGGGCCACTAGTATTGTACTGTGCTGTTTTTATATAGTGTAGGCCACTAGTATTGTACTGTGCTGTTTTTATATAGTGTGGGCCACTAGTATTGTACTGTGCTGTACTGTTTTTATAATAGTGTGGTCCACTAATATTGTACTGTGCTGTTTTTATATAATGTGGGCTACTAGTATTGTACTGTGCTGTTTTTATATAGTGTGGGC
Organism: Monoplex corrugatus; assembly: GCA_030674185.1. Classification (NCBI taxonomy): domain Eukaryota; kingdom Metazoa; phylum Mollusca; class Gastropoda; order Littorinimorpha; family Ranellidae; genus Monoplex; species Monoplex corrugatus. Next base: position 50,931,183 of record JAPXFY010000020.1, read on the forward strand.
CACTAGTATTGTACTGTGCTGTTTGTATATAGTGTAGGCCACTAGTATTGTACTGTGCTGTTTTTATATAGTTGGGCCACTAGTATTGTACTGTGCTGTTTGTATATAGTGTAGGCCACTAGTATTGTACTGTGCTGTTTTTATATAGTGTGGGCCACTAGTATTGTACTGTGCTGTTTGTATATAGTGTAGGCCACTAGTATTGTACTGTGCTGTACTGTTTGTATATAGTGTGGGCCACTAGTATTGTACTGTGCTGTTTGTATATAGTGTGAGGCATTAGTATTGTGCTGTGCTGTTTGTATGTAGTAGTGTGGGCCACTAGTATTGTACTGTGCTGTACTGTTTGTATATAGTGTGGGCCACTAGTATTGTACTGTGCTGTTTTTATATAATGTGGGCTACTAGTATTGTACTGTGCTGTTTTTATATAGTGTGGGCCACTAGTATTGTACTGTGCTGTTTTTATATAGTGTGGGCCACTAGTATTGTACTGTGCTGTTTTTATATAGTGTGGGCCACTAGTATTGTACTGTGCTGTACTGTTTTTATATAGTGTGGGCCACTAGTATTGTACTGTGCTGTTTTTATATAATGTGGGCTACTAGTATTGTACTGTGCTGTTTTTATATAGTGTGGGCCACTAGTATTGTACTGTGCTGTTTGTATATAGTGTAGGCCACTAGTATTGTACTGTGCTGTTTTTATATAGTGTGGGCCACTAGTATTGTACTGTGCTGTTTGTATATAGTGTAGGCCACTAGTATTGTACTGTGCTGTTTTTATATAGTGTGGGCCACTAGTATTGTACTGTGCTGTTTGTATATAGTGTAGGCCACTAGTATTGTACTGTGCTGTACTGTTTGTATATAGTGTGGGCCACTAGTATTGTACTGTGCTGTTTGTATATAGTGTGAGGCATTAGTATTGTGCTGTGCTGTTTGTATGTAGTAGTGTGGGCCACTAGTATTGTACTGTGCTGTACTGTTTGTATATAGTGTGGGCCACTAGTATTGTACTGTGCTGTTTTTATATAATGTGGGCTACTAGTATTGTACTGTGCTGTTTTTATATAGTGTGGGCCACTAGTATTGTACTGTGCTGTTTTTATATAGTGTGGGCCACTAGTATTGTACTGTGCTGTTTTTATATAGTGTGGGCCACTAGTATTGTACTGTGCTGTACTGTTTTTATATAGTGTGGGCCACTAGTATTGTACTGTGCTGTTTTTATATAATGTGGGCTACTAGTATTGTACTGTGCTGTTTTTATATAGTGTGGGCCACTAGTATTGTACTGTGCTGTTTGTATATAGTGTAGGCCACTAGTATTGTACTGTGCTGTTTTTATATAGTGTGGGCCACTAGTATTGTACTGTGCTGTTTGTATATAGTGTAGGCCACTAGTATTGTACTGTGCTGTTTTTATATAGTGTGGGCCACTAGTATTGTACTGTGCTGTTTGTATATAGTGTGGGCCACTAGTATTGTACTGTGCTGTTTGTATATAATGTGGGCCACTAGTATTATACTGTGCTGTTTGTATATAGTGTGGGCCACTAGTATTGTACTGTGCTGTTTGTATATAGTGTGGGCTACTAGTATCGTGCTGTGTTGTTTGTGTAGTGTGAAGCACCTGTATTGTGTTGTGGTATGTTTATTGTTAGCCAGCAGGTTACTGTGTTGCCTTTGAAACGTTAGTCAATAGTCTTCTTGTGTTGTTTTTTTTTTTTGCAGAATATAGGCCAAAGTTTTAGTCTGACGGTCATGGCAAAAGACGGAGGTAACCCACCTCGTAACAGTACTGCCGGTGTAACGGTGTCCGTTAAGGATGGGACCAGTACTCCCCCTCAATGGGATAAGGACTACAACAACATCAATTACACTGTACGTGTGTCGTTTGGATGGAGGGAATGACATGGAGATGATGGGGGAGAGAGATAGAAGGGTGGAGGGATTTGTATTCACTAGATACCGATATGGGCATGATGCAAGAGAATGTGGTGTGTGTGTGTGTTGTGTGTGTGTGGTGTGTGTGTGTGTGTGTGTGAGTGGTTTGACTGTGCTTACATAAAACGATTTCACTAAGTGTGGAGGGGCGCAGGGTTTGTTTGTACAACAGGAAAATGCATTTCAAATGGATCTATTGGACAGAAAAAAAGTCACTGATATAAAAATAGACTTGTGTTGTGACAGCCGGACTTTTATGGTTCTACCAGATATCAAAACAACATTGGAAAGCTTGTTATCAACTGTAGCATTAATACAAAACTGACATTGATGTACCATGTTGAAAATACGGAAAGATACACATTTTCAAAGATACACATGGAGGAGGATAACCCTTTCGGTGCCATCGACTGCAGCGGCCAACACCGCACCCGGTGATGCCGTCAGGTGAGACAGATGAGACACATTTTTTGTGGACTAGTTGAATGTCACTCAACCCGCTGCCCATTTGCTCACTCAGTGTTTAGGGGTATGAATACGGGCTTTGGGTGCGTTAGGCTGGCTAAGGCCTGAACTATAGTGTGGTAGACAGAGAGACAGACCTACTTACATTCATACAACAACACAACACTTAAAGCTCAAACTTCCACACACATCTCTGTATTATCACACATGCACACGTTCTCACTCACACAACATTTCCCCATTGTAAGTCCATATTCCCAACAATGGCAGCCACTAGTTCATATCAGCTGACACACACTGTCCACAATTCAGAAACATCTTATGGAAATAGCACTGCCGACGAACTGCAGGAGCACAGGGATTCCGCCGAAGAAAACAGTTTTACAGGGATTCCGCCAAAGAAAGCACTCGCACAGTGATTCTGCAAGAGGGCAGCTGGCCGCGCCTCACAGCGACATGGACGATAAGGGACGGAAAAGAAGGGAGACAATCTGGAACACAATATTGTTCTTAAGCCACTAATCCAAGACAGAGTCCATAACGAGCACTCTACAATCTCTGTCCTGCCTTTCGGTGAACATTGTAGCGTTTAACACACACACACACACACACACACACACACACATCACACACACACACACACACACACACACACACACACACACACACACACACACACACACACATATCATCATCATGATCAGGTGCCCTGCCGCATGGCGTTGGCGATCATGGACTTCCATCTGCCTCTATCTCGTTGCCCCCAGCATCTCCCCCATCCTCCCCGTCCCCAGCCACTCTGCAAGTCCGTCCAGCATTTTCTCCCTGGGTCTACCTGGTGCTCTCTTTCCCTCCAGCTTTCCCGTTGTGACCAGGTGCTCCAAATCCCCCTTCCTCATAAAATGGCTTATAAATGTTGCCTGTCTTTTCCTGATCTTCCTTATGAGTGATCTACTTGTGTCTGCCTCCATCAAGACTGTCTCGTTTGTTTTCTTTGCTGTCCATGGAACCCTCAACATTCTTCTTAGAAACCACATCTCGGCTGCCTCAATCTTGTTCTGGCTTTGTTTGTTGACTGTCCACGCCTCGCATCCGTACAACAGTATTGGTTCTATATAACATTCAAGAACTCTCTTCCTGATGTTAATTGATAGGCATTTGTTGGTAAGAATGCTTGTCATCTTCTTGAATGCTGTTTTGGCTTGGCCGATTCTGCCGGCTATTTCTGATGCATCTGCCGTCTGATGAAATGATCGTTCCCAGGTATTTGAATTTATCAATCTGTGTCAAGGTTGTACCATTTGCTGATATATATATACATGACCATAAGCGCAAATGTAACCATATGCATATTTATGAATTATGAGCACGTCCAATTTCACACCAGTATATGAAATCCAAAACAAGTGCGACTGCCCGAGCCCAAGCAAACAGGAACCAGAAGAACAAGTAAACCAAAGTGAACGCGTATTCAACACAACAAGACAAGACAAGCGCAAATTTTCGGCAAACCGGCATTTGTCAAGCGCGAATGCACGATCACAAACAGAACACACACAACACCAAACAACGAATAATAAGAAGAGGACTAAAAACTTCCCTGCCGCCTCGTCCAGTGGATAAAAAGGGACCTACATAAGCACATGTGAACACGTGGCATACGCACACGTATATGTGGCCATAAATATTAGTTTGTGTGTGTGTGTGTTCATGACACACGCACTCCTTTCAACAACATACATTGAATTTTGTCAGCCAATCAAATCAAACCAAATACCATCATGTTTATAGCCCGACCAACCACATAAGCCATAGCCGAAATCCTAACACTTCTCAGTATTGTTAAAATTATACTCTCAACCTCAAATGTATTTTCCATTGAACAACACATGTGATAACTAAAAGTCGTACCAACAAAATCGAGTGCCCACTTCTTGCACAGCGATATATGCACATGAATATGAAATTTCAATTAAGTCATAGCAACTGTTTAACAAGCTGCATCCTAATATTTCTTCCATAATATTTCATGGTTAATATTGCTGAATACAGTAAACTGAGTCTTGTATCCAAAACTGTAACTATAATATCCATTGACATCAAAACAGGCAATGAACGGAATAGTGCCACAACTTGGTCTCCGAGTTTATGGTTTCCTACCAGTAAATCCATGACAGCGAATTTGGTTCAGCAATAATCTTCTTCACACGAATGTGTTAGGAATAATCTCTTCTTGTAGAAATTACTCGAAATTACCAATGTTGCCATTCTTATACGTATTTTGTTAACAAATAATTCACACATGTAAATTTCTGGAGTTTAACAAAATACTTTTGACAATTCTGGCGTTCAAAGTGTCAACTATTCCAGAACAAAAAAATTGTGGCAACTGAAATATGATTTCCATGGACAGCAAAGAAACAAACGAGACAGTCTTGAAGGAGGCGGACACAAGAAGGTCATTGACAAAGAAGATGAGGACAGGACAAGCAACATTTATTGGACATTTTATGAGGAAATAGGAATTAGAATACCTGGTCACAACAGGAAAGCTGGGGGGGGGGGGGGGTGAGAGAACACCAGGTAGATCCAGGGAGAAAATATTGGACGGGCTTGCAGGGTTGCTGAGGACAGAGAGAGTGGGAGATGTACTTGCAGCGACAGGGGATAGATTCGTGTGGAAGGCCTAGAACGCCAACACCATGCGGCAGGGCACATGATGATGATGAATATTATTAAGGACGAGTTAAGAATAACATACTGCATTTATGATGGAACGTATACGGAAAAAGAAAATGTACACGGTCCTCAGACAAGACAGTTATATTTACTTCCTTTTACATCCGTTTACACACGTAAACGACAGTAGACATGACGCTACGGATACCTTCAACTAATTTATCATTCATACTGTCAAAGCCACAAGAGAAATAGTTTGATTCAGGATCAGTGTCCTAATGATTGTATCTCATAACCTGGAATTAACAGTGCAACCGTGACATCGTGGCAATGGTATATTCCCGCTGGGGCAATATGTTACATGAATTTATGGATACTGGGTGTCAGATGTTTGAGTTACCAGTGCAACAAGGAAGTAGTGGCATTAGTAGGCTCTATGGTAATATTTTGTTACCACTTCCTACTGTCAGTGTTGGTCGAGTTATCATCACAAATAACAAGAATTATCTATAGGTAATCATAGCTCTATATATGAGTTACATGGTATGTTTAAAATCTTGCAACACATTATTATGAGCACAGCTCCCAAGAGTAGACATTCATTTCTTGTGACAGAAGGATATGAACCGTGCCGAAGATAGAACACATTTTTATTATTCTTTTTTAACCTCATTCTTAAGACTACCTTATATAGGGAAAAAGAAGACTACTTCATAAACAGCATAGTGACACAACAAGCACATCAGAATCTGTCGGAAACTTTGCATTGTGTTTTCCATAATGGTCGATCTATTGGTCATGAATCAATGCTCGCCAGCGTGGGGGTAAACCACAGTCATGGCAATTACAAAATGAACTTCCTGTTCCGGCGAATTGGGTACTCCAGAAATGATTAGTCCCGTTCTGTAGGATACCACACGCCCGTCACCACTCAAAGTGAAGTTTATTGTCAAACCATGTTACACTACAACAGAGGGGCAGCCTTCCACCTATAACAGGTCAGTCATGGGCTCCCACAAAACCACTAACGTCAGAATATGATTTCTTCTAGGCTCTAGGACAGAAGTCCATCTACGATCTAGCTCTGTCAGAAAATCTAACCAAAGGTTAACGTAGCTAACTAACTGCTTTTGGGGTTCGATCGTATTTGAAACTGTTTCTGGGCCAGCCTCTGTATAGTACCCTAAGTGTGTTTCAGGGCTGTAAGGTCTCTGTCTGTTCTGGGCCAGCCTCTGTACAGTACCTTAAGTGTGTTTCAGGGCTGTAAGGACTGTGTTCTGGGCCAGCCTCTGTATAGTACCCTAAGTGTGTTTCAGGGCTGTAAGGACTGTGTTCTGGGCCAGCCTCTGTACAGTACCCTAAGTGTGTTTCAGGGCTGTAAGGACTGTGTTCTGGGCCAGCCTCTGTATAGTACCCTAAGTGTGTTTCAGGGCTGTAAGGACTGTGTTCTGGGCCAGCCTCTGTATAGTACCCTAAGTGTGTTTCAGGTCTGCAATGTCTCTTTCTGTTCTGGGCCAGCCTCTGTATAGTACCCTAAGTGTGTTTCAGGGCTGTAAGGTCTCTGTCTGTTCTGGGCCAGCTTCTGTATAGTACCCTAAGTGTGTTTCAGGTCTGTGAGGTCTCTGTCTGTTCTGGGCCAGCCTCTGTATAGTACCCTAAGTGTGTTTCAGGGCTGTAAGGTCTCTGCCTGTTCTGGGCCAGCCTCTGTATAGTACCCTAAGTGTGTTTCAGGGCTGTAAGGTCTCTGTCTGTTCTGGGCCAGCCTCTGTATAGTACCCTAAGTGTGTTTCAGGGCTGTAAGGTCTCTGTCTGTTCTGGGCCAGCCTCTGTATAGTACCCTAAGTGTGTTTCAGGCTGTAAGGTCTCTGTCTGTTCTGGGCCAGCCTCTGTATAGTACTCTAAGTGTTTTTCAGGGCTGTAAGGTCTCTGTTCTGGGCCAGCCTCTGTATAGTACCCTAAGTGTGTTTCAGGGCTGCAAGGTCTCTGTCTGTTCTGGGCCAGCCTCTGTATAGTACCCTAAGTGTGTTTCAGGTCTGTAAGGTCTCAGTCTGTTCTGGGCCAGCCTCTGTATAGTATCCTAAGTGTGTTTCAGGGCTGTAAGGTCTCTGTCTGTTCTGGGCCAGTCTCTGTATACTACCCTAAGTGTGTTTCAGGGCTGTAAGATCTATGCCTGTTCTGGGCCAGCCTCTGTACTAGTACCCTAAGTGTGTTTCAGGCTGTGAGGTCTCGTCTGTTCTGGGCAAGCCTCTGTATAGTACCCTAAGTGTGTTTCAGGTCTGTAAGGTCTCTGCCTGTTCTGGGCCAGCCTCTGTATAGTACCCTAAGTGTGTTTCAGTCTGTAACGTCTCTGTTTTGGGCAGCCTCTGTATAGTACTCTAAGTGTGTTTCAGGTCTGTAAGGTCTGTCTGTTCTGGGCCAGCCTCTGTATAGTACCCTTAGTGTGTTTCAGGTCTGTAAGGTCTCTGATCCGGGCCAGCCTCTGTATAGTACCCTAAGTGTGTTTCAGGTCTGTAAGGTCTGTCGTCTGTCTGTTCTGGGCCAGCCTCAGTATAGTACCCTTAGTGTTTTCAGGTCTGTAAGGTCTCTGATCCGGGCCAGCCTCTGTATAGTACCCTTAGTGTGTTTCAGTCTGTAATGTCTCTGCTGTTCTGGGCCACCTCTGTATAGTACCCTAAGTGTGTTTCAGGTCTGTAAGGTTCTGTCTGTTCTGGGCCAGCCTCTGTATAGTACCCTAAGTGTGTTTCAGGTCTGTAAGGTCTCTGTCTGTTCTGGGCCAGCCTCTGTATAGTACCCTAAGTGTGTTTCAGGCTGTAAGGTCTCTGTCTGTTCTGGGCCAGCCTCTGTATAGTACCTAAGTGTTTTCAGGGCTGTAAGGTCTCTGCTGTTCTGGGCCAGCCTCTGTATAGTACCCTAAGTGTGTTTCAGGGCTGTAAGGTCTCTGTCTGTTCTGGGCCAGCCTCTGTATAGTACCCTAAGTGTGTTTTCAGGGCTGTAAGGTCTCGTCTGTTCTGGGCCAGCCTCTGTATAGTACCCTAAGTGTGTTTCAGGTCTGTAAGGTCTCTGTCTGTTCTGGGCCAGCCTCTGTAAGTACCCTAAGTGTGTTTCAGGCTGTGAGGTCTCTGCCTGTTCTGGGCCAGCCTCTGTATAGTACCCTAAGTGTGTTTCAGGTCTGTAGGTCTCTGCTGTTCTGGGCCAGCCTCTGTATAGTACCCTAAGTGTGTTTCAGGGCTGTAGAGGTCTCTGCCTGTTCTGGGCCAGCCTCTGTATAGTACCCTAAGTGTGTTTCAGGGCTGTAAGGTCTCTGTCTGTTCTGGGCCAGCCTCTGTATAGTACCCTAAGTGTGTTTCAGGCTGTAAGGTCTTTCTGTTCTGGGCCAGCCTCTGTATAGTACCCTAAGTGTGTTTCAGGGCTGTAAGGTCTCTGTCTGTTCTGGGCCAGCCTCTGTATAGTACCCTAAGTGTGTTTCAGGGCTGTAAGGTCTCTGTCTGTTCTGGGCCAGCCTCTGTGTATACTACCCTAAGTGTGTTTCAGGGCTGTAAGATCTATGCCTGTTCTGGGCCAGCCTCTGTACAGTACCCTAAGTGTGTTTCAGGGCTGTGAGGTCTCTGTCTGTTCTGGCAAGCCTCTGTATAGTACCCTAAGTGTGTTTCAGGTCTGTAAGGTCTTGCCTGTTCTGGGCCAGCCTCTGTATAGTACCCTAAGTGTGTTTCAGGTCTGTAAGGTCTCTGTCTGTTTGGGCAGCCTCTGTATAGTACCTAAGTGTGTTTCAGGTCTGTAAGGTTCTGTCTGTTCTGGGCCAGCCTCTGTATAGTACCCTAAGTGTGTTTCAGGTCTGTAAGGTCTCTGTTCTGGGCCAGCCTCTGTATAGTACCCTAAGTGTGTTTCAGGTCTGTAAGGTCTCTGTCTGTTCTGGGCCAGCCTCTGTATAGTACCCTTAGTGTGTTTCAGGTCTGTAAGGTCTCTGATTCCGGGCCAGCCTCTGTATAGTACCCTAAGTGTGTTTCAGGTCTGTAAGGTCTCTGCCTGTTCTGGGCCAGCCTCTGTATAGTACCCTAAGTGTGTTTCAGGTCTGTAAGGTCTGTCTGTTCTGGGCCAGCCTCTGTATAGTACCCTAAGTGTGTTTCAGGTCTGTAAGGTCTCTGTCTGTTCTGGGCCAGCCTCTGTATAGTACCCTAAGTGTGTTTCAGGGCTGTAAGGTCTCTGTCTGTTCTGGGCCAGCCTCTGTATAGTACCCTAAGTGTGTTTCAGGCTGTAAGGTCTCTGCCTGTTCTGGACCAGCCTCTGTATAGTACCCTAAGTGTGTTTCAGGGCTGTAAGGTCTCTGCTGTTCTGGGCCAGCCTCTGTACAGTACCCTAAGTGTGTTTCAGGGGTGTAAGGTCTCTGTCTGTTCTGGGCCGGCCTCTGTACAGTACCCTAAGTGTGTTTCAGGGGTGTAAGGTCTCTGCTGTTCTGGGCAGCCTCTGTACAGTACCCTAAGTGTGTTTCAGGGCTGTAAGGTCTCTGTCTGTCTGGGCCGGCCTCTGTATCAGTACCCTAAGTGTGTTTCAGGGTGTAAGGTCTCTGTCTGTTCTGGGCCAGCCTCTGTACAGTACCCTAAGTGTGTTTCAGGCTGTAAGGTCCGTCTGTTCTGGGCAGCCTCTGTACAGTACCCTAGTGTGTTTCAGGCTGTAAGGTCTCTGCTGTTCTGGGCCAGCCTCTGTACAGTACCCTAAGTGTGTTTCAGGCTGTAAGGTCTCTGCCTGTTCTGGGCCAGCCTCTGTACAGTACCTAAGTGTGTTTCAGGGCTGTAAGGTCTCTGTCTGTTCTGGGCCAGCTCTGTACAGTACCCTAAGTGTGTTTCAGGGCTGTAAGGTCTCTGCTGTTCTGGGCCAGTCTCTGTATAGTACCCTAAGTGTGTTTCAGGTCTGTAATGTCTGTTTGTGCCAGCCTCTGTATAGTACCTAGGTTGTTTCAAGGCTGTAGGTCTGTCTGTTCTGGGCCAGCTCTGTATAGTACCCTAAGTGTGTTTCAGGCTGTAAGGTCTCTGCTGTTCTGGGCCAGCCTCTGTATAGTATCCTAAGTGTTTTCAGGGCTGTAAGGTCTCTGTTCTGGGCCAGTCTCTGTAGTATCCTAAGTGTGTTTCGCTGTAGTCTTCTGTTCTGGGCCAGCCTCTGTATAGTCCCTAAGTGTGTTTCAGGGCTGTAAGGTCTCTGCTGTTCTGGGCCAGCCTCTCGTAGTATCCTAAGTGTGTTTCCTGCCTGTTCTGGGCCAGCCTCTGTAGTAATCCTAAGTGTGTTTCAGGGCTGTAAGGTCTCTGTTCTGTTCTGGGCCAGCCTCTGTATAGTACCCTAAGTGTGTTTCAGGCTGTTATGTCTCTGTTCTGGGCCAGCCTCTGTAAATACCCTAAGTGTGTTTCAGGGCTGTAAGGTCTCTGCCTGTTCTGGGCCAGCCTCTGTAAGTGCCCTAAGTGTGTTTCAGGGCTGTAAGGTCTCTGCCTGTTCTGGGCCAGCCTCTGTATAGTACTCTAAGTGTGTTTCAGGGCTGTAAGGTCTCTGCCTGTTCTGGGCCAACCTCTGTATAGTACCCTAAGTGTGTTTCAGGTCTGTGAGGTCTCAGCCTGTTCTGGGCCAACCTCTGTATATTACCCTAAGTGTGTTTCAGGTCTGTAATGTCTGTTTTGTGCCAGCCTCTGTATAGTACCCTAAGTGTGTTTCAGGGCTGTAGGGTCTCTGTCTGTTCTGGGCCAGCTTCTGTATAGTACCCGAAACACTGTTCTGGGCCAGCTTCTGTATAGTACCCTAAGTGTGTTTCAGGTCTGTAAGGTCTCTGTCTGTTCTGGGCCAGCCTCTCTATAGTACCCTACCGTAAATTGTGTTTCAGGTCTGTGAGGTCTCTGCCCGTTGTGTATACCAAGAAGACTTAAATCTAGTGATGATACAATATGGTTAGCAAACTCGTAGGCCTCGAGAGCTGACGTTAGGTCGATCAGATAAAATATCTGCGACATATGGAATCTTTGATCTATGCCAACATCAGCTGGTGAAACACGGATAACATATTATGGAAAAGGGATAGCTCACCTGCCTAATGCAACCTACCTACAAAGTATTAACTTAAAACGCATAATCCAAGAAACAGTTTAACAAAAACCCTCCTCACCCTTCCAGTCAAGATTGAAAAGAAGGAGAGGTCTACGAATGGAACCTGCGTGTGTGTATCCTTGACTCTTTAAGCTGAGCTTCTGATGATTTGACTCTTTTCAGAAATTCTTGTGGGAGTGAAGTACCATCTAAAAAGTTGGATTGTCTCCACATGGTTGCTATATACAAAGACATTTTTAACAGGAAGAATGAGTGTTCTCTGCAGCATTTGAAAGTAGGGCATGTGTCCGTCATCCTTGATGCAAGTGTCTTTCAAAGATTTTGGGGAAGTGTTCGACTTCTCCGTTCAACCTTGGTCTTTGCTGTGTGATCTACAAGGCTTCCCTGGTTTTCCTCCTGAAACAGTTGTTTTGCCTGCCAGAATTTTAATGCATTTCCCCGATTGTGTGATCATCAACCCTAAATCTGGTGGGTGGCAGGAAACACTCATCCCAATGAAGATCTCGTGTTGAAATAAAAAAACCCAACTCACAGTCATGCTTTTTATACTTGACATGTGGTTTTGAACGGCCAAATGCGGAAAACGTTTATAAACCATTAAAAAATTGTTTTTTTTTGAGTATGAGTGTTTTGTGACTGCAGGTGGCTGAAACGGCTAATGTGAGACAGCCGGTCATCGCCAACATGACATGTTTCTCCCGTATCAACGAACAAAGGGTGGGATTTCAGCTCATCGATGGCGGGGGATTACCCGTATCCACCACCGAATTTTTCGATATCGTGTCTAACGGCAACACAGTCAGCGTTTTTCCTACGGATAAGTTGGATTACAAAAAAGCCCCAAAACACAATGTCAGAATCAGATGTCTGGTGAGTTTATCTCATTACTGCTCTCGATTAGTTAGGCCTATTACTCGTTCTTTTGTGATTTTTAAAGATTTATTCAGTTAATTTCTTGGGTTTTGTGTTGTTGTTTTCATTACATGACTCAAAACATTCTCCCCACGCTCCTCTCCCCTTATTAGGTTGCAGGTGGATAGTTTTCTTTCCACAAGGCATAAACACGGAGTAGACTGAGTGTCTATGTGTGGTGTGTTAATTTTATTGTTCTATGTATGGTGTGCTATTTCTATTGTAAATACATGTACTAAGTAGCTTCAGTGTTTGAGTGCAGTGAATTATTTCTGCACCGGAAGTGCCCCCATCCACATCTTGAATAATTTGTTGCTTTCAGTTTACACTATCCTCCTCTCTCAATTTGAGCACACACTCAGAATCCAAGGTAATGCTCTTTGTTGATTTTTTTTTTATACCTATCTCGCCGCTTTCAGTTAGTCATGATAATTGAGTTAAGCCAGTGCCAGTTCAAGTTACATATGGGGCATCACATCTCTCCAATGTTTTCTCAAGTAGTTTGATACAGAAGCAACAACATAGCTTCATATTAGGTAAAGTGGTAGCTGTTATTACCTCCTAGTACTTCGTTAAATATAATGTGGCATTAATGGAAAATGTCACGGCAAATCGTTAGAAACATTTCAGATCAGGGCAGATTTGAACTATGATGGGTGGAGCTAGTGTCCGGCGCGCGCACCCCTCCTGGCACCACAGATCTAAACATGAATGTTTAGGTCTGTTGCACTTTTCTTGGGCCGCAAAAGGGCTGCAGGCATATTACTATCAGTTTCAGCTTGAACATACTATAACTGTAGGGCCTACCCATGTGCATGTGTGAATACGTGTGGAACCCTTATAGTGCCCCACTCTCTAGTAACACGAGCACAGCCCGCTCGCGGGGATGAGCACAGCGCGCACGTGTGATGAAAATCTATGAACTAGCTCTTCTCACCCAATCCTGCCGGGTCGGATGCTGGGCTTTTAACCCACGTCCAGTTGAATATTAGCTACTCTAGATTTCAATCAACACAGACAGCAGATATATCTCTGGAATATAAGGATTTTCTGTCCTTTGTTGTTTTTTTCCCCAGAACTTTGGCACTTCTCTGTCAATGATGAGTGAAGTGAACCCGACTGTCTACCTGATCGACACAAACAACCAGGTGCCGGAATTCGCGAATACATATACGGGAGAGGTTCAGGAGAACAAGGATGCTGGAACCTCGGTCATGACCATTGAAGCCCATGACGATGATACTGTCTTCCCGGACAATAACGTAAGTACCGTGCAGGTGTCGTGATACTGTCTTCCCGGACAATGATGTAAGTACCGTGCAGGTGTCGTGATACTGTCTTCCCGGACAATGATGTAAGTACCGTGCAGGTGTCGTGATACTGTCTTCCCGGACAATGATGTAAGTACCGTGCAGGTGTCGTGATACTGTCTTCCCGGATAATGATGTAAGTACCGTGCAGGTGTTGTGACACTGTCTTCCCGGACAATGATGTAAGTACCATGCAGGTGTCGTGATACTGTCTTCCCGGACAATGATGTAAGTACGGTACAGGTGTCGTGATACTGTCTTCCCGGACAATGATGTAAGTACCGTGCAGGTGTCGTGATACTGTCTTTCCGGACAATAACGTAAGTACCGTGCAGGTGTCGTGATACTGTCCTCCCGGACAATGATGTAAGTACCGTAAAGATGTCGTGATACTGTCCTCCCGGACAATGATGTAAGTACCGTGCAGGTGTCGTGATACTGTCCTCCCGGACAATGATGTAAGGTCTTCCCGGACAATAACGTAAGTACCGTGCAGGTGTCGTGATACTGTCCTCCCGGACAATGATGTAAGTACCGTGCAGGTGTCGTGATACTGTCCTCCTGGACAATGATGTAAGTACCGTGCAGGTGTCGTGATACTGTCTTCCCGGACAATAACGTAAGTACCGTGCAGGTGTCGTGATACTGTCTTCCCGGACAATAACGTAAGTACCGTGCAGATGTCGTGATACTGTCCTCCCGGACAATAACGTAAGTACCGTGCAGGTGTCGTGATACTGTCTTCCCGGACAATAACGTTAGTACCGTGCAGGTGTCGTGATACTGTCTTCCCGGACAATAAAGTAAGTACCGTGCAGATGTCGTGATACTGTCCTCCCGGACAATAACGTAAGTACCGTGCAGGTGTCATGATACTGTCTTCCCGGACAATAACGTAAGTACCGTGCAGGTGTCGTGATACTGTCCTCCCGGACAATAACGTAAGTACCGTGCAGGTGTCGTGATACTGTCCTCCCGGACAATGATGTAAGTACCTTGCAGGTGTCGTGATACTGTCTTCCCGGACAATGATGTAAGTATCGTACAGATGTCGTGATACTGTCTTCCCGGACAATGATGTAAGTACCCTACAGGTGTCGTGATACTGTCTTCCCGGACAATGATATAAGTACCGTGCAGATGTGATAATGTCTTCCCGGACAATGATATAAGTACCGTGCAGGTGTCGTGATACTGTCTTCCCGGACAATGATATAAGTACCGTGCAGGTGTCGTGATACTGTCCTCCCGGACAATGATGTAAGTACCGTGCAGGTGTTGTGATACTGTCTTCCCAGACAATAACGTAAGTACCGTGCAGATGTCGTGATACTGTTCTCCCGGACAGTGATGTAAGTACCGTGCAGGTGTCGTGATACTGTCTTCCCGGACAATAACGTAAGTACCGTGCAGGTGTCGTGATACTGTCTTCCCGGACAATGATGTAAGTGCCGTGCAGGTGTCGTGATACTGTCTTCCCGGACAATAACGTAAGTACCGTGCTGATGTGATACTGTCTTCCCGGACAATGATGTAAGTACCGTGCAGGTGTCGTGATACTGTCTTCCCGGACAATGATGTAAGTACCGTACAAATGTCGTGATACTGTCTTCCCGGACAATGATGTAAGTACCGTACAGGTGTCGTGATACTGTCTTCCCGGACAATGATGTAAATACCGTGCAGATCTCGTGATAATGTCTTCCCGGACAATGATGTAAGTACCGTGCAGGTGTCGTGATAATGTCTTCCCGGACAATGATGTAAGTACCGTACAGATGTCGTGATAATGTCTTCCCGGACAATGATATAAGTACCGTGCAGGTGTCGTGATACTGTCTTCCCGGACAATGATTAAGTACCGTCAGTGTCGTGATACTGTCTTCCCGGACAATGATGTAAGTACCGTGCAGGTGTCGTGATACTGTCTTCCCGGACAATGATGTAAGTACCGTGCAGATTCGTGATACTGTCTTCCCGGACAATGATATAAGTACCGTGCAGGTGTCGTGATACTGTCTTCCCGGACAATGATAAAGTACCGTGCAGTGTCGTGATACTGTCTCCCGGACAATGATGTAAGTACCGTGCAGGTGTCGTGATACTGTCTTCCCGGACAATAACGTAAGTACCGTGCAGATGTGTGATACTGTCTTCCCGGACAATGATGTAAGTACCGTGCAGGTGTCGTGATACTGTCTTCCCGGACAATACGTAGTACCGTGCAGGTGTCGTGATACTGTCTTCCCGGACAATGATGTAAGTACCGTGCAGGTGTCGTGATACTGTCTTCCCGGACAATAACGTAAGTACCGTGCAGGTGTCGTGATACTGTCTCTCCCGGACAATGATGTAAGTACCGTGCAGGTGTCGTGATACTGTCTTCCCGGACAATAATTAAGTACCGTGCAGTGTCGTGATACTGTCTCCCGGACAATGATGTAAGTACCGTGCAGATGTCGTGATACTGTCTTCCCGGAAATGATGTAAGTACCGTGCAGGTGTGTGATACTGTCTTCCCGGACAATGATGTAAGTACCGTGCAGGTGTCGTGATGCTGTCTTCCCGGACAATGTAGTACCGTTGCAGTGTCGTGATACTGTCTTCCCGGACAATGATGTAAGTACTGTGCAGATGTCGTGATACTGTCTTCCCGGACAATGATATAAGTACCGTGCAGATGTCGTGATACTGTCTTCCCGGACAATGATTGTACCTTGCAGGTGTCGTGATACTGTCTTCCCGGACAATGTATATAAGTTGACCATGCTTAGTTCGCACATATCAAGTACATGTCACAAGAACACACACACACACGAGCACAACACACTTCCCCAATGTTTCCTTGTATTGAACTTCTTCAAGCACAATGACTGATAGTTAAGACCTCTATAGGTCACATTAGTCTGAAGCAAAACATTGTCATACAGTTAGACCGTCTGTAGTTCACATTAGTCTGAAGCAAACATTGTCATAAGTTTAGACCGTCTGTAGTTCACATTAGTCTGAAGCAAAACATTGTCATATAGTTTAGACCGTCTGTAGTTCACACTAGTCTGAAGCAAAACATTGTCATAAGTTTAGACCATCTGTAGTTTACACTAGTCTGAAGCAAAACATTGTCATATAGTTTAGACCGTCTGTAGTTACATTAGTCTGAAGCAAACATTGTCATATAGTTTAGACCGTCTGTAGTTCACACCAGTCTGAGCAAACATTGTCATATAGTTTAGACCGTCTGTAGTTTACATTAGTCTGAAGCAAAACATTGTCATATAGTTTAGACCATCTGTAGTTTACACTTAGTCTGAAGCAAACCATTGTCATACAGTTTAGACCATCTGTAGTTTACACCAGTCTGAAGCAAAACATTGTCATATAGTTTAGACCATCTGTAGTTCACACTAGTCTGAAGCAAAACATTGTCATACAGTTTAGACCATCTGTAGTTCACACCAGTCTGAAGCAAAACATTGTCATATAGTTTAGACCATCTGTAGTTCACACCAGTCTGAAGCAAAACATTGTCATATAGTTTAGACCATCTGTAGTTTACACCAGTCTGAAGCAAAACATTGTCATACAGTTTAGACCATCTGTAGTTCACACCAGTCTGAAGCAAACCATTGTCATATAGTTTAGACCATCTGTAGTTCCACCAGTCTGAAGCAAAACATTGTCATACAGTTTAGACCGTCTGTAGTTCACATTAGTCTGAAGCAAAACATTGTCATATAGTTTAGACCATCTGTAGTTTACATTAGTCTGAAGCAAAACATTGTCATATAGTTTAGCCATCTGTAGTTTACACCAGTCTGAAGCAAACATTGTCATATAGTTTAGACCATCTGTAGTTTACATTAGTCTGAAGCCAAACCATTGTCATATAGTTTAGACCATCTGTAGTTCACACAGTCTGAAGCAAACATTGTCAACTAGTTTAGACACGTCTTACACACCATCTGAAGCAAAACATTGTCCATAGTTTTACTCGATATTCACACAGTCTGAAGCAAAACATGATAGTTTAGACCGTCTGTAGTTCACACAGTCTGAAGCAAAACATTGTCATATAGTTTAGACCGTCTGTAGTTCACACAGTCTGAAGCAAAACATTGTCATATAGTTTAGACCGTCTGTAGTTCACACTAGTCTGAAGCAAAACATTGTCATATAGTTTAGACCGTCTGTAGTTCACACTAGTCTGAAGCAAAACATTGTCATATAGTTTAGACCATCTGTAGTTACACAGTCTGAAGCAAAACATTGTCATATAGTTTAGACCATCTGTAGTTACACAGTCTGAAGCAAAACATTGTCATATAGTTTAGACCTCTGTAGTTCACACCAGTCTGAAGCAAAACATTGTCATATAGTTTAGACCGTCTGTAGTTACACCAGTCTGAAGCAAAACATTGTCATATAGTTTAGACCGTCTGTAGTTACACAGTTTGAAGCAAAACATTGTCATATAGTTTAGACCTCTGTAGTTACACCAGTCTGAAGCAAAACATTGTCATACTAGTTTAGACCATCTGTAGTTTACACCAGTCTGAAGCAAAACATTGTCATATAGTTTAGACCATCTGTAGTTACACCAGTCTGAAGCAAAACATTGTCATATAGTTTAGACCATCTGTAGTTTACACTAGTTTGAAGAAAAAAACGTCAAATTTCTCAGGAATCGACTTTCTGTGTAACCTAAAGAACAAGGGCTGTCGCCTGTTCTGTGGTTATATCTGATCTTGTCATTGATGTGCCCTCAGCGACGCAGAGTATCACTACAGCGCAACAGAAGTGTTCTTTAGAGCATGTTCCACTTTCGGCGCAAACTGAACTTTAAAAAAAATTATGAAAACATATAGAAGGGAAATTTAGGTATTACAGTCCCAAAGAACTTTTGATATTGTGTATATTGAAAAGAATCTCTTCAAATTGATATTGAATTTATTCCATGCTCAGAAAAGTCTTCAATTTGTTTTCTGTGGGTCTGCGTTCCTGATGATGGAACCGGGCCTTAAGTGACGTAAACAATGATTATTCCGTGTACGAAATCGTGTTTCGCTCAGTTACATCTGTATTTGAAGCGAGACGACGTATGACAAAGTGATGTTGTTTTGACACATCATTTCTCCGTTCAAGTTAAAGAGGTGTCTCAAACTTTATATGAAAAGTTTGCATTTAAGCAACAGTGGTTGTTTTTTCCCTGGTGAGACGTAAGACGATTTCACTTTGACAAATAATTTGAGGCTGTTTGGTTCTCTCTTGCAACAGATAGATCGAGGCAATCTCTCAAGCTTAGTAAGTGTAGATTTTGTATCTTGTGACTGAATTGAAACTTGATTGAAATTTCGTTACAGATGGTAGGCTTTCTGTCTATCCATCCGCCCATCCATGTACAAGTGAAATCATGCAGTTCTAGATATGTTTTAGTTTCTAGCCTGCATGGAGATTTGCAATAATGATGATGATGATGATGGTGATGATGATAATTATTATTAGTATTCTTAGTGTTGTTGTTGTAATTAATAATAATAATATTATTATTATTATTATTATTATTATTATTATTGTTATTATTATTATTATTATTATTATTTTTATTATCATTATTATTATTGTTGTTGTTGCTATTGAATAAGAAGGGAGATTATTGAACGGCTTGATCGTCTTGTATTCCTTGTTTGTTCGTTTGTGTCTTTTTTTTTTAACTCAAAATGGATCCGTTTTCTTATGGTTAAGACGTGGAATACCAGTTTTGTATCTCAGAGCAAAAGCAGAGAAACATCACAAAGAGACTGAAAGTAGAAAAAAGAGCTGAATTTGGAGGGGGCGGGCGGGGGAGGGGATGGAGTGAAAAATCAACCGCTGGAGTTAAAATTAATTTAACACAAACGCGGCACGCTAATGCGCACAAAAATGTTTGTTCTCAGTCGCCATCACTGCTGAAACAACATATTGAATGGTGTCGGGAGGGGGGGGGGGGGGGTACCGCAAAATGATGGATGAACCTGCTGGTTGGGATTTTTGCCGGTTTTTGGTGGTTGTTGTTGTTGTTGTTGTTACACAATTCTTTTCATTCAAAAAAGGTTATTCTTCTGATGTATTTGCAGGTGACGTTTACCATTACTACTGGCGGAGAAGACTTTGCCATTTCTTCTGGTTCCAAAATGAACACCGCCATTATCACAACACGTCGACCATTTGATACCGAGACAAAAAGTGTGCGCTATGTGTGGGTGAAAGCTACAGATGGATCACCCTCTACTCGTCCGGGGAGTACAGGCGGGCCCAATACTGGTAAGAACTGTCCAGTGATTAACATCCATTAACCCTTTCTGCCCCTCACCCACCCCAAGTTTCACTCCCGTAGTGATGCCGGGGGCTCTTTCGGTATAAATAGCATCTCCTCACCTTCTGGAAAGCCTGTGCTAGAAATTTCCTCTTTTCTGTCGTTCTTTTTGTTTCTGCCTTGTTCCTTTGCTTTCTTTCATTTCTTCTGTCATTTTCTGCCTTGCTGGTCCATTCATCTGTATGTGTTCGATAAAGTCTTACGTATTTTCTCTAAGGATTGTTAATTGGGTACATGTATTAAGTGCAATGGCTCTAGGGAAATGAGATATGCGAAAGCATTTTTAGGTAATGTAGACCATTTTTTATGTAGGTTTTAGTGTCCTTAGTTATGTTTAAATGTGTATACAGGCTGTTTTTTTCAAATCCACTGTGTGATAAATTGGACGGAGTGGTCATCGTCGGAGGTATCTCCTGAGAGCAAGGAGACAATATTGACGGAAAATTTTGGGATTATTTTCAACACACGGAAGACTCCGTTTTATCAGTCAAAGTTGGGATTATGTTGTACACACAGAAGACTATATTTTATCTATCAGTCACACACAGCCTTAAGACTAGCAAATCATGCTATTGAATTGTGTGACTTTATTGTTTGTCTGTTTGTTTTTTGTTCGTCCCTTGTGCTTTTTCCTGTAGAAAAGCGGCTAAAGAGCATGCATAACAATTCAGAATACTTTGCAGGGATTTTCTTTTTTTATTTCTTTTCATCATCTCAGCTTCTACGCCGCTTCAGTGGCTACAGAGTCACAATTTTCCACACTGGTGTAGTGATGCATGACGATGGGGATGATAATCACGATGCTGTGGAGTTCTTTTCTGGAATGAGACAGCATGCAGGACAGCACTCTACCTTTCCTTTTATGATACATCTTCGGATCAACCAAGTCCGAGAGATACAGACATCTGCAGTGCTTGTCAGGACATTTGAGCAGCACCCTCAGTGATGCATCTGGAAAGTTGATGAGACTCGATTGTGTGATCTTAATCTTCCCAAAGAGTCCATAGTACACATAACTCTGGGAAGGAGCTTATTGCATGCATTTTCAGTCTGTGTATTATTTTAGAGCAAAGCTCTCACGATACAGCTGTTTGTTTGTTTGTTTGTTTTTTGTCCCTGGAGAAGAAAAGGTTTGCGTTGTTAATGGAACAGTTGACCTTTGTTTTCAGCCGTCACCTACATAACCATCAAAATCAAAGACGTGAATGACAACGCCCCGTTCTTTCCTCAGACCGAGTACAATATTTCAGTGTCAGAAAGCTACTACACCCACCAGCTTATCGACCCACCCATTACTGTGCAAGACAACGATAGATGTAAGTCAGTCTTTTGATTTTTGTCAAATTTCTTTCGTGATATTTACTGTTCCTCCCCTACCTACTCGCCGCCCCCCCCCCCCCCCCCAACCCCTGCACTCCAGTTTACGTTTCAACTCATCGCAGGCTTAAGGACTTGGTCAAATCATTACTGGCAGTTTTGAGTGAAGTTCATGTTGAATTGTGCGAGTGCGGTGATGACCTCTTCAGCAAACTCCACATTGCATATCCCTTTCACTCGCGCAGCCTGTCCATAATCTGCAAAAACTTAACCCTTTCACTCCCTCACCGTATCTACCAACTTCCTGCAGGAAGCTGGTGGATAGGGTAAGGGAGTAAAAAGGTTAAGGTTTTGCTTTGCTGTCATGGCTGACAATGCAGGATGCTGGCAAACTGGATGAGGGAGCCGAAGGGTTATTGTGCTTTGTCTTCCAGCTTCCAGACAGACTCATGTCAGATCGTTAGTGGGGGGGGGGGGGGGGAATCTACATGATTAGATAGATCATTCTGATAGTTTTCGGTTCCTTTTTAATGCACTTTTAAACATGTTTAGCATAGTTTAACCTTGAAAATGGGCTATTCTAATTCAGAGAAGCACGCATGCGTGGGAAAGGGAAAGACAGCGATAGAAAAACAAACAAAACGTGAAGCTGCTCATCACAGAGAGCGAGAGGGAAAACGACAGACAGGGATAGAGAGGGAGGAGGGGAGGGATGGAGGGAGAGAGAGAGAGAGAGAGAGAGAGAGAGAGAGAGAGAGAGAGAGGATGTAATCATTTAAACCATTGCCCTTCATGAAAGGAAGTGAAATATAAAACAAAATCCAACGTAAGCCTGACAAAATTTGTAGACAGTACTCGTTGGAACAATCACACATTCATAGACAAACAATGTACAGTTAAGATACAAACATAGATTCTAAAATATATGGACGCCTGTGAAATATCTCTTTCAGTTTCACCTTTTTGACGTATTTGTACAAAAATAATGCAAAATTTCTGATTTCTTATTCATTTTGTTTTGTAGAGAGAAGTTGAATTAACTTTATTCTTGTGGGAAACTTACAGTATCTCTGTGGAATCAGATTTTTTCTTAGGTCATAAAGAGCAGGACACGTCAAAACGAAATGCACTTCATCCTCAATGTCGTTCTTACATAAGGTGCATATCATATCATTTGAAACAGTTGCTGTATATCGTCTGGAATACATAACAATGTCTGACATACCACATCTGAATTTTGGCAGTGTTTGCATAAGAAATGTATTTATGCGCAGTAAAATGTTCTGTTCAATGCAGTTGAAAGTTTTAAAGGTCCTGTATGAGGAAAATCTGTCACTAGTTTGTGTATGATCATTTCAATCTTGCCGCCTACAGTCAGTAATTTTCTGCTTGAAACAACTCACAAAACCGTCTATATTCTGTTCTCCTTGATTTTCCCAAGCGATACTGACTTAAACGCGTGCGTACATTTGATGCACAGGAATGTTTACTTCTTCAATCTAAGTCGTATAATACTTTATACGCTTTAAATGGTAGCCTAGTTTTATCCATACCGGTTAACTTTAACCAGTATCTTATACATCGAACAAATGAATTTACATGTAATGGGGATCTTCCAAACTCTCCTTAAATCATCTTTTTGTATACAGTACTATACTGTTAGAGAAACAATTTGCTGTTCTACTATTCATGTCTCCATATATAGTCATAAAAACATCATATTTATGATCATAAAAACATCATCTAGCGATAAGATATTATCCACAAGAAATTCTTCTAATGCACTAATACCATCATTTATTTCAGCAGAAACATAGTATGGAGAATTATGTAATGTACATTATGCACATGCACATAATGAGTCTTTATCCGGACCAAACCAAATACTATAAATCCAATACGAAAGACATAGATTGACTACAATCACAAGGGAGCTGAGGCATGAACTCGAAAAGATAATTTTTAATCAAGTATATTATTCCCCCTGAATGTCGTCCACGATTGGTCAGCTTTACTGCAGATTTGACATAAGTCATATGATCCGGAAACGCTTTTGTTTTAAACTCCTCCACGAATGTTTCCACTAAACCAACACGATCAGAAGATGAAACATATTTAATAGATTGTGAATCATTTCATTTTGTAACCACACCACTCGGTCGAAAGTCGCATCTTCCTGTAGTCCCATTTTTTCATGTACCATTGTGCGCAGTGTTTTTAGAGAGAGAGAGAGACAGAGAGAGAGACAGACAGAGACAGAGAGACATAGAGAGACAGAGAGAGAGAAACAGAGAGAGAGAAACAGAGAGAGAGAGACAGAGAGAGAGAGACAGAGAGAGAGAGAGACACAGAGAGAGAGACAGAGATGGAGAGAGAGAGAGACACACACACAGACAGAGACAGAGAGACAGAGACAGAGAGAGAAAGACAGAGACAGAGAGAGACAGACAGACAGACAGAAAGAGAGAGAGAAGAGTATTAACTAATGTGACGGTGTTTACTTGGGCTCGCCAGCTGATCAGGGGCGACACACCTACAGAATCTTATCTGGAAATGAACTTCCTCTTACCTTTGGCGTTCGCAACGGACTGGGCAACTTATTCCTGGTGCGCACACTTGACTACGAATCCGGAGATAAGGTAAAGGAATAGTCTTTATTGTGTCAGGATTGTCACTGTTTGGTATGTGAGAAGAATGAAGAATAGAGGGATAATAATAATAATAATAATTACAATATTTATATAGCGCAAAATCTTGATAAAATCAAATCTAAGCGCTGAAACAGACACACACACATGCACGCACGCACACACACGCACGCACGCACGCACGCACACACACGCACCCACGCACGCACACACACACACACACGCACACGGCTATAAATGGGGAGAAAGAATAAAAGCAATGGAAAATGGATGAGTTTTGTATGGGTTTGTAAACTTTTTACACAAGATCAGGCTGGATAAGAACAAAAAACTCGGCTTTACCCTCATAGAACAGAAGAGCAGACGCTACCCTGCGGTAAAGATAACAGACGCGGATTAGGCTGATGACCTGGCTGTTCTCGCAGACCTTCTAAAGGATGCAACGTCTCTCCTTCACAGTGTCGAAAGAACAGCAATGGAGATCGGGCTCCACCTCAATGCGAACAAAACAAGAGTTCATCTGTCTGAACCAAGATGCATCAGAAGGCATGAGAAGTCTCAATGGAGATACAATAAAACAAGTTCAAAACTTTAAGTACCTGGGCAGCTACATTGACTCCACAGAACAAGACGTCAACACCAGACTCGGAAATGCCTGGGGTGCTCTAAATCAACTAGACAAAATCTGGAAATCCAATCTACCATACAACCTGAAAAGGAACTTCTCCCGAGCAGCAGTAGAGTCTGTTCTTACACATAGCTCAATCTCTTGGACCCTAACAACGACATTGGAGAAGAAGATTGATGGAGCATATACACGAATGCTGCGTGCAGCCCTGAACAAATCCTGGAGAGAACATCCAACTAACAAAGAGTTATATGGTAAGATCCCACCAATCATTTAATCAATACGTCAACAAAGCCTGCGCTTCGCGGAACACTGCTGGCGTAGCAAAGAAGAACTGGTGGGGGATGTTCTACTATGGAGTTCCAGCCATGGCAGACAAAGACCAGGACGTCCAAAGAAGACCTCCATCGACCAACTGATGGATAATAAGGGCTGTCAGTATGATGAACTACCTACTGCAATGTCTGACAGAGAAGGATGGAAGAAACTTGTCATGGATAGCCGAGCCAGCTCGACATGATGATGATGAGGCTTTTACGTGCAGTGATCTATTTTATCTTGCTGAATGCACGTAAGATATGGACCCACACAGCGGATTAGGAAAACCGAGTCCAAGCCCTGGAAGTGAGATGTTACCTCAAGAGACAAAGCATCATATACACTGATCGTATCACCATTGAGCGAGTGTGTCCGTCAGACCACCAAGCAGCACACGGGACCATATGACCTGAAGATCTACTGACAGCAGTTAAGAAAAGACAACTACACTGATATGGGTAGGTGGTAAGATCCAGTGACCTGGAGTAGTCGGTCATCCAAGAAACAAGTAAAACAAACAAACAAAACAAACAAGAACAGTCACTGACAGCCTGACGAAATGGAGAGAGAAGACATTTTCAGAAACCCAGGCTTTGGCACACAACCAAC
The DNA here is from genome assembly GCA_030674185.1 of Monoplex corrugatus. NCBI lineage: Eukaryota > Metazoa > Mollusca > Gastropoda > Littorinimorpha > Ranellidae > Monoplex > Monoplex corrugatus. The sequence goes on from JAPXFY010000020.1 coordinate 50,956,451, forward strand.
AGAACTGGAGGAATCTGGTGAACAGTTCTTTGATGCAGCGGCCAAACAACTGTTCATGGACTCTAAGGGAGAAGGAAAAGAAGAAGCAGAAGAAAAAGAAGAAGCAGAAGCAGGAGCAATAGAAGTGTGTGTGCGCGTGCGTGCTGTGTGTGTGTGTGTAATATAGGGAAGCGAGAACGATCAGTTGGGTGAGAGAGAGAGATGCATTGTGTGTAGGGATGACAAATAATTTTAAGTTAACTGTACTCTCTCTTTTACACTTGCAGTCTGGTATTTGAAGTGAAATGACATGAATGTTTCAGAATGTTGTATTGTATTTGGTATTAGAAGCAGGCCATGATAATGAAACGAATGTTTTTTCTGTTCAGAATTTCGTACTTGTGTTGGAAGCCAGTGATGGTAAATTCAGTGCTTCAACCACGGTATATGTGACCGTTATCGACGAGAACGACAACAACCCAGTCTTCACTCCTGAAACCTACACAATAACGGACGTTGTTGAAAATGATCAGAATGTGCCCAAACTCCTGATGAGGGTAAGAAGATCATCTGCCTCACTTAAATGTATCGATTTAAAATAGAGAAGATAAGGCCAGCTGTGTTAACATATTATAGAAGAAAATAAAAAAATTAAGGTACGAAATAGAAGTATATGCAATCTGTCATTGTTTCGACGAGTTCGTGATTAACGTAGCAAATGTCGACATGTATAATAATTGACGCAATGATGATGACGACGTGAGTTTAAAAAAACTGTCGTAGCTTGGCTGTAACAGACTCTGTGACTGGCTCTACGTTGTTGTATTGACGCTTTACAGGATAATTTCCCCAGACAGTCATGAGTAATCAAGAACAATCACACTCACAGAAGCATTTTACCGCGAACATACCTGCGCCGTCCAAGTTAGACGTTCAGGGTAATGTTGAGCAAAACTGGAGAAAGTTTCACCGTCAGTGGAAGAACCACTCTATTGCAACGAGACTAGACAAAGAAGAGAAAGCTTACCAGTGCGCTGTATTTTTAGCGTGTGTTGGTGAAGAAGCACAAGACGTGTAGTGAGGATAAGAATGACATCGAAGCTGTCATCAGTAAGTTTGAGAACTACTGTGTTGGCTCTACTCACGAAGTCTATGAGTCGTTCAAGTTTCACCACAGAGAGCAAGAAGAGACCGAATCAGTTGAAGCATACGTTGCCGTTCTGAGAAAAATGGCAAAATCCTGCAAATTTGGTGCTGAGGAGGACAGGATGACCCGTGACAGGGTTGTCATAGGCATCAAAGATCACAGTGTCCGAGAGAAGCTTCTGCAAGAAAAAGAGTTAACTCTGCAGAAAGCAGTACAAATTTGCGAGGCACAGGAGGCATCAAAACTGCAAATGAAGTCCATGGGCATTGAGGGCTCTGTTCAGCTACTCACCAAGCAGAGACTGAAGACAAGCAATAATTCACCCTGGACATCTGTGAAGAACTCAACCTTTCCACCACCCACACCATCCTTCACAGAAATGTTCACGTTGTGGACGTAATCCTCACAAGAGAGATATGTGTCCAGTCAAATCCGCCAAGTGCCGGAAATGCATAAAGATAGGACACTATGTTGCCTGCTGCCGTTCACGTGATGTCCACGTTGTCGAAGAGAAGACGAAGATGATGACGTCCCTTCCTACCTTGGCGTGATAGTTGGTTAGGTGAACAGTAAACCACTGGTAGCCAAGATCAGAGTCAATGGAGCGGAAACTACGTTAAGCTCGACACTGGAGCTGATGTGACTTTGTTTCCTGAGAGACTTGTGCCTGAGAATGTGCAACTCCAGAAGGCCAAGAAGCAGCTGTTCGTTCGAGGACGATCTGAGCTCAAAAGTTCTCTGGACATTTCCAGCAGAGTTGCGGTTTCAGGAAAAGTATGTGCTGCATGACATTTACGTTATTGCTGGGTTGGAGGAACCGCTTCTTGGCCGACCTGCAATCTGTGAATTACAGCTTTTGGCCAAAATTGATATTGTCAACGCTGAACAATGCAAAGATGAGTTCCCAAAGCTCCTCTCTGGCTTGGGCAATGCAGAGAAAAACACCTGTCGGATTCAAATCACTGATGGAGCATGACCGTACGCAGTCGCAACTCCACGTCAGATACCTGTCCCAATACAGCCCAAGGTAAAAGAGGAACTAGAAAACTTGCAGCAGATGGGAGTCATCAGGCCTGTCCCTAATCCCACAGAATGGTGCGCCCTCATCGTGGTTGTTCCAAAGTCCACAAGCAAAAATCAGGCTTTGAGTGGACTACACGAAACTCAATGAATCTGTTAAAAGAGAATTTTTTCCGCTTCTATCGACAGACCAACTCCTTGCACAACTTGATGGAGCAACAGTCTTTACAAAATTCGAGTGCAACCAAGGTTTTCACCAGATTCCCCTCAAACCAGAATCTCAAGAACTTACCACTTTTATAGCGCCATTTGGAAGATTCTGCTATCTATGCCTGCCTTTCAGGATCTGCTCAGGCCCCGAAATCTTCCAAAGAGTGATGTCACAACTCCTGTCAGACATCCCAGGGGTGATATGCGACATGGATGACATCATGGTCTTCGGCAAGACTCAGAGTGAGCACGACGACATCCTCCGGCATGTCCTTGTCAAGCTGAGTAACGCCGGACTTTCGCTGCATGGAGAAAAATGTGAATTCTCGAAGTTGTCTGTGAAGTTCCTTGGGCACATTATTTCCAAGGATGGTGTCTAGATCGACCCTGAAAAGGTCAAGGCGATTCAGAACTTTCCCAGACCTACCAACATCAGTGAGGCGATTAATGGGGATGGTTAATCACGTCTCCAAATGTGCAGGTTCAAACCTAGCAGATACCAGCAAGACTCTGCGTGACTTTCTGAAGAAGTACAGCGACTGGGTCTGGAACAGCATGCAGGAAAAGGCGTCCCAAAACGTCAAGAAAAAGCTGAGCACTGCACCTATTTTGGCTCACTACAGTCCAAACAAGAAGACCGTGATTTCTGCTGATTCCTCATCCTATGGACTAGGAGCAGTCCTCATGCAAAAGCAGGATGATGGAAACTGGAAGCCAGTGTTCTACATCGCCAGGTCGTTGACACCAACAGAACAGCGATATGCCCAGATAGAAAAAGAAGTGCTTGCTGTCACATGGGCAAGCGAGAAATTTGCTGACTATATATCTGGCCTCAAGGATCTGATGATCGAAACTGATTATCGTCCTCTCATTACTCTTCTGAAAAGTAGAAACCTGCATGAGTTGTCTCCCCGTGTCCAGAGATTCCGGATGAGACTCATGCGATTCCCATACCAGATAGAGTACATAAGGGGGAAGAACCTCATCACAGCCAATGCTCTGTCCAGAGCGCCGTCATGCGATGCCGACGACGACAGGCAACTGGAAGAAGATGCCAATCTCACAGTGAACCAGGTCATCTCCAATCTACCTGCTACAGAAAAGTGTTTGGACGACGAGAGCTGCAGAATAATGATCTTTGCAAGAAGATTGTACAGTACTGTCAGACTGGCTGGCCTGATACATGTTCTGACAACCCTTTCATATTGTACAGTACTGTCAGACTGGCTGGCCTGATACATGTTCTGACAACCCTTTCATATTGTACAGTACTCAGACTGGCTGGCCTGATACATGTCCTGACAACCCTTTCATATTGTACAGTACTGTCAGACTGGCTGGCCTGATACATGTTCTGACAACCCTTTCATATTGTACAGTACTGTCAGACTGGCTGGCCTGATACATGTTCTGACAACCCTTTCATATTGTACAGTACTGTCAGACTGGCTGGCCTGATACATGTTCTGACAACCCTTTCATATTGTACAGTACTGTCAGACTGGCTGGCCTGTTACATGTCCTGACAACCCTTTCATATTGTACAGTACTGTCAGACTGGCTGGCCTGATACATGTTCTGACAACCCTTTCATATTGTACAGTACTGTCAGACTGGCTGGCCTGATACATGTTCTGACAACCCTTTCATATTGTACAGTACTGTCAGACTGGCTGGCCTGATACATGTTCTGACTACACTTTCATATTGTACAGTACTGTCAGACTGGCCTGATACATGTTCTGACTACACTTTCATATTGTACAGTACTGTCAGACTGGCCTGATACATGTTCTGACTACCCTTTCATATTGTACAGTACTGTCAGACTGGCTGGCCTGATACATGTTCTGACTACACTTTCATATTGTACAGTACTGTCAGACTGGCCTGATACATGTTCTGACTACACTTTCATATTGTACAGTACTGTCAGACTGGCCTGATACATGTTCTGACTACACTTTCATATTGTACAGTACTGTCAGACTGGCCTGATACATGTTCTGACTACACTTTCATATTGTACAGTACTGTCAGACTGGCCTGATACATGTTCTGACTACACTTTCATATTGTACAGTACTGTCAGACTGGCCTGATACATGTTCTGACTACACTTTCATACAGCCATATTGGTCTGCACGCTCTGACATCAGTTTTCACCATGGGCTACTCCTTCACGGCACACGACTCATTATTTCTGAGAAAAAGATACCTGAAATCCTGCAGAAGCTACACATTGGTCACCAGGGAATAGTAAAATGCCCTGCGCTTACATGTGAGAGTGTTTGGTGGCCAAAGCTGTCTACTCATATCGAGGCACTTGTGGAAAACTGCTCAGTCTGTGTCAAAGAACGAAGAATTCCACCAGAATCACTCATCCCGTCATCAGTACCTGAATAGCCATGGCAAAAAGTTGGAACGGACTTGTTTGGGTCCAACAGACGGTAGTACCTGCTGGTTATTGTCTATTACTCGAAACACACTGAGCCTGCTCCGCTGAGCTCAATTACATCTCAAACCGTCATCAGTCATGCAAAGAGCATGTTCTCCAGACATGGAATCTGTCAGGTGGTGATGTCTGACAACGGACCTCAGTTATCCAGCAAAAAGTTTGCTGATTTCGCCAAGAGCTACGAGTTTGAACATATCACAAGTAGCCGTCGTTATCCTCAGGCAAATGGCGAGGCGGAGAGAGGAATACACACTGTAAAGAACTTGATGAAGAAAGCAGAGGACCCGTACAAACCTATGCTGTTGTACAGAGCAACGCCTCTACATGCCCAGCTGAACTCTGTATGGGAAGACAACTCCGGACTCCTGTACCTGTTGTTGCTTCCAAGCTGAAAGCCCCGCAGTCAGATTTCAAGACAACCGAGACAGAACGCAAGGCGAAGATGAAGAAGATGTACTTTGGCAAAGCTCATCAAGCTCACGTTTCTACTGCACTATCTCCAGGAAAAGCAGTAAGGGTCAAACCTCAGGGACTGCCAGAAACTGATGTGGGGCCCCTCGATGAGAGATCGTACGAAGTCTCCACACCACAAGGAAAACAGCGACTTAACCGGCGGCACTTGGCTCCTCGCGCGAACAGCGCTGAACTGCTTAAAACAGTATTGACCAAGGAGTTCTCCAGCCTGCTACCAGCCGATTCTGGTACTCCATCACTTGAGGACATGATGCCCCAAGATGACACGCCAGCGCCTGATACCAGTCCTCAAGTAAGAAGATCGAAGTGAATTGTCAATCCACCTGACAGACGTAATCTCTAAATCAGTTTGCTCATTTTCAGAGAGAAGGCTGATGTCCATGAAACTGAAACATGAAGAATTGTAGGAAGAGAAGTCTGACTCAGACGGGGCAAAAACATAAGTGACTTTTAAAGCTAAAGTTCAGTGTAAAAAGAAGTCCGTTGTTATGACAAAATGTGTGTGTCACATGACGTTATTGTCGCTTGACTGTCACATAATGATTAACATTACTCACGCATCTTGACGGAAGCCGCTTTATGTTCGCGCTTATTCTATTCTTTTTTCAAAAGAGATCATACCAACATCCTCCTCCCGTCTGAACGATTATTTCACATATTATATGCCAATGGATTTGTAAGATTTTGTTGTTTCGCAGTCTGCAGTGGTGTATATAATCTGATGTCTAGTGTTCGCTGTAATTAGAAAAAAACGAAAGAAAGAAAAGTGAAGATTGAAAGAGTTAGTGTAAACTTTTCACTCCCTTACTCTGTAAGGTGATGTCGGATAGGGTGAGGGAATGACAGAGTTAAGCCAACTAACATGGATTCCATACGTGTGAAATGTTACAGATGACTGCAACGGATGCTGATGTCGACCGCCCAAACCAAATACGGTATTCTTTGGAAGGGTCCAATTTTGTCGTCAGCCAGTTCTTCAGTATTGATAGCGTGACAGGTGATTTGTACCTCAACCAGCCTTTGGACAGAGACCCACCCGAGGGAAGACCTAGTTACCAGTTTACTGTGAAGGCAGCTGACGAACAGAACGATCCCAATTTCGGTTATGCCTCAGTGTTTGTCAATCCAATCGATGTCAACGACAACAGTCCAGAGTTTATCACAAGTCCTCTGGAAGCCACAGTACCGGAGCATTCAAAGAAAGGTAAACGAATAATATGTTGGTGTCTTTTGTATGTAAATAGCTTCTTCTTCTTCTTTCTTCTTCTTCTTCTTCTTCTTCTTCTTAGTCTTCTTCCTCTTCTTCTTTCTTCTTCTTCTTCTTCATCTTTTTTGTCGCCTTCGCGTCGTCTTCTTCATCTTCATCTTCTTCGTTTCGTCTTTGTCTTTGTCTTTTGTTTTCGTCAGCGTCGTCTTCGTCATCGTCGTCGTCTTCTTCTTCTTCTTTCTTCTTTCTTCTTCCTTCTTTCTTCTTCCTTCTTCCTTCTTTCTTCTTCTTCTTCTTCTTCTTCCTCTTCCTCTTCCTCCTCCTCCTCCTTCTTATTATTCTCCTTCTTCTTCTTCTCCTTCTCCTTCTCTCTTCTTCTCTTCTTCTTCTTCTTCTTCTTCTTCTTCTTCTTCTTCTTCTTCTTCTTCTTCTTCTTCTTCTTCTTTCTTCTTCTTCTTCTTCCTCCGTGAAGAGTCATTGTGGCACCACACTAAAGAACTGTTTACAAGATTTCTCCAGCTCTGCCGGTTGTTTGCCAAAATCTGGATCTCTACCAGAAGTTTCTTTGTCCATTGCACAAACTTAACAGTCCATCGGTTTTTTTTCTCTGTCCTACCCTCTCTCTCTCCCTCTCTCAACAGTTTCCTGAAAGATTGATTAAGCAGTGCCACTAGATCTTGTTTCATGGCCATACCATGATACCAATGTAATTTTGTGTTCTTGCCTGAACTCAGCAGATCTTCGTATGGTCCACTGTACTGCCTGATGGTTTGGCGCTACATTCGTGATGTGATCAGTGTATCTGATGTTTAGTATCTTGCGATAACATCTCATTCCCATGGCTTGGATTGGTGAATAAATACCTGATTGTTTTTAGGAATCATCATCATCATCATGTGCCCTGTCGCATGGTTTTGGCGACCATGGCCCTCCACAAGAATCTATCCCCTGTCGCTGCAAGTACATCTCCCACCCTGTCTGTCTTCAGCCACCCTGCAAGTCTGTCCAATATTTTCTCTCTGGGTCTACCTGGTGTTGTCTTTCTCCCCAGTTTTCCTGTTGTGATCAGGTGTTCTAATTTCCCTTTCCTCATAAAATGTCCTATGAATGTTGCTTGTCTTTTCCTAATCTTCTTTATTTAATGATCTTCTTGTGTCTGCCTCCTTCAGGACTGTCTTTTGTTTGTGTTCTTTGCTGTCCATGGAACTCTCAACATTTTTCTTGGAAACCACACTTCAGCTGCCTCAATTTTGTTCTGACTTTTCGTGGTGACTGTCCACGCCTGACAACCGCTCAACACTATCGGTTCTATATAACACTCAAGAACTGTCTTCCTGATGTTAATTGATAGGCGTTTTTTGGTAAGAATGCTTTTCATCTTCTTGAATGCTGTTTTTGCTTGGCCGATTCTGCTGGCTATTTCAGATGTGTATCTGCCGTGTAGTGAGATGACCGTTCCCAGATATTTAAACTTATCAACCTGTCTGAAAGTTGTGCCATTAGCTGTTATTTTTAGCATTAGAAAAAGTAAAGCAAATGAGGGAGAGAGATAGGACTGGACCTACCGTATAAATGCTAACCAGAGCGTTGTGATGTTTCTACGACCTCACTTTTAATTCGGGCTGGTTACCCATTTTCTCTGATGTTCACACTAAGATTGTGAATACAGGTTTTTAGAACTTAGAAAAAACAAGAAACAAGAGCAATACAATCACATCTATTCACTGCTCACTTAGCATAAAACAATCTTCAGTTGTTTATTGGTTTGTTGTTGTATTATTTTATTATTGTTTTATTATTTTCGCCACAAAGGATTTAGATTATGAAATCCGGGTTGCTGTCTCACAAGAGAGCAGACATCCTTTGTGTAGCGCCACTTTCTCTCCGTCTCTTTTTCTGTTTGGAAATTAAAAACAAGTGTGACTGCCGGCGTTCAAGCAAACAGGAACCAGAAAAGAAAAAAAAAACGCGAAAAAAGAATAAGAACGCGTATTTAATACAACCAGACAAGACAGGTGCAAATTTTCGGCCAACTGGCCTTTGTCAAGCGAAATATCACAAACAAACACCGATACAAAAAAAAAAGAAAAAAAAAGAAAAATAGAAGAAAAAGACTGGACGGAGCAGCAGGGAAATTTCACTCTTTTTCTCCTAATTTGCAGTTTAAAATGCACTTAATACGCGTACCCACTTATCAATCCTAAGAAAAAGTATGTAAGATGTTATTGAACACATACAGGTGAATGGACCATTAAGGTAGAAAATGATAGGAAGAAATGACAGAAAGCAAAGGAACAAGGCAGAAACAGAGAGAGTGACAGAAAAGGGGAAATTTCTAGCACAGAATTTCCAGAAGGTGGGAATCTGCTTATACTGAAAGAGCCCCCGGCATGCCCACGGGGGGAATATGAAATACGGACAATGAATGTGTTCACATTTGCTTGTGTAGGTACCTCGGTGGAGCTGATCAGTGCCAGAGACAAAGACTACGACAGGAATGGCACGGTCCAGTTCACCATCACAGACATCAAGGACAAGGCCGGTGTTGCCAGACCCAACTACTTTGCAATTGGCCTGGACACGGGTCTGGTCACCACCGACACCAGTGAGGACAACCTGGACCGGGAGACAATGGACACCTACCTTGTGACCATTCTGCTACAAGATATGGCAGTAGACCCTCGACAGACGAGTGGCGTTCTGACCATCACGCTCACGGACATCAATGATCATCCACCCATCTGTCAGCAGTCTATCTACAGGTCAGTATGCTCTATTCTCTCTGCCTTGGTAAAAATCATTGGAAGAGAGGTTGATTTCCCAGGTCTCTCCCCTTGAAGACAATTAGCCTTCTTGCCTTTCTGAAGTCTTGGTTAAAAAATGTGAATACGATTATAAATTTGAAGCGAGGGAGAGGGGGTGGGCGCCGCCCTCCATGGTGCTGTCCTCAGGAATAGTTGAGGTCTCTGCCACCTCATTCCCCTACGACCCCAGGGTTATGGAACTATCTGGGTAGGACCTCAGGACCTGGCCAGATCATGGGTTTATGTGCAGGCTTAAGGCGTGTGCCGTGATCATTCTGGATCTTCTCCATAACATGTCATCTGTGACGTTAGTGCGTATGGAATTCATTCCGAGCAAGGAAACATCATCTTGAGAGACTGAAACTAAAACTGAAACTGAGACATTTGCGGCAGTATGATATGTTCGGCTGTCATGTCCTCTCGACCGCATAGACAGGCTGGTGGTGACATCAGCTTGAGTTTGTGGTTCGCATTGGCGCTCAGCCAACCGACTGTGGCCGGTGCAGAACCTCATCAAGACTACTTGCTGCTTTCTGGACAGAAGGTGGTTGTCGTCCCTTTCTGTCTGGTTTAACCCTTCGACTCCCACACCATATCTACTAACTGCGAAAACTTAACCCTTTGATTCCCTCACCCTATCCACAGCTCCCTCACCCTATCCACCAGCTTCCTACAGGAAGCTGGTGGATAGGGTGTGCGAAACAAAAGGTTAACCCTTTGACTCCTGCACCCCTGTCCACCAGCATCATGCATTGTCAACCATGCTAGCAAAGCAAAAACTTATCTCTCTGACTCCATCACCCTATCCTCCAGCTTTCTGCAGGAAGCTGGTGGATAGGTTGAGGGAGTCAAAGGGTTAAATTTTGCAGTTGGTGGATAGGGCAAGGGAGTCAAAGGGTTAAGTTTTTGCTTTGCTAGCATGATTGACAATGCAGGATGCTGGTGGTCATGGTTCGGGAGTCAAAGGTTAATTCCTAAGTAATCTGATAATGATTCTCTTCTTGCTCTAGCTGGCGCCGTTGTCAAGTTGGTCGTCCTGGTCTTCTTTTTCTTCACTAGCTCATCTACTCATGTTGATAAGTTTCAGTACCTGGGAACAATCATTTCATTAGACGGTAGATGTATATCAGAAATAGCCACCAGAATCGGCCAGGCCAAAACAGCATTCAAGAAGATGACAAGCATTTTATCAACAAATGCCTATCAATTAACATCAGGAAGAGAGTTCTTGAATGTTATATAGAACCAATACTGTTGTACGGTTGTGAGGCGTGGACAGTCAACAAACAAAGCCGGAACAAGATTAAAGCAGCCGAGATGTGGTTTCTAAGAAGAATGTTGAGAGTTCCATGGACAGCAAAGAAAACAAACGAGACAGTCTTGATGGAGGCAGACACAAGTAGATCATTCATAACGAAGATTAGGAAAAGACAGGCAACATTTATAGGCCATTTTATGAGGAAGGGGGATTTGGAGCACCTGGTCACAACGGGAAAGCTGGAGGGAAAGAGAGCTCCAGGTAGACCAAGGAAGAAAATACTAGACGGACTTGCAGAGTGGCTTGGGACAGGGAGGGTGGAGGAGATGCTTGGGGCAACAAGAGACAGAGACAGATGGAAGTCCATGATCGCCAACGCCATGCGGCAAGGCACCTAATGATGATGATGAGCTCATCTACTGTCTGGTTTCCTGGTAGTTCACAGTAGGCAGGTATTCACTGGAAGACTACTCTTTTGGATTTTCTGAATTGCCGGAAGGCCTTGGTCAAGTGCGACAGCTTGTTATTTGGTTAAACCGTTAGGTTGGTTGTCTAGCATTTTTCCAATTTCTGGGTTTCTCGAATGTTGCTGTTTTAGTAAATTAGAATTTGTTGTTGTCACCAAATTTAGAGTTTGTTGTTATTGTGTACTGAATTCAGAGGTGTTTTTTGTTGTTGTAATGTAGAGTTGTTGGTGTTGTTTTCCTAAATTCAGCGTTTGTTGTCGTTTTACCAAATCTAGAGTTTGTTGTTGTTGTGTTGGTTTTTTTTTACCTAATTTAGAAATTGTTATTGTTGTTTACCAAATTTAGAGTTGTTGTTGTCTTAGCAACTTCTGATTTTGTCGTTGTTTTACCTCGTTTATAGTTTGTCTTTGCTGTTGTTGCTGCTGCTGTTTTACCATGTTTTGACTGTGTTTTTGTTTTATCAGCCTTCGACTTTGTTATTGTTTTGTCAAGTCTTGAGTTTGTTATTGCTGTTGTTTTATCAAGTTTTGCGTTTGTGTTATTTGATTGAGTTTTGGGTATGTTGTTTTGTCATTGTATCAGATTTTTTGTTTGTTGTCGGTATTATTCCATCAGGTTTTTAGTTTGTAGCTTTTTAATTTTTTTTCTTACTAAGTTTTGAGTTTGTTGTTGTTACTTTATCAGGTTTTGAGTTTATTGTTGTTGTTGTTTTATCAAATCAGTATTTTGTCTTCTGTTGTTATTTAGCAGAACTATCGGATTTTTGTATTTGTTTGTTTGATGGGATGGCAGAACAAACGAAATCAACGTCCTGTCATTCGTACCACATATCTTTCCTCTCACACCGAATATTTTAACTCCCGAAAAAAAAGAAAAACAGAAAAAAGGAAAAGACAAAAGAAGGAAAGAAAGAAAGAGAGAAAACAAACTACACACAGATTTTTATTCCACAATTTTTCCAATCATCTATCAGATGCGCTAATCACTGCACATCAGTGAATGGTTAAAGTTTCGGGTTTCCTGGTTTGAAAAAATAAAAGCGTGGTGAAGATTTCCGAGCGGGGATATTGAAAGGGTTAAACAGAATGAGGAATACGATGGGGCCAGTATTACTGACAGCAGCAAACTGACGGGAGCTTGTATTGACTTCTGTCGTAGACAGAGAGTCAGCGGAGATCTGAGTTAGGTAATGTGGTTTTTATTTTGTTTGCGATAAACGAGATGAATAGTATTGCTTCGGGATTTTCTCGAACTCGTCAGTAAGACATTTCGGTAATCCAGCGAGAACAGAGTTGCAATAGCCGCTGAAGGAGAAAGGGCTAGGCACGGAAGATGTTGTTTTGGCATCAGTTAACAGAAAAAAATTGAAATGATTCAGCCTATTTCTAGAGGAACGGTTTTGCAAAACATTCGACACACACGTGAATGGTTTTGCAAATATTTGACACACATGTGAATGGTTTTGCAAATACTTGACACACACGGAAATGTAGAGAAAAAAAATTGAAGAGTTTGGAGTTGGTTGTTTATCATTTAGAATTTAAAAACATTTCAGTGATGGTGGCATGGTTTTGTTTGGTTGCACGACATACACTGACGTTAGAATAGTTTTATTTCTATTTTGTTGCACAACAGTCATACTAACGATAGTATAACTGTCTTGTTACAGAACAGAGATGTCTGAGAACTTAAAGTCTGGTGAGGTGATACGAGTGATCGCCACAGACGCCGACATTGGTGTCAATGCGAAAGTCTTCTATGTGCTGTCTGGAGAGAACACACACTTCAGTGTGAAAGACGTGGACGATGAAGGCAGCGTTCAGATTGAAACGGTGAGTGTCAGTATGAAATGGAAACGGGACGCACTGTTCAGGGTGTGAACTGAACTGTAAAGGGTGACAGGTAGTTAGTCATCGGCCGATGTTTCCTGCCTTAACAGATGAGGTGGAGTGGGGAATGTGTGTGTGTGTGTGTGTGTGTGTGTGTGTGTGTGTGTGTTTTCTTCTTTTTCTGCTCATTGCCGTTACACCTGGAGACCAGCTCTCGAGATAAAGTTGGCTGTCGTCCTCAAGGCATCTACATGCCCTACAGTTTCTCCAAAACGGTTGTCGACTTTGGCCAGATCTTTTCTCTTAGCCGCTGGAGATTGCTGCAGACCTGTAGAATGTGGTTCGTGTCCTGCTCTGCCTCTCCATGAGGACGCACACGGGAGAGCAAAACTCTCATTTTCCTAAACAAAAATGTTTGTTCATCCTGCTGTGCCCAGTTCTCAGACGGATGATAAACCACATGCTCTGATCTGACAGCCAATGGTAATTGTTGTGCGCCTGAGGCATTATAAACAGATACTTGGTATTCATCTCTTTATAGCAGATTTCGTTCTCTTGTTGTTCATGAGTTTTGAATCCCCCCTGAGGGGATCCTGGGGCTCTTTTGGTATGAAAAGTGATATCCCCACCTTCTGGAAATCCTGTGCTAGAAATTTCCTCTTTTCTGTCACTCTCTTTGTTTCTTTCTTCCTCCTTTGCTTTCTTGTCATTTCTTCCTATCATTGTCGGCCTTGCTAGTCCATTCACCTGTATGTGTTCAATAAAGTCTTGCCTTCTTTCTCTTAGGATTGATAATTGGGTACGTGTAGTAATAGCATTTTTGGCTCCAGGGAAATGAGATATACGAAAGCAATTTTACGTAATTTAAACTGTTTTTGTACGTTTAGTGACCTTAGTTATGTTTAGATTTGCATTCAGGTATGTTTTTTAAATTCCCTGTGTGATAAATTGGACGGAGTGGTCGACGCCAGAGGCATGTGCTTAGATTATTTTCATGGGTGCATTGATATGTGTACTTAATTTTCTTTTCTATTTTTTTTCTGTTGAAGTATTGTGTATGTTTGGAGCGGTCGTAGCCCTGATATGGCTCTGCACAGTCGGCTGGGCTTTAAACAACAGTAACCAGAAAAAAAAACGAAAAAGAAGAAAAATCACAACGCGTATTTAATATAATCAGACAAGACAGGCGCAAAATTTTGGCCATCTGGTCTTTGTCAAGCGTAAGATTACAAACAAACAAACACCAGATACAAAAATTAGGAGAAAAAGACTGAAACTTCCCTGCTGTTCCGTCCAGTGTGAAAAAAGGAATCACTCAGTCTTTTTCTCCTAATTTGTGTATCTGGTGTTTGTTTGTTTGTTATCTTACACTTGACAAAGGCCAGTTGGCCGAAAATTTGCGTTTGTCTTGTCTTGTTGTATTAAATACGCGTTCTTATTCTCTTTTCGTGTTTTTTTTTTCTGATTCATGTTTCCTTGAACGCTGGCAGTCACACATGTTTTGGATTTTTAAACAACAGTAACAATAAAAAGAAAATATGGTTGTCATGTACTGTTCAGCCGGTGGACTATGAGCAGCCAGACGAACGTTTCTTCAATCTGACGGTGAAGGCTCAGGACAGTGCCGGCCATGAAGACATCTGCTATGTGGAAATCAGTGTGTTGGATTTCAACGACAATGCCCCAGTAATTCAGCCCCCCACCCTGACCAAAAACGTGTCGGAGGCGGACTCACCTAACGTTCTGATTGCCGTCTTTAGCGCTACAGATGCTGATATCACTGAAATCAACAATGCGTTTGAGTGAGTAGCCTGATATCTCTTTTTGTAACTGTCAGTCTCGTTAGTTCGTCAGGGATTCTCTTTTTTTTAATTTTTATTTTTATCTCGCACCAGTCTGATCGTCACATTTACTGCTTCTGATCTGGATAACAGTAAACCCAACAGTATGAGAAGCAGTCACATGAAAAATGAAAGTTGTTTTCAAGGCTTGTCGATTGACCAATCAGCCTGCCGGTCTCTCTCGTGTTGTCTGTATACTTGTTTCTTTATCTGTTTGTATATGTATAAATCTACACTTGATAAGATTTCAGATTATCTTTTTTTTAATGTTGTTCTCTTTTCGTTTCACTTTTCCTTTCGTTTCTTTTTTCCTGTCTCTCTTTTAACAAAGGACATTGTTTCATGTCTGCTGGAAAGAGAATGTGTGTGTGTGTGTGTGTGTGTGTGTGTGTGTGTGTGTGTGTGAGAGAGAGAGAGAGAGAGAGAGAGAGACAAAAATATGTTGGCAGTATTTTGGCGGCTGTTTCTTGATGGATCTTTACCAAGTTTGAGTCAAAGATATAGGCGGTTTAGCAGTTTTTGATTGCCTCAGTTTGAAAGTCATTGCGCCAAGGTCAAAGTCACACGGATCGAAAAAAGTTTCTTAAAGCAGCGCTCTTTAAGGAAGGTGCGTGATCAGCACTTTTCTTAGAAACTTCTCACAACGTTTACATTCTGTTTTCATTGTATTGCTCTCTACCATTGTTCTTGATGCACTCAGACATAGGAAACGAAGGAAATGTACCACAAATGCTTACAACACCTCTGCACTAATCACCCTGGCCTTTGTCAAGCGTAGACGTAAGATCACAAAAGAACAAATACCAAATACAAAAAGTAAGCCTGGACGAAGCAGCAGGGAAGTTTCAGTCATTGTCTTCTGATTTTTGTATTTGGTGTTTGTTCGTTTGTGATGATACATCTACGCTTGGCAAAGGCCAGTTGGTCGAAATTTTTTGCCTGTGTTGTCTGGTTGTATTAAATACGCGTTCTGGTCCTTTTTTTTTCTTTTTTTTTTAATGTTTTTTTTTCTGGTTCCTGTTTGCTTGAATGCGGGCAGTCACACTTATTTTGGATTTCGATCTGTTTGTCAGTAAGCAGTGAGGCAGATTCTAACAAGGTGTCATCATTGTGCAGGTTTTCCATCAGTCGGTTATCGGACCGTAGACGTCACTTCTCCATCAATCCGAAAACTGGAGAGGTGAAGATTCGCCGCAAGTTGGACAGGGAGACCCAAGCGATACATGAATTGGTCATCCAGGCCATTGATAAAGGTACAAAATAGTAAGCAGTCTAAATTCTGCCTGCTTAAAACATACACATACACACATGCACACACCACACTACACCACCACCATACCACACCATACTACACCATACCACACACCACACCATACCACACCGCCAGCACCACACCACACCACACTACACCACACCACACACCAAAAAAAAAAAAGCACGAAAACTAACTTTTTGTGGTGTGTGTTGTGTGTGTGCGTGCGCGTGAGTGTGTGTGCGCGCGTGAGTGTGTGTGTTGAGGCTTGTGGAGTGTATATTTTGTGTGTGTGTATGTGTGTGTGGTGTGATATATGTGTGTGTATTTGGTGTGTGTGGTGTGTGGGTGTGTGTATGTGTATGTATATATATATGTGTGTGTGTGTGTTTTGTTGTTGTTTGATAAGTGTTGTATGATGTGCATGTGTATGTGTGAGTACGAAGTGTGTGTGTGTGTGTGTGTGTGTGTGTGTGTGTGTGTGTGTGTGTGTGTGTGGTGTTGTGTTGTGTGGTGGGTGTGTGTGTGTGTTGCCGCTGTTACCTATCTTAGAATGAGTAATGCTTAGTTGAATACTGTATAAGGAGCAAATTTTTGGCGAATACTTATGACACTAAATTAAATATTGATTTCATAGTGTCATTATCATTTCTTGTTGCTGTTTGTTGTGGCTGTGGTTGTTACTTTTATTATTATCATTATTATACCTTTCTTATTGTTTGGTAGTAGCAGCAGTAGTAGTAGTGGAAATAGTAGTAGTAGTAATAGTAGTAGTAGTAATAGTGTTCTTGTTGTTGTTTTCATGTTATTATTATCATTATTATTATTACCTTTATTATTATTGTAATAGTAGTTGTAATAGTAGTAAAAAGTAGTAGTAGTATTGTTGTAGTTGTTGTTGCTGTCACTGTTGTTGTTATTATTATTGTTATCATTACTATCATTATTTGTAGTAATAGTATAGTAGTAGTCGTCGTCGTAGTCGTTTTAGTAGCACTACTGGTGGTGGTAGTAGTAGCACTACTGGTGGTGGTAGTAGTAGCACTACTGGTGATGGTAGTAGTAGTTGTAGTAGTAGAAGAAGAAAAAGTAATGGTGTCATCATAATCATAATCATCATCATCATCACTATTGTTGTTATTATTATTATTATTTTTAATATTGTTATTATCATCATTATTGTTGTTGTCGTCATCATCATCATCAGCATTGTAAGTAACATAATAATTGGATTATTATTGTGGCTATTATCATTGTTTTTTATTGTCATTGTTATCACATAATGCCCGCTGGCTGGCTGGCGAGCTGGAGTTTGCATGTGCGAATTTCTTTCATTTTACCCTACGATATAACAGAATGGGGAAACAGGGTTGATGATTTAAACCTACCTCCACCCCGCCCCTGACCCCCCCCCCCCCTTTCCCACTTTTGATCTGCTGTGTGCAGGCAGCCCCCCTCTGACAGGCACCGCCATCTTGACGGTAATTGTGGAGGACGTCAACGACAACTACCCCACTTTCAAGGAGGATTACCACCCTCACGTGTTGGAAACGAAAGACCTGGTGGGAACGGTGACCGTGTCAAAGCTGTTTAAAGACGTGCAGAAAATCCTTGCCAAAGACCCTGACGCTGATCCGTACGCGGATCCCTTCGGCTTCCAGATGTCCGACTGTGGCAAAGACTGCGACAAATTCCGGTTTTCATTTGAGCCTAGTGAGTTCGTGTGGATTTTTTTTTTATATCATGTTGCCTTTTTGTTTTTTGTGTTTTTTTCTTTTTCTTTTTCTTTTTTTATATTTCTCCTCTTTTCTTCTTTTCTTCTTTTTCTTTTCTTTTTTTTTTTTTTTTTTTGGACTAATTCGTTGACATTTTGCATTCTATCCACCAATTGCAAAAACTTAACCCTTCGACTCCCTCACCCTATCCACCAACTTCCCTTTGACTTCCTCACCCTATCCACCTGCTTCCTGCAGGAAGCTTACTGCAAAAACTTAACCCTTTGATTTCCTCACCCCTATCCCCAGCTTCTTGCAGGAAGCTTACTGCAGAAACTTAACCCTTTGAATTCCTCACTCAAAGGGTTAAGTTTTTTGGTGTGCTAGCATGATTGACAATCCAGGATGCTGGTAGAAAGGTGCGGGAGTCAAAGGGTTAAGTCACATTTTTTCTCTGTTTTTTTAAAGAAACATTAGTCATGCCAGGCCAAGGCGGCACTGTATTTTCCCACTCTTGGCATTTTGGATGGGCAGGGTGGTCAGATGGCTGATACCTCGGGTTTCCAGTTCCTGGGGTTCAGTCCTGCCTGGTTGATAAAGGTTAGAAATGTTTCTGATCTTGCGGGTCAACCTGTGTGCAGACCTGCCAGTGCCTGTCCATACACAGGCCTCCACAAGCCCTCGTTAACCCTTTTGACCCCTGCAGCCTGTCTACCAGCATATTGCATTGTCAACCATGCTAGCAAAGCAAAAAACTTAACCCTTTGACTCCCTCACCCTATCCACCAGCTTCCTGCGGGAAGCTGGTGGATAGGGGTGGGGAAGTCAAAGAGTTAAGTTTTTGCAGTAAGCGTCCTGCAGGAAGCTGGTGGATAGGATGAGGGAATCAAAGGGTTAAGTTTTTGCAGTTGGTAGATAGCGTGCAGGAGTCAAAGGGTTAAAGATTCTTCTTCAAGTCATGTCACAGCGTCCGGCGGATTATGAATTCATGGCAGTTTGTTCAAGAGGGATTCATCACACTCTGACATTTCATATGCGCTCCACCCAGATCTGCCAGCAAGTACCTGGTAAATTTCTTGCCAGCACCCTGAAGAAAGCAGGTCTGCGGGTCAAAATCTTCGCCATAGAGGTCGGGGCAAGAGGGTTTGTGGGCACCTCCGCTTATGATCTCATGAAACAACTCGCCATTTCTGGGAAGAAGAGGACTAGAGCCCTTAAAGCGATGGCAGAGGCAGCAGAAAGGAGCTCAAGCTGGATCTGGGCAAGGAGGAACCAAAAAAGTGAACTTCATAAGGATTAAATTCCCTACAGATGATGTGTGCCCCGTTAACACATTGGTAAAACCGCGTACCGCAGTTCTGAAGCGCAGAATCGCCCAGGTTCGATCCCCGGCGTGGGAAAAAAAAAAAAAAAAAATAGACAACAGCAGAAGGGCATCCAGGAGTCATGACCTGGATGTGGCCCGGCCCCCCGAGAGTGTAAGGAATTCAGGGCCGAAACACTTGTCTAAAGGGGGTTACTTCTCTGAAGACCTTCTGTTGTCTAGCTCTCCCTAGAGTTTCTTTCTACCTTGAGCCAACGCAAAACGCTATGCGCTGCCAAAGTCCTGAGGAAACAGAACACACAGCATGCACGCCCACCATGGACAGCGTATGCAGACTTTGCAGTAACATACCGCCTGCACAGTGTCGGCAAAATGTATATTGCGCGAGAAAACGACAAACAAACAAACAAACAAACAAGAAGCATTGTTTATTAAGGCACTTGTGATTTTTTTTTTGGGGGGGGGGGGGGGGGTAAAGAGATGCTATCATACCAAACTCTCAGGCATTAGTTGGCTATGGAAAATGTATTCATAAATGGGAATTTACTTGAAAAATGCCTCTTATCCTCTTCTGTCAATGGGAATTTACTTGAAAAATGCCTCTTATCCTCTTCTGTCAATGGGAATTTACTTGAAAAGTGCCTCGTAACCTCTTCTGTCAATGGGAATTTACTTGAAAAATGCTTCTTATCCTCCTCTGTCAATAGGAATTCATTTGAAAAATGCCTCTTGTCCTTTTCTGTCAATGGGAATTCATTTGAAAAATGCCTCTTGTCCTCTTCTGTCAATGGGAATTCATTTGAAAAATGCCTCTTATCCTCTTCTGTCAATGGGAATTTACTTGAAAAATGCCCCTTATCCTCTTCTGTCAATGGGAATTCATTTGAAAAATGCCTCTTGTCCTCTTCTGTCGATGGGAATTCATTTGAAAAATGCCTCTTGTCCTCTTCTGTCAATGGGAATTTACTTGAAAAATGCCCCTTATCCTCTTCTGTCAATGGGAATTTATTTGAAAAATGCCTCTTGTCCTCTTCTGTCAATGGGAATTCATTTGAAAATTGCCTCTTGTCCTCTTCTGTCAATGGGAATTTACTTGATAAATGCCCCTTATCCTCTTCTGTCAATGGGAATTTATTTGAAAAATGCCTCTTATCCACTTCTGTCAATGGGAATTCATTTGAAAAATGCCTCTTATCCTCTTCTGTCAATGGGAATTCATTTGAAAAATGCCTCTTGTCCTCTTCTGTCAATAGGAATTTACTTGAAAAATGCCCCTTATCCTCTTCTGTCAATGGGAATTCATTTGAAAAATGCCTCTTGTCCTCTTCTGTCGATGGGAATTTACTTGAAAAATGCCCCTTATCCTCTTCTGTCAATGGGAATTCATTTGAAAAATGCCTCTTGTCCTCTTCTGTCGATGGGAATTTACTTGAAAAGTGCCTCTTATCGTCTTCTGTCAATGGGAATTCATTTGAAAATGCCTCTTATCCACTTCTGTCAATGGGAATTCATTTGAAAAATGCCTCTTATCCTCTTCTGTCAATGGGAATTTACTTGAAAAATGCTTCTTATCCTTTTCTGTCAATGGGAATTCATTTGAAAAATGCCTCTTGTCCTCTTCTGTCAATAGGAATTTACTTGAAAAATGCTTCTTATCCT
>JAPXFY010000020.1:50984594-51032094 GCA_030674185.1 Monoplex corrugatus
AAGCCTGACTTGACCTCATTTGATTAACCCTTTGACTCCCGCATCCTATCCACCAACTGCAAAAACCTGCAGGAAGCTGGTTGATACGGTGAGGGAATCAGAGGGTTGCGTTTTTGCTTTGCTAGCATGGTTGGCAATGAAGGATGCTGGAGGAAATGGAGTGGGAATCAAAGGGTTAAAAAGACTACGATGTGGGTTGCAGTAGGGTGATGGAATCAAAGGGTTAAGTTTTTGCTCAGCTAGCATGGTTGGCAATGAAGGATGCTGATGGATAGGCTGCGGGAATCAAAGGGTTGAAAAGACTACGGTGCGTGTTGCAGTTCGAGCGGACAGTGAACGCAAACATCACCGAAGTGCCAATCGATGCCTGTGCGGAGGAAGTGTTTGAAGGAGGCTGTTACAACTTCATGGACATCACGGGCAATCCAGCCATGGTCAATTCCAACGGCAGCAGCTTTGTAGGTGTGGAGGTCTTCATTCAGGCCAGGGAAGGGTGCCGTGCTCTCGACTTCCCCGAACCTAACCTGTGTTCTGGAGACTATTGTTACCATGGAGGTACCTGTGTCCAGGACAAGTTTGGAGTTCTCTCGTAAGTCGTTGCTTTGTGTGTGTGTGTGTTTTGTGTGTGTGTGTGTGTGTGTGTGTGTGTGTGTGTGTGTGTGTGTGTGTGTGTGTGTGTGTGTGTGTGTATGTGTGTGTGTGTGTGTGTGTGTGTCTGTCTGTTTTGTGTGTGTGTGTGTGTCTGTCTATTTGTCTGTTTTGTGTATGTGTGTGTGTGTGAGGGGTGTGTTGTGTGTGTGAGGGGTGTGTTGTGTGTGTGTGGTGTGTAAGTGTGGGTGTGTGTGTGTGTCTGTTTTGTGTGTCTGTTTTGTGTGTGTGTGTGTCTGTTTTGTGTGTGTGTGTGTGTGTCTGTCTGTTTTGTGTGTGTGTGTTTCTGTTTTGTGTGTGTGTGTGTGTGTGTGTGAGACTGTTTGTCTGTTTTGTGTATGTGTGTGTGTGTGAGGGGTGTGTTGTGTGTGTGTGTGTGTAAGTGTGTGGTGTGTGTGTGTAATGTGTCTGTTTTGTGTTTGTGTGTGTGTCTGTTTGGTGTGTGTGTGTGTATGTGTCTGTGTGTATCTGTTTTGTGTGTGTGTGTGTGTCTGTTTTGTAAGTGTATGTATGTGTCTGTGTGTGTATGTGTGTGTGTGTGTGTGTGTGTCTGTTTTGTGTGTGTGTGTGTGTGTGTGTGTGTGCGTGTGTGTGTGTGTGTTCATTATTTCTTTTGACGTCTATTCACATATTTGCTTTTAGACGGTGTTTATCATTATGTGTGAATGTTTGTGTGTGTGTGTGTCTGTCTGTCCGTCTGTGTATGTGTCTACACAACTGGCCCCGATAAGCTAAAATGGCTGTAAGTCAACAAACAGGTGAGCTGGTGTGCTGATGCCAGGTAGGTAGCCTACATCCTGCAAATAGTCATTGTGTCCATCTTTGTCACCAGGTGTCAAAACTGCCCTCCAGGATTTGACGGTCCTCGGTGTCAGCAGCTGAGTCACAGTTTTGACGGAAAGAGCTTCGCCATGTACCCCACTCTGGAGCAGTGTGAGGACAGCGAGACATCCATTGAGTTTATCACCCTCCAGGTCAGTAAAACCCCGCTTCACTGGTACTGTTGCTGTGTTGTACCCAGAACACAGAAATGATAGGTTTGACTTCATTGGTGCTGTTGCTGTGTTGTACCCAGTACACAGAAATGATAGGTATGACTTCACTGGTGCTGTTGCTGTGTTGTACCCAGTACACAGAAATGATAGGTATAACTTCACTGGTGCTGTTGCTGTGTTGTACCCAGAACACACTAATGATAGGTATAACTTCACTGGTGCTGTTGCTGTGTTGTACCCAGTACACAGAAATGATAGGTATAACTTCACTGGTGCTGTTGCTGTGTTGTACCCAGTACACAGAAATGATAGGTATAACTTCACTGGTGCTGTTGCTGTGTTGTACCCAGAACACACTAATGATAGGTATAACTTCACTGGTGCTGTTGCTGTGTTGTACCCAGTACACACTAATGATAGGTATAACTTCACTGGTGCTGTTGCTGTGTTGTACCCAGTACACAGAAATGATAGGTATGACTTCACTGGTGCTGTTGCTGTGTTGTACCCAGTACACAGAAATGATAGGTATAACTTCACTGGTGCTGTTGCTGTGTTGTACCCAGAACACACTAATGATAGGTATAACTTCACTGGTGCTGTTGCTGTGTTGTACCCAGTACACAGAAATGATAGGTATAACTTCACTGGTGCTGTTGCTGTGTTGTACCCAGTACACAGAAATGATAGGTATAACTTCACTGGTGCTGTTGCTGTGTTGTACCCAGTACACACTAATGATAGGTATAACTTCACTGGTGCTGTTGCTGTGTTGTACCCAGTACACAGAAATGATAGGTATGACTTCACTGGTGCTGTTGCTGTGTTGTACCCAGTACACAGAAATGATAGGTATAACTTCACTGGTGCTGTTGCTGTGTTGTACCCAGAACACACTAATGATAGGTATAACTTCACTGGTGCTGTTGCTGTGTTGTACCCAGTACACAGAAATGATAGGTATAACTTCACTGGTGCTGTTGCTGTGTTGTACCCAGTACACAGAAATGATAGGTATAACTTCACTGGTGCTGTTGCTGTGTTGTACCCAGAACACAGATAGGTATAGTGTCTTGAATTATCAGAACACAAAACTGGCAGGTATAATGTCTTGATCATGATAGGTACAATGTCTTCAGTTATCAGAGTACAAAAATGATATGTATATTGTCTTGATCATGATAGGATATAATGTCTTGAATTGTCAGAACACAAAAGTAATAGGTATAATGTTTTGAATTATCAGAAGACAAAAATGATAGGTATAATGTCTTGAATTGTCAGAACACAAAAATGACAGGTATAATAATTATCTTGAATTATCAGAAGACAAAAATGATGGGTATAATGTCTTGAATTATCAGATCACAAAAATTATAGGTCTACATGTAATGTCTTAAATTATCAGAACACAAAAGTTATAGGTAGAATGTCTTAAATTATCAGAACACAAAAGTTATAGGTAGAATGTCTTAAATTATCAGAAGACAAAAATGATAGGTATAATGTCTGGAACTACCAGAACACAAAAGTGATAGGTGTAATGCCTTGAATTATCAGAAGACAGTAATGATCGGTATAATGTCTTGAATTATCAGAAACAATAATGATCGGTATAATGTCTTGAATTGTCAGAGCACAAAAATGACAGATGTAATATCTTGAATTATCAGAAGACAAAAATGTTCGGTATAAACATCTTGAATTATCAGAACACAAAAATTATAGGTCTAATGCCTTGAATTATCAGAACACAAAGGTGATAGATATAACGTCTTGAATTATCAGAATACAAAGTTGATAGGTAGAATGTCTTGCTTGAATTATCAGAACAGAAAAGTGATAGGTAGAATGTGTTGAATTATCAGAACACAAAAGTGACAGGTAGAATGTCTTGCTTGAATTATCAGAACAGAAAAGTGATAGGTAGAATGTGTTGAATTATCAGAACACAAAAGTGACAGGTAGAATGCCTTGAATTATCAGAACACAAAAGTGATAGGTAGAATGTCTTGAATTATCAGAACACAAAAGTGATAGGTAGAATGTCTTGAATTATCAGAACACAAAAGTGACAGGTAGAATGTCTTGAATTAACAGAACACAAAAGTGACAGGTAGAATGCCTTGAATTATCAGAACACAAAAGTGATAGAATGTCTTGAATTATCAGAACACAAAAGTGATAGATAGAATGTCTTGAATTATCAGAACACAAAAGTGATAGAATGTCTTGAATTAACAGAACACAAAAGTGACAGGTAGAATGTCTTGAATTATCAGAACACAAAAGTGATAGAATGCCTTGAATTATCAGAACACAAAAGTGATAGAATGTCTTGAATTATCAGTACACAAAAGTGACAGGTAGAATGTCTTGAATTATCAGAACACAAAAGTGATAGATAGAATGTCTTGTTGAATTATCAGAACACAAAAGTGATAGATAGAATGTCTTGTTGAATTATCAGAACACAAAAGTGATAGGTAGAATGTGTTGAATTATCAGAACACAAAAGTGACAGGTAGAATGTCTTGAATTATCAGAACACAAAAGTGACAGGTAGAATGTTTTGAATTATCAGAACACAAAAGTGATAGAATTTCTTGTTGAATTATCAGAACACAAAAGTGATAGAATGTCTGTTGAATTATCAGAACACAAAAGTGATAGAATGTCTTGAATTATCAGAACACAAAAGTGATAGAATGTCTTGTTGAATATCAGAACACAAAAGTGATAGGTAGAATGTGTTGAATTATCAGAACACAAAAGTGATTAGAATGTTTGTTGAATATCAGAACACAAAAGTGATAGAATGTTGTTGAATTATCAGAACACAAAAGTGAGTAGAAGTGTTGAATTATCAGACCAATGATTAGAATGTGTTGATTATCAGAACACAAAAGTGATAGGTAGATAGTGTTGAATTATCAGAACACAAAAGTGATGTAGAATTGTGTTGAATTATCAGAACACAAAAGTGATATAAAGTTGATTCAGAACACAAAGTGATGGTAGAATGTGTTGAATTATCAGAACACAAAAGTGATAGGTGATGTATGTTGATATAGAACAATGTTAATGTTTGTTGAATAATCAGAACACAAAAGTGATAGGTAGAATGTGTTGAATTATCAGAACACAAAAAAATGTGATAAAAAGGGTGGTAGAATGTCTTGTTGAATTATCAGAACACAAAAGTGATGTGGTAGAATGTCGTTGTTGAATTATCAGAACACAAAAGTGATAGGTAGAATGTTTTGAATTATCAGAACACAAAAGTGATGGTAGAATGTCTTTGTTGAATTATCAGAACAAAAAGTGATTGGTAGAATGTGTTGTTGAATTATCAGAACACAAAAGTGATTGGTAAAATGTGTTGTTGAATTATCAGAACACAAAAGTGTTTGGTAGAATGTGTTGTTGAATTATCAGAACACAAAAGTGATTGGTAGAATGTGTTGTTGAATTATCAGAACACAAAAGTGATTGGTAGAATGTTTGTTGAATTATCAGAACACAAAAGTGACAGGTAGAATGTATTGTTGAATTATCAGAACACAAAAGTAATTGGTAGAATGTGTTGTTGAATTATCAGAACACAAAAGTGATTGGTAGAATGTGTTGTTGAATTATCAGAACACAAAAGTGACAGGTAGAATGTGTTGTTGAATTATCAGAACACAAAAGTAATTGGTAGAATGTGTTGTTGAATTATCAGAACACAAAAGTGACAGGTAGAATGTGTTGTTGAATTATCAGAACACAAAAGTGACAGGTAGAATGTGTTGTTGAATTATCAGAACACAAAAGTGATTGGTAGAATGTGTTGTTGAATTATCAGAACACAAAAGTGATAGAATGTGTTGAATTATCAGAACACAAAAGTGATAGGTAGAATGTGTTGTTGAATTATCAGAACACAAAAGTGATTGGTAGAATGTGTTGTTGAATTATCAAAACACAAAAGTGATAGATAGAATGTCTTGTTGAATTATCAGAACACAAAAGTGATAGGTAGAATGTGTTGTTGAATTATCAGAACACAAAAGTGATAGATAGAATGTCTTGTTGAATTATCAGAACACAAAAGTGATAGGTAGAATGTCTTGTTGAATTATCAGAACACAAAAGTGATAGGTAGAATGTCTTGAATTATCAGAACACAAAAGTGATAGGTAGAATGTCTTGTTGAATTATCAGAACACAAAAGTGATAGAATGTGTTGAATTATCAGAACACAAAAGTGATAGATAGAATGTCTTGTTGAATTATCAGAACACAAAAGTGATAGAATGTGTTGTTGAATTATCAGAACACAAAAGTGATAGGTAGAATGTGTTGTTGAATTATCAGAACACAAAAGTGATAGAATGTCTTGAATTATCAGAACACAAAAGTGATAGGTAGAATGTCTTGTTGAATTATCAGAACACAAAAGTGATAGAATGTGTTGAATTATCAGAACACAAAAGTGATAGGTAGAATGTCTTGTTGAATTATCAGAACACAAAAGTGATAGGTAGAATGTCTTGAATTATCAGAACACAAAAGTGATAGGTAGAATGTCTTGTTGAATTATCAGAACACAAAAATGATAGATAGAATGTCTTGTTGAATTATCAGAACACAAAAGTGATAGGTAGAATGTCTTGAATTATCAGAACACAAAAGTGATAGATAGAATGTCTTGTTGAATTATCAGAACACAAAAGTGATAGGTAGAATGTCTTGAATTTTCAGAACACAAAAGTGATAGATAGAATGTCTTGTTGAATTATCAGAACACAAAAGTGATAGGTAGAATGTTTTGTTGAATTATCAGAACACAAAAGTGATAGGTAGAATGTGTTGAATTATCAGAACACAAAAGTGATAGATAGAATGTCTTGTTGAATTATCAGAACACAAAAGTGATTGGTAGAATGTCTTGATGAATTATCAGAACACAAAAGTGATAGATAGAATGTCTTGTTGAATTATCAGAACACAAAAGTGATTGGTAGAATGTCTTGATGAATTATCAGAACACAAAAGTGATAGGTAGAATGTCTTGTTGAATTATCAGAACACAAAAGTGATAGGTAGAATGTGTTGTTGAATTATCAGAACACAAAAGTGATAGGTAGAATGTCTTGTTGAATTATCAGAACACAAAAGTGATAGGTAGAATGTCTTGTTGAATTATCAGAACACAAAAGTGATAGGTAGAATGTCTTGTTGAATTATCAGAACACAAAAGTGATAGATAGAATGTCTTGTTGAATTATCAAAACACAAAATTGATAGGTAGAATGTCTTGTTGAATTATCAGAACACAAAAGTGATAGGTAGAATGTCTTGTTGAATTATCAGAACACAAAAGTGATAGGTAGAATGTCTTGAATTATCAGAACACAAAAGTGACAGGTAGAATGTCTTGAATTATCAGAACACAAAAGTGACAGGTAGAATGTCTTGAATTAGTGGTATTAATAGGACAGAATGCCCTTCACTTCCTTCCCCTACCCCTCCGTCAGCTTTGATAAGACTGTATACGGAGTCTTGACCTTTGTGTGTGTGTGTGTGTGTGTGTGTGTGTGTGTGTGTGTGTGTGTGTGTTTGTTTGTTTGTGTATGTATGTGTGGTGTGTGTGTGTCTGTGTGTGTTTGTTTGTGTATATGTATGTGGTGTGTGTGTCTGTGTGTGTTTGTTTGTTTGTGTATATATATGTGGTGTGTGTGTCTGTGTGTGCTTGTGTGTGTGTGTGTATGCGGTGTGCGTGCGTGCGTGCATGTGTGTGTCTGTGTGCGTGTGCATCTGGGTGTGTTTGCGTGTGTTTGCGTGCTCATGTGTGTGTTTATGTGTTTGTGTGTGGTGTGTGTGTGTTCGCATGTTTGTGTGCATGCATCTGCGCGACAGGCTAACGGCATGCTGCTGTACAACGGACCACTGACGACCTCAGCAGGAGAACAGCCCCGGGACTTCATTGCTTTGGAACTGTACGGGGGAATGCCTGTACTCAGCATTGACCATGGCAGTGGCCATACCTCCCTCTCCTTGGACGGGCAGGACAGTAACAACAACGCCATCATTTCATCTCTCGCCGATGGAAAGTGGCACAAAATTGATATCGTGCGGAAAGGAAAGGTAGAGAGGGGTGTCCGTGTTGTTGGGTTTTTGTTGTTTTTGTTGTTTTGTTTTTTAGTTCGGTTATTAGATGTCTTTGTTGTGTGTTGTTTTTTAGTTCATTTATTGGAGAGGAGTGTTCGTGCTTTGTTGTTGTTGTTGTTGTTGTTTTAGTTCAATTTATTGGAGAGAAGTGTTTTGCGTGTATTGTTGTTGTTGTTTTTGTTTAGTTGTTTTTTAGTTCAGTTTGTTGGAGAGGAAGTGTCCGTTGTTGCTGTTTTGTTGTTGTTGTTGTTGTTTTATTCAGTTTTAAGATGTGTTTGTTGTTTTAGTTCAGTTTTTGGAGAGGAGTGTCCGTGTTGTTGTTTGTTGTGTGTTTTTGTTTAGTTCAGTTTTTTGGAGAGGATGTCCGTGTGTTTGTTGTTGTTTAGTTCAGTTTTTTGGAGAGGAGTGTCCATGTTGTTGTTGTTGTTGTTGTTTAGTTCAGTTTATTGGAGAGGAATGTCCGTGTTGTTGTTGTTGTTGTTTAGTTCAGTTTATTGGAGAGGAATGTCCGTGTTGTTGTTGTTGTTGTTGTTTAGTTCAGTTTATTGGAGAGGAGTTTCCGTGTTGTTGTTGTTGTTTAGTTCAGTTTATTGGAGAGGAATGTCCGTGTTGTTGTTGTTGTTTAGTTCAGTTTATTGGAGAGGAGTGTCCGTGTTGTTGTTGTTGTTGTTGTTTAGTTCAGTTTATTGGAGAGGAGTGTCCGTGTTGTTGTTGTTGTTGTTGTTTAGTTCAGTTTATTGGAGAGGAGTGTCCGTGTTGTTGTTGTTGTTTAGTTCAGTTTATTGGAGAGGAGTGTCCGTGTTGTTGTTGTTGTTGTTGTTTAGTTCAGTTTATTGGAGAGGAATGTCCGTGTTGTTGTTGTTGTTTAGTTCAGTTTATTGGAGAGGAATGTCCGTGTTGTTGTTGTTGTTTAGTTCAGTTTATTGGAGAGGAATGTCCGTGTTGTTGTTGTTGTTTAGTTCAGTTTATTGGAGAGGAATGTCCGTGTTGTTGTTGTTGTTTAGTTCAGTTTATTGGAGAGGAGTGTCCGTGTTGTTGTTGTTGTTGTTGTTTAGTTCAGTTTATTGGAGAGGAGTGTCCGTATTGTTGTTGTTGTTTAGTTCAGTTTATTGGAGAGGAATGTCCGTGTTGTTGTTGTTGTTTAGTTCAGTTTATTGGAGAGGAGTGTCCGTGTTGTTGTTGTTGTTGTTGTTTAGTTCAGTTTATTGGAGAGGAATGTCCGTGTTGTTGTTGTTGTTTAGTTCAGTTTATTGGAGAGGAATGTCCGTGTTGTTGTTGTTGTTTAGTTCAGTTTATTGGAGAGGAGTGTCCGTGTTGTTGTTGTTGTTGTTGTTTAGTTCAGTTTATTGGAGAGGAGTGTCCGTATTGTTGTTGTTGTTTAGTTCAGTTTATTGGAGAGGAGTGTCCGTGTTGTTGTTGTTGTTGTTGTTTAGTTCAGTTTATTGGAGAGGAGTGTCCGTGTTGTTGTTGTTGTTTAGTTCAGTTTATTGGAGAGGAGTGTCCGTGTTGTTGTTGTTGTTGTTGTTGTTTAGTTCAGTTTATTGGAGAGGAGTGTCCGTGTTGTTGTTGTTGTTGTTGTTGTTTTTTAGTTCAGTTTATTGGAGAGGAGTGTCCGTGTTGTTGTTGTTGTTGTTTTTTAGTTCAGTTTATTGAAATGATAATAGCAGCAGTATACTCCGAGAGGTCCCTTGACCCGACAATTCACAATGCCTCTCATTATCCCTTTGACTCCAACACACCATCCATTAAGTGCAAAAAACGTAGCCCTTTGATTCCCTCACCCTATCCACTAGCTCATTTTTCTTGTTTTTGAGCTGGTGGATAGGGTGAGGGACAAGAAGATCCTTGATAAGGGAGATTAGGAAAAGACGGGCAACATTTATAGGCCATTTTATGAGGAAAGGGGAATTAGAGCACCTGGTCACAACAGGAAAGCTGGAGGGAAAGAGAGCACCAGGTAGACCCAGGGAGAAAATATTGGACAGACTTGCAGGGTGGCTGAAGACAGAGAGGGTGGAGGATGTGCTTGCGGCGACAAGGGATAGATACATATGGAGAGCCATGATCGCCAACGTCATGCGGCAGGGCACATGATGATGATGATCCACGGAAGCTGGTGGATAGGATGAGGGAATCAAAGGGTTAAGTTTTTGCTTTGCTAGCATGGTTGGCAATGCAGGATGCTGGTGGACAGCGTGTGAGAGTCAAAGGATTATGCGGCCCTTTTTTCGATAGCCTGTGATGGAATTAAGGGCTAGCTCATCGATAGCATACAAGCAGAGAGAAGAGCTCTGTAAAGACTTTCCTATTGGTTCCAAGTAACATTTGGGACCCGACAAGGAAGTGTTATATCACCACTTCTTTTTATCATCGACGTGGATAAAATTACACAGGATCAAACCCTGATCTCAGAGCTGTCAATGAGCTATCATTCCCTGGCATGTGAACAAACCAACAACACTAGATACTCAGGATTTACAGCCAGAAAAAAAAAACGTAAAAAGTAAGCGTAAAAAGTAAGATGATGTGTGTGCCCGCACACACACATATACACACGCACACAAACAGGCACACGCATATGCATACACGCACACACACTCGCACACACATACATATAACCACATATGCACTGGCGCACACATTAACACACACACACACACATACACGCGCACACATTAACGCACACACTTACACACACACACACACACACACACACACACACACACACACACACACACACACACACACACACACACACACACACAAGTAGTCACTCGCATATGGATGCACACACACACATAAACACATACACATACACGCACGCGCGCACACACAGACACACACACAGACACACACACACACACACACACACACACACACACACACACACACACACACACACACACACACACACACACACACACACACACACACACACACACACACACACACACATCACGACACCAGAAAACAATACAAAGAATCAAACAAGGAAACAAAACAAAAACACAAAATCCTGTGCACAAAATGAATAAAACCTAGTACATAAACGTGTCTGAGAAAAATGGAGACGCTGAACAAAAAAGTTGATCATTGTACAACTTTTTATATCTGTTCACTTCAGTTTTGAATCGGAGAATCACCACGAGGTCAACATTGTCGTTGATATGGCATTTAACCTCCAGCTTTTTTTTTTCTGGGAACAGGATAGCATAGTAATTAAATCGCTCGCTCCTGAATTTTTTTTTCCCGAAAGCCGAGATCAAAACGTGATCGAAATTTTTGCCAAACGGATGGGTAGGTAAATTCGTTTCATGACTCAAACACACTGCCGTAGTGCACCCAGCTGTAAGTGGGAACCTGTTCCTCTTTAATACAAAGGCGATATATTAGTGAGGGAGAGGAGGTGGGCACCGTCCTGATAACAGTGGTCTTGAGAGGAATTCAGGGTCTGCAACGCCCTGCTTCCCAACGACTGCTCTGGTTATGGGAAATGTGTATTCACTCAAATCTTGTGCGTATGTCTGAAATGTCATTTTGAGGGCCTGGTTGGTGTGGGAGAGGAGAGAGGCATTGCTCACCCTAAGAGAAGTTGAAGTCTCGACCACCTCACTCCCCTACAACTTCAGGATTATACGACAACATATATCATTTTCATACTGTTAGTGTTACGATAGTTGCTTTCCCCCATGGGGATGCCAGGGGCTCTTTCGGTATAAACAGTATCCCCACCTTCTGGAAATTCTGTGCTGGAAATTTCCTCTTTTCTGTCACTCTCTTTGTTTCTGCTTTGTTCTTTTGCTTTCTGTCATTTCTTCTATCATTTTCTGCCTTACTGATCCATTCACCTGTATGTGTTCGATAAAGTCTTACATACTTTGTCTTAGGATTATAATTCGATGCATGTATTAAGTGCATTTTTGGCTGTAAGGAGATGAGACATGCAGAAGCAGTGTTAGGTAATTTATGCCCGTTTTATATATGCTTTGGTGTCTTTAGATGTGCTTTAAATTTGTCCTCAGGTGTATTTTTTTAGATCCCCTGTGCGATAAATTGTTCAAACGGAGTTTTCAACGCCGGGGGCATGTCCTTAGATTATGTGCGCGAATGCATTGATATGTGTACTTAATTTTCTTTTCTTTTCTTTTCTTCTTTCCTTGTTGAAGTTTTTGTACGTTTTGAAGCGGTTGTAGCCCTGATATGGCTCTACATAATCGGCTGGGCTTTAAACAACAATAACAATAACGACAGGGGCTGTACTCGTTGTCGTCTGTCTCTGACAGCACGTGGAGATGATTGTGGACGACTGCAAGGTGGCAGGCCCCTCGGGGTCCGAGGGCACAGCACCCGACACCAAGCCATGCCGAGTCAGCGGCGCCACCCCGGGGGAAAACAGTTTCATGAATGTGGCCACCCTCCTGCAAGTGGGAGGGCGATCACCCGGTCACAGCTATCCTTCATCCAGCTTGGTCAGGAGCACAGGGTTTAACGGATGTGTCCGGAACCTTATGCACAACAGCAAGGTGGGTACATCGCTCTTTTGTTTTCTGTGTCCGTCTGCTGTTAGCCTCTGTGTGTGTGTGTGTGTGTGTGTGTGTGTGTGTGTGTGGTGTGTGTGTGTGTGTTGTGTGTCTCTCTCTCTCTCTCTCTCTCTCTGTCTTTCTGTCCGTCTGTCTGCCTCTGTCTCTCTGCTCTCTCTTTCCATCTCCCTCTCTCTCTCTCTCTCTCTCTCTCTCTCTCTCTCTCTCTCTCTCTCTCTCTCTCTCTCTATCTCTGTGTCTGACACAGAGAATGTTTGACTGTCTGTACCAGTCTGTCATTCCTGTGTTTGACTGTCTGTACTAGTCTGTCATTCCTGTGTTTGTCTGTACCAGTCTGTCATTCCTGTGTTTGACTGTCTGTACCAGTCTGTCATTCCTGTGTTTGACTGTCTGTACTAGTCTGTCATTCCTGTGTTTGATTGTCTGTACTAGTCTGTCATTCTTGTGTTTGACTGTCTGTACTGGTCTGTCATTCCTGTGTTTGTCTGTACTAGTCTGTCATTCCTATGTTTGACTGTCTGTACTAGTCTGTCATTCCTGTTTGTCTGTACTGTCTGTCATTCCTATGTTTGACTGTCTGTACTAGTCTGTCATCCCTGTGTTTGTACTGGTCTGTCATTCCTGTGTTTGACTGTCTGTACTGGTCTGTCATTCCTATGTTTGACTGTCTGTACTAGTCTGTCATTCCTGTGTTTGACTGTCTGTACTAGTCTGTCATTCCTATGTTTGACTGTCTGTACTGGTCTGTCATTCCTATGTTTGACTGTCTGTACTAGTCTGTCATTCCTATGTTTGACTGTACTAGTCTGTCATTCCTATGTTTGGCTGTTTGTACTTGTCTGTCATTCCTATGTTTGACTGTCTGTACTAGTCTGTCATTCCTATGTTTGACTGTCTGTACCAGTCTGTCATTCCTATGTTTGACTGTCTGTACTAGTCTTGTCATTCCTATGTTTGACTGTCTGTACTAGTCTGTCATTCCTATGTTTGACTGTCTGTACTAGTCTGTCATTCCTATGTTTGACTGTCTGTACTAGTCTGTCATTCCTATGTTTGACTGTCTGTACTACTCTGTCATTCCTATGTTTGACTGTACTAGTCTGTCATTCCTATGTTTGACTGTCTGTACTAGTCTGTCATTCCTATGTTTGACTGTACTAGTCTGTCATTCCTATGTTTGACTGTACTAGTCTGTCATTCCTATGTTTGACTGTACTAGTCTGTCATTCCTATGTTTGACTGTCTGTACTAGTCTTGTCATTCCTATGTTTGACTGTCTGTACTAGTCTGTCATTCCTATGTTTGACTGTACTAGTCTGTCATTCCTATGTTTGACTGTCTGTACTAGTCTGTCATTCCTATGTTTGACTGTCTGTACTAGTCTGTCATTCCTATGTTTGACTGTACTAGTCTGTCATTCCTATGTTTGACTGTCTGTACTAGTCTGTCATTCCTATGTTTGACTGTCTGTACTACTCTGTCATTCCTATGTTTGACTGTACTAGTCTGTCATATTCCTATGTTTGTCTGTACTAGTCTGTCATTCCTATGTTTGACTGTACTAGTCTGTCATTCCTATGTTTGACTGTACTAGTCTTGTCATTCCTATGTTTGACTGTCTGTACTAGTCTTGTCATTCCTATGTTTGACTGTACTAGTCTGTCATTCCTATGTTTGACTGTCTGTACTAGTCTGTCATTCCTATGTTTGACTGTCTGTACTAGTCTTGTCATTCCTATGTTTGACTGTACTAGTCTGTCATTCCTATGTTTGACTGTCTGTACTAGTCTGTCATTCCTATGTTTGACTGTCTGTACTAGTCTGTCATTCCTATGTTTGACTGTACTAGTTGTCATTCCTGTGTTTGACTGTCTGTACTAGTCTGTCATTCCTATGTTTGACTGTCTGTACTAGTCTTGTCATTCCTATGTTTGACTGTCTGTACTAGTCTGTCATTCCTATGTTTGACTGTCTGTACTAGTCTGTCATTCCTATGTTTGACTGTCTGTACTAGTCTGTCATTCCTATGTTTGATCTGTACTAGTCTGTCATTCCTATGTTTGACTGTCTGTACTAGTCTGTCATTCCTATGTTTGACTGTCTGTTCTAGTCTGTCATTCCTATGTTTGACTGTACTAGTCTGTCATTCCTATGTTTGACTGTCTGTACTAGTCTGTCATTCCTATGTTTGACTGTCTGTACTAGTCTGTCATTCCTATGTTTGACTGTCTGTACTAGTCTGTCATTCCTATGTTTGACTGTCTGTACTAGTCTGTCATTCCTATGTTTGACTGTACTAGTCTGTCATTCCTATGTTTGACTGTCTGTACTAGTCTGTCATTCCTATGTTTGACTGTCTGTACTAGTCTGTCATTCCTATGTTTGACTGTACTAGTCTGTCATTCCTATGTTTGACTGTCTGTACTAGTCTGTCATTCCTATGTTTATGTCTGTATGTTTCCTGTTACTTCTGCTATATCCTATGTTTGACTGTAGTCTGTCTAGTCTGTGTCTTCCTTGACTGTTGTCTTTTGTTTCTATGTTGCTGTTAGTCTGTCATCTGTTCTGTCTTCTGTCTGTTTTAGTTGCTTCTGTGTTCTTTGACTGTCTGTCTTCTATTTTGTCTTCTTTTTCTTTTTACTTATATCTGTCATTCCTTGTTGACTGTCTGTCTGTCTTCATTCATTTACTTCTTCGTTTGTTCGTTTACGTCGTCTCTGTCCTTTTGATTTGTACTTCTGTCATTCCTGTTTGCTGTCTAGTTTCTCTGTTTGACTGTCTTGTTGTCATTCTTTGTATTCTGTCATCTGTTCTGTTGTCTGCATTCTTTTTCTGCTGTCATCTTTTATTTATTCGTTCTATTGTTTGACTGTTCTGTCTCTTTATTCTTTACGTCTGTATTCTGTATTTGTTAGTCTGTATTTGTACTGTTACTGTACTAGTCTGTCATTCTATGTTTGACTGTCTGTATAGCTGTATTCTTTTTGACTGTTAGTCTGTATTCCTTGTTTGACTGTCTGTATATCTGTCATTCCTTGTTTGACTGTGTCTATCTTGTCATTCTTGTTGATGTCAGTCTTCATTCCTGTTTGACTTCTTTCTTCATTCCTTGTTTGCTTCAGTCTGTCATCTTTTGACTTACTAGTCTTCATTCCTATGTTGACTGTATATTGTCATTCTTTGACTGTCTGCACTTGCTTCTTGTTTCTTTGTTGTCTCTATTTACTGTTGTATTTATCCTTGTACTGTTAGTCTGTCTTCTATTTCTTGTTTATTCTAGTTGCTTCTGTTTGTCTTCTATTATGTCTTCATCTTTATTCTATTGTTCTGTTTGTCTTCTAGTTGATCGTACTGTCTTCTTTTATGTTTATAGTCTGTCATTCCTATGTTGCTTCTGTACTAGTATGTCTTGTCATTCCTTTTTACTGTTATCTGTCATTCCTAGTTTGACTGTACTATCTGTCATTCTATGTTTGACTGTCTATCTGTCATTGTTGTTGTGTCTTCTATTTGACTGTTGCTATCTGTCTTCCTTGTTATGTCTGACTAGTCTGTCTTCCTATGTTTGACTGTCTGCTAGTCTTCATTCCTATGTTTGACTGTTTATCTGTTTCATTTGACGTATATCTGTCATTCCTTGTTTGACTGTTGTACTAGTTGCTTCTTATTTTTCTATTGTCATCTTGTTTCTTGTTACTGTCTTCTCTTCCTATGTTTGACTGTTTATCTTGTTTCTTTTTGACATCTGTACTATCTGTTCTATTTGTTTTGACTATCTTGTCATTTTATTCTATCTTGTATTCTTGTTTGACTGTCTGTCTATTGTCATTCTTTTTTGACTGTCTGTCTAGTCTGTCATTCTTGTTTGACTGTCTGTCTTCTGCATTCTTTTGACTGTACTATCTTGTCATTCCTATGTTTGACTTTCTAGTCTGTCATTCCTATGTTTGACTGACTTCTGTGTCCTAGTTTGTACTTCTAGTCTTTCATCCATGTTTGTCTGTCATTCTATGTTTGATGTACTAGTCTGTCATTCTGTGTTTGACTGTACTAGTCTTGTCATTCCTATGTTTGACTGTCTGTACTAGTCTGTCATTCCTATGTTTGACTGTACTAGTCTTGTCATTCCTATGTTTGACTGTCTGTACTAGTCTTGTCATTCCTATGTTTGACTGTACTAGTCTTGTCATTCCTATGTTTGACTGTCTGTACTAGTCTTGTCATTCCTATGTTTGACTGTCTGTACTAGTCTGTCATTCCTATGTTTGACTGTACTAGTCTGTCATTCCTATGTTTGACTGTCTGTACTAGTCTGTCATTCCTATATTTGACTGTACTAGTCTGTCATTCCTATGTTTGACTGTCTGTACTAGTCTTGTCATTCCTATGTTTGACTGTACTAGTCTTGTCATTCCTATGTTTGACTGTACTAGTCTGTCATTCCTATGTTTGACTGTACTAGTCTGTCATTCCTATGTTTGACTGTCTGTACTAGTCTTGTCATTCCTGTGTTTGACTGTACTAGTCTTGTCATTCCTATGTTTGACTGTCTGTACTAGTCTTGTCATTCCTGTGTTTTGACTGTCTGTTCTAGTCTGTCATTCCTATGTTTGACTGTACTAGTCTGTCATTCCTATGTTTGACTGTACTAGTCTTGTCATTCCTATGTTTGACTGTACTAGTCTGTCATTCCTATGTTTGACTGTCTGTACTAGTCTTGTCATTCCTATGTTTGACTACTAGTCTTGTCATTCCTATGTTTGACTGTACTAGTCTTGTCATTCCTATGTTTGACTGTACTAGTCTTGTCATTCCTATGTTTGACTGTCTGTACTAGTCTGTCATTCCTATGTTTGACTGTACTAGTCTTGTCATTCCTATGTTTGACTGTCTGTACTAGTCTGTCATTCCTGTGTTTGACTGTACTAGTCTTGTCATTCCTATGTTTGACTGTCTGTACTAGTCTGTCATTCCTATGTTTGACTGTCTGTACTAGTCTTGTCATTCCTATGTTTGACTGTCTGTACTAGTCTTGTCATTCCTATGTTTGACTGTCTGTACTAGTCTTGTCATTCCTATGTTTGACTGTCTGTACTAGTCTGTCATTCCTATGTTTGACTGTCTGTACTAGTCTTGTCATTCCTATGTTTGACTGTCTGTACTAGTCTGTCATTCCTGTTTGACTGTCTGTACTAGTCTATCATTCCTATGTTTGACTGTCTGTACTAGTCTGTCATTCGTATGTTTGACTGTCTGTACCAGTCTGTCATTCCTATGTTTGACTGTCTGTACTAGTCTGTCATTCCTGTTTGTCTGTACTAGTCTGTCATTTCTATGTTTGACTGTCTGTACTAGTCTGTCATTCCTATGTTTGACTGTCTGTACTAGTCTGTCATTCCTATGGTTGTCTGTACTAGTCTGTCATTCCTATATTTGACTGTCTGTACTGGTCTGTCATTCTTTAGTTTGACTGTCTGTACTAGTCTGTCATTCCTGTGTTTGACTGTCTGTACTAGTCTGTCATTCCTGTTTGACTGTCTGTACTGGTCTGTCATTCCTATGGTTGTCTGTACTAGTCTGTCATTCCTATATTTGACTGTCTGTACTAGTCTGTCATTCCTATGTTTGACTGTACTAGTCTGTCATTCCTATGTTTGACTGTCTGTACTAGTCTGTCATTCCTATGTTTGACTGTCTGTACTAGTCTGTCATTCCTATGTTTGACTGTCTGTACTTGACATGTTTTTAACAACGAAAGTATCAGTCTTTCCCATTACGACCAGAATTTTTGGAGGAAAAATACTTTTGATTCTTACCCTCAACCCGAGACAATTGGTGGACCCATAGACAGAGAGACAAGAACGACACAGCAAAACAGACAGCAGCACAGGCGTGCAGGGTCTTTGGTGAATGGAGCTCTGTGGACTGATGAAAATACATCTGCACTAACCTCGGTGTGCTGGCCTCCATAGCAGCAGGGTTGAGAAGTGTGGGGTATTACAATTTGCAGAAAATGCGATAGATTTGATTGATTTGGTTCAGATTTTGCGTCGGCACCAGCTCAGGTGATATAGCCAACGGGGATAACCATCCCAGGAAAGTGGGGGAAGGGGGACCTATCTAATCCGATACTGACACCACCAGAACAACAATGATGTTAAGATGGGACAGTGAGAAGGCCAGATTTAATATAGCACAACCCAGGATTCGAACCCAAAACCATTAGCATGTGGATCCGACGCTCAACCAGCTGAGCTTTTGAGGCGATAGAAAAAGGCTGTTTCCTTTTAATATGTGTGTCCGTGTTGTTTTGTTTAAGTTGGTTATGGCCCTCCCCGCCCCCCCCCCCCCCTCCCCCCTCTTTTTTTTTTTTTTTGCCCTTTTTTTTTTGTTTGTTTTTTGTTTTTGTTTTTGTTTCCAGTAGATGATGACTCAGATTATTTGGGCCTTTCCCGTCAGATTTTCAGGGACATGTGATAATTCCAGACTTTTTCCCCTCTGTACAGTACTACGATCTGCACTACAAAGAGACACCCAGCGTTCCATCAGGGGATAACGGCTGTCCCCGAGAAGATCAGATTTGCAATAGGACCTGCAACATGAATGGCTGTACCAGCAAGTGTGGTGTCAACGGCATCTGTAGCGCAAACTTCAATCCTGTTGAATTTACATGTCTATGCAAACCAGGATGGAGAGGTTCTAAATGCAGCACTGGTGAGTCCATGGAACAGGCGTTCAGGAAACTTTAGAAGGAAAACAGAGAAAGGGAGGGCATAATGCGATGTTACATAAGATCAGGGGAATATTTGCATCAGAGAGAGAGAGAGAGAGAGAGAGAATGGGCGTGGGTGGTGGGTGGGGCGGAGTTGTATCGATTATGTTGGTTTGTCTGTGTATGGCATACCAACAGTCGGCAGCACACACATTGCTATGTATACATGTGTGAAAACCTTTCTGTGAGTTTACATTTACATGTGTTTTGATGAATTAATCCTTTGACTCCCCACCATGTCCACCAGCATCCTGCATTGTCAACCATGCTAACAAAGCAAAAACTTAATCCTTTGATTTCCTTACCCTATCCACCAGCTTCCTATAGGAAACTGGTGGATAGGTTAAGGAAATCAAAAGGTTACGGTTTTGCAGTTGGTGGATACTGTGCGGGAATCAAAGGGTGACACTTTTTTCAAGGCAGATTTGTGTATGCATTGTGATAGTTTGTACTGCATTGTGTACTAAGTCAGTACATACATTGTGTACTAAGTTTCATGGTACATACACATTGTGTACTAAGTTTCATGGTACATACACATTGTGTACTAAGTTTCATGGTACATAACTGTTTTCATGTACACAATTGTGTACTAAGTTTCATGGTACACCATGTGTAATAAGTTCATGTACATGCACATTGTGTACTAAGTTTCATGGTACATACACATTGTGTACTAAGTTTCAGGTACATACACATTGTGTACTAAGTTTCATGGTAGCATGCACATTGTGTACTAAGTTTCTGTACATAATTGTGTACTAAGTTAGGCATCATTGTGTATAAGTTTCTGTCATGCCATGTGTACTATTTCAGTCATAATTGTGTACTAAGTTTCATGGTAGCATACACATTGTGTACTAAGTTTCGTAGCATAATGGTACTAAGTTCATGTACATGCACATTGTGTACTAAGTTTGAGCATGCACATGTGTATAGTTCATGACATACACATTGTTAATAGTTATGTCATGACATGTTACTAGTTCATGGTACATACACATTGTGTACTAAGTTTCATGGTACATGCACATTGTGTACTAAGTTTCATGGTACAGACTTGGTACAAGTTCATGGTAGTCCATGTGTACTAAGTTTCATGGTAGCATGACATTGTATAAGTTCTGTCATAACATTGTGTAATAAGTTTCATGGTAGCATGCACATTGTGTACTAAGTTTCATGGTAGCATGCACATTGTGTACTAAGTTTCATGGTACATACACATTGTGTAATAAGTTTCATGGTAGCATGCACATTGTCATGCATTTGTTTATAAAGTTTTAATGGGTGTACAGGTAAAGTGGATAAGCCACTGGATGGGATATGCAGAAAGAAAACGTTTTGTTTGGGGTTTTTTTTTTTTGGGGGGGGGGTTAGTATTATCATACCTCTCTGTTTGTAATCTTATTGTCGTGTACAGTTATGTAGATCAGTTTTCAGCCACCCACACAACAGTACTACATAAATCACAACTCAATTCCAAAGAACAGTCTGGCGCGCAGTATCCTTAGTGAAAAGTGTGGTCATAAGTTGGTGAATGGCATGCCATATCTTTGTTGTTTAGTTTGTAAACATTTCAAACTGATGATAGAGATGTACTTGAATAATTTTTCATCTAGCAGTCACAGTTACCATAAATTTACAAAGTTCTGGGAGAGATGGAGTAAAAGGCTTGTGCCATTTGACAGAAGAGGATGAAAGTACCACTGCAGTCTTTCTGTTAACGGTTTCACTCTCTCTTAGTATTTGAAGAGATACTTATCAATAGTTTTTTTTTAATTATTAGTTTAACCTTATTTAGGAAGAGATATTTGAACTCATAAGGTGAAATATTATAAGCTGATGACGGAAATGTGCAAATCAAAGTTCAGAACGTAAAGTGATAATACAAACATCATGTGCTCGAAACGCGTATGTTCTTCAGTGATAAACTTGTAGATGTTTTGCATGTAAGTGAAATTTACAGTCTTTCGCTGTAACTGTAATTACACTTTGCCACTTCAGTTTGTATTTGTTTTTGCTTCTTTAGAAAAAAACAAAAAACAAATATAAAACAAACCAGAAAACACATGAAAATAGAATCAGAACGCGGTTTTTTTTTTATAACAAAACAAGACAAGCGGAAGTTTTCGGCCAACTGGCCTTTCTCAAGCATACACAAAAGACAACAAAAAGTTTTGTGTATTTATTCTTTATGGTATTTTGTATACGCTTGACAGAGACCAGTTGACCGAAACATTTGCACCTGTCTTGTGTTGTTGTATTAAATAGGTGTTCTGAGTCTTTCTCATGTGTTTCGGATTCCTTGGTTTTCTTGCAACGCTGGCGATCACGTCGATGTAGATTTAGTGTAAAACAAGTTTGAAAGAAAGAAACAACAACAACAACAACAACGACACTGTGTTTTGGCAGAGACGACCATCCGTGACCTGGAGACAGACAGCTTCTTCCAGTGGCAGCTGAAGAATGGGGTAACATTGCCCAGCTACGAGCTGGAGGTGCAGGTCATGTACCGCACCTGGAAGCCAAACGGGGTCCTCTTCACCGTCTCCATGCCAGGCACCACGCAACGAGTCACCATGGAGGTTAGTGGCGAGTGG
Organism: Monoplex corrugatus; assembly: GCA_030674185.1. Lineage (NCBI taxonomy): Eukaryota > Metazoa > Mollusca > Gastropoda > Littorinimorpha > Ranellidae > Monoplex > Monoplex corrugatus. Next base: position 51,006,310 of record JAPXFY010000020.1, read on the forward strand.
GAAAGGTTGAGGCGTTTGCCTTTTCAGTCCCTTCTCCCTACCCGCTAAGAAAAGGTTAACCCCTTTGACTCCCACACCCTGTCCACCAGCATCCTGCTTTGTCAACCATGTCAGCAAAAGCAAAAACTTAACCCTTCGATTTCCTCATCCCATTCTGCAGAAAGCTGGTGGATAGGGTGAGGGTGTCGAAGGGTTAAGTTTTTGCAGTTGGTTGATAGGGTGAGGAAATCAAAGGGTTAAGTTTTTGCAGTTGGTGGATAGGGCACGGGAGTCAAAGGGTTAAGGATGGGGCGGAACAGTTGTTGGGGGGGGGGGGGGACGGGACATGGGTGAAATAGGTTGAGGAGGGAAAGGGTTAAGTGTGAGATGAACAGTTGTAAGGGAGGAGGGGGAGTGGAGGAAGCAGACTGACGAGGTAAAGAGTTAACCCTCCCGCACCCTGTCCACCAGCATCTTGCATTTGCCAACCATGCTAGTAAAGCAAAAACTTAACCCTTTGATTCCCTCACGCCATCCACAAACTTCCTGGAAGATAGGGTGAGGGAGTGAAAGGGTTAAGTTTTTGCAGGTGGTAGATAGGGTGCGGGAGTCAAAGGGTTAAGGATGGGCTGAACAATAGGTAGAAGGAGAGGGAGGAGAGTGGGAGGGGGAGAGGAGGAGAGTGTTGGGCGTTGAATTTTTTTTTCTGCCCCATTTCCTTGGGTTTGGGTTCAAACCTCAGCAGGCCACACATTTCATGCGGGCTGGCTGTTCTTACTGAAGATCTGATATCTGGCCTTCTGCTCCAGCCTGCAACATATAAAGACTAGCTTGTTCGCTGCCCATCCTAATGTCCCCCCCCCCCCCCCCCGTGGGGATGCCGGTGGGGCTCTTTCAGTATAAATAATATCCCCACCTTCTGGAGATTCTGTGCTGGAAATGTCCTCTTTTCTGTCACTCTCTTTGTTTCTGCCTTGTTCCTTTGCTTTCTGTCATTTCTTCCTGTCATTTTCTGCCTTGCTGGTCCATTCACCTGTGTGTGTTTGACAAAGTCTTACGTACTTTCTCTTAGGATTGATAATTGGGTACATGTATAAAGTGCATTTTTGGCTCTAGAGAAATGAGATATGCGGAAGCAATTTTTGGTAATTTAGGCCTGTTTTCAAATGTTTTAGTGTCCTTAGTTATGTTTAATTTTGTATTCAGGTATGTTTTCTAAATCTCCTGTGCGATGAATTGGACGGAGTGGTCGACGCCGGGGGCATGTCCTTAGATTATGTGCGCGAATGCATTGATATGTGTGCTTACTTTTCTTTTCCTTTTTTTCCCTGTTGAAGTATTGTGTATACGTATTGAAATGGTTATAGCCCTGATACGTCTCTGTGCGGTCGGCTGGGCTTTAAACAACAACAACAATAACAATCGTAATGTTTCCGTCACTCTGGTGGTGTCAGTTTAGTGTTTCATTGGCCGCTGTTTCCTCCCCATCTCAAGGCCTTGCCAGCTCTTGGGGTTTTGTGTAGACTTATGGAGCTGTCAGATAATTGTTAATATGCAATTGTGCGAGTAAGATGAATCCCTTTCGAATAAACTTCCAGCTCCACACACTCTAAAAGAAACGGGGAAACTTGATAATCGAAGGGAGAGAAAGGATATGTGGACGTACAGATGTCAGTGTCTGCGTGCTTGGGATTTCTGAATAGCGAAAGAGGTAGAGAAATGGTAATGAGATCGTGTACAGTGTTGTTACGACAGAGAGAGCGAGCGAGCTAGCTAGAGAGAGAGAGAGGGAGAGAGAGCGCGCATGTGGTTGTGTGTGTGTGTGCGTCTGTCTGTCTGTGTGTCTGTCTGTCTGTGTGTGTGTGTGTTCACGCGCGCACGTGCATGCTTTTGTGCTCTGTGTCTTTGGTCTGAAACATTGCTGTCCATCAGATTTTGCTGACCGTTGGTCATCACAGACGAAAATACAACAGAAACGATAGATGAAACAAAACTTAAAACTAAGCTATTTTCCCCATGCTCTGCCTGTCCAGCTGAAAGACAGCAGCCTACAGGTGCAGTACAACCTGGACAGCACAGACAACACCCTGGTGCTGGACAATGCGCAAGCCAATGATGGCCAGTGGCACACGGCACGCTTCAAGAGGGTCATGCACCTGGCCATATTGACCTTAGATGCGGGTGAAGGTCGTAACTACGCCATGCAGCGGGATGAGGGGAGCAGTGTGTACATGACCCTGAACACCAGCTCACCCATGTACTGCGGAGCCATCGTCACCAACCCCTCTGGAGCCCAGGTCCTGGACCGCGATTTGACCGACAGTGAGTACTTGTTTTGTGATCTGGTTCTTTCCATAGGTTTTTTTTTTTTTTTTTAAGGATCAATGCACTCAGGGAGGTTATCTTTGTGCTCACCTTTTTTTGTTTTTTCGTTTGTGGTGTTGTTTTTTCGTCCCGTTTTCTACGCCACCTTCACGGCCACAGAAGCTGGCCACAGTGTTTTTTTTACAATGCGATGATGATGTCGATGAGAATGATAATCATGATGCTATGGAGTTCCATCAAGGATTGAGACTGCGTGACAGGATTGTACTCTACTATCATGATATATCCTGGCGTCAACCAGACCCGAGACATACAGACACCTGTGGTGCTGGTCAGAAGATTTGAGCAACACCCGCAGTGACGCATCCGTGAAGTGGATGAGACTCGACTGTGTGGTCCCGGGATCCCAGTCTTCCCAATGAGCCCATAGCAGGCCCAACTCTGGGTAGGAGCTGGTTAGAGCCGAAAAATCCTACGATGCTTTTTCTGAAGGGAACTGATGGGGATTCGAACACACAACCTTCCAAGTTGATAGCCCGTTGCGCTAACGGCGACTGGTGAGATGGGGTTTTTTTTGTTCATGTCTGTCTTTTCGGTCCGATGTCTCCATTAAGGCGTCTGAACCTGGGAATCGACTAAGATCATTTCACAATACAGCTGATCCGTCAGTGAATGGATAGATCAGATTCTTCATCTGAGGACCGACCGTTCCCGCTTTAGACTGCACAGATTCGAATCTGGCTCGAGCTAAATTGTGTGTGTGTGTGTGTGGTGCGTGCGTGCGTGTGTGTATGTGTGAGTGTGCGCGCGCGCGCGTGCGTGTGTGTGTATGTGTATGTGTGTGTGTGCATCCATATGCGAGTGACTACTTTTGTGTGTGCGTGTGCGTGTGCGTGTGCGTGTGTGTGTGTGGTGTGTGATGAACAGGTTTGAGTCTGGCATGAGCTAAATGTGTGTTGTGTTGTTGTGGTGTGTTGTGGTGCGTTGTGGTGTGTGTGTCTGTCTGTGTCTGTGTAAGGCAGCAACCCAGGAGCGAGATCGCTCTAGGAACTCAATGACTGAGCAAAACAAGAACCGAAAATGATACGGTTCACAAGTTTAGTTTTGTTTTGTTTTTTGCTGGAACAAGGAGCTACAAAAACAAAGATGACCTGCTTGGTTGTCTAGAGGGGATGGGCGCCGCCCTCGTGATGCTGACCCCAGGAAAAGTCGAGGTCTTTGTCACCTCGCTCCCCTATGACCCTAGTGTCATGGAACTATCTAGGTTGGACCTCAGGACCTGGCCAGCTCAAGGGTTTATGTGCAGGCTTAAGGCTTGTGCCATGATCATTCTGGATCTTCTCCATCACATGGCACCTGTGACAGTGCATAAGGAATTCATTCCGAGCACGGAGACGTCATCTTGAGAAACTGAAACTGATACTGAATTCGTGGCCGGAAAAGAGGAAGAGGTTATGCATTTATACGCAATCTGGCTGTGGGTAGGGACCATGTGCCTGCAGGTGTCTTCTTAATGATTTCTTGATGGTCTTGGGTGGGTTCTGGTCATATATACTCCTAATCATAATTTAAGGGCCACTTCTTCCTTCCTCTCTAATTTTAAGTTGAAATAATTGACAATGTTTAGAATTGATTCTATGTTTTATTTCATCATTTCCACACCTGTTTTGGAAAAAGAAATTAGCACAATGACCCATTAGTGAACAGCACATGCATTTAAAGGAACATCCCCCCTTTTCAAAAAACAGAAAGTGTCAGATTTGGCCAATCTGTTTTCAATATCGCGTGTGTCCGCCCCGAGCCTGGATGCATGCTTCACAGCGCCGATGCATCGACCCCACAAGGGTACGGAGTGTGTCCTGAGGGATGGCCGCCCACTCGATCTGCAGGATGTCGACCAGCCTGGCCAGGGTGCCCGGTGGGGGGTGGTTGTCCCTGATGCGCCTCCCGAGCACATCCCTGAGGTGTTCAATTGGGTTCAGGTCAGGTGAGCACGCTGGCCAGGCCATACGGACGACTTCATGCTGCTCCAGGAAGTCGGTCACAAGGCGTGCTCGATGCGCAGGTGCATTGTCGTCCTGGAAGATGGCGCCTTGACCAAGGTCCACAAGCGCAGGCAGTGCCACGGCCGCCAGAACCTCGTCCCGGTACCGGACCCCGTTCAGGATGCCGTCAATGGGGAGCAGGGGGGTCCGGGTACCACGGCTCATGCCACCCCACACCATCACCTACCCGCAGCCGTACCGGTTATGCTCTTGGACAGTGGCGTCAGCGAACCTCTCCCCTTGACGTCGCCACACCCGAGCCCGGCCATCGTTAAAGGTCAGGGTGAACCTGGACTCATCCGAAAACAAGACCCGGGCCCAATGTTGCCTTGTCCAGGTCACGTGCTCCCTGGCCCAGGTCATGCGGCGCACTCTGTTGACCGGTGACAGCACGGGTCGGACGGCCCGTCTCCGTGACCTCAAGTTTGCCTCATGTAGCCGTCTTCTCACCGTGCTGCAGCTGATGTTAGCACCTGTTGCGTCCCTCAGCTGACCCCTCAAGGTCACCGCAGTGGATGCCCTTTCCCTCTGGACGGAGAGGGCAAGGTAGCGGTCTTGCTGTCTTGTCGTTACTCTGGGTCGACCCGTGTGACGCCTTTCCTGGACTGCTCCAGTCTCATTGAAGTGCTCCAGCAGTCTCTGGATTGTGGAATGCGACACTTCAAGTCGTCTAGCAACTTCCCGCTGCGCTAGGCCTTCATCAAGCAGAGCGAGGGCTCTCCTCCGCTGCTCATCCGTCATCCGTCGTCTTGCAAGCATGGTTAAAACGAACCAAGAACGGGTCCTTTTTATCCTCGTCTGCGGGCAACTTTGGATGGAGTAGTGTTCAAAAAGGGCTTGCCTTGCACGTGCAAAGCGAATTTTGTCGCTACCTTGCCTGCGTCGTCAGAGAGACCCTGCTGAAGATTCGACAATTTCGTGTGGAAATTGTCTTCCTTGGGCCGCCCATTGCAAATCGGCAAATCCCCAAACACATGCCAAAAGGAAACTGCAATGTTGTCTGAGCTCTTATCCATTCAGTTACGGCAACGAATTGGAGAAAAGAGTAAGAGAAAATAGGTTATTTCTCCTTTCAAAAATTGACTCAAAAACGTTCCTGGCCCTTCAATAATGACGTGTAGTGTAACTGAATGGATAAGAGCTCAGACAACATTGCAGTTTCCTTTTGGCATGTGTTTGGGGATTTGCCGATTTGCAATGGGCGGCCCAAGGAAGACAATTTCCACACGAAATTGTCGAATCTTCAGCAGGGTCTCTCTGACGACGCAGGCAAGGTAGCGACAAAATTCGCTTTGCACGTGCAAGGCAAGCCCTTTTTGAACACTACTCCAGCCAAAGTTGCCCGCAGACGAGGATAAAAAGGACCCGTTCTTGGTTCGTTTTAACCATGCTTGCAAGACGACGGATGACGGATGAGCAGCGGGGGAGAGCCCTCGCTCTGCTTGATGAAGGCCTAGCGCAGCGGGAAGTTGCTAGACGACTTGAAGTGTCGCATTCCACAATCCAGAGACTGCTGGAGCGCTTCAATGAGACTGGAGCAGTCCAGGAAAGGCATCACACGGGTCGACCCAGAGTAACGACAAGACAGCAAGACCGCTACCTTGCCCTCTCCGTCCTGAGGGAAAGGGCATCCACTGCGGTGACCTTGAGGGGTCAGCTGAGGGACGCAACAGGTGCTAACATCAGCTGCAGCACGGTGAGAAGACGGCTACATGAGGCAAACTTGAGGTCACGGAGACGGCCGTCCGACCCGTGCTGTCACCGGTCAACAGAGTGCGCCGCATGACCTGGGCCAGGGAGCACGTGACCTGGACAAGGCAACAGTGGGCCCGGGTCTTGTTTTCGGATGAGTCCAGGTTCACCCTGACCTTTAACGATGGCCGGGCTCGGGTGTGGCGACGTCAAGGGGAGAGGTTCGCTGACGCCACTGTCCAAGAGCATAACCGGTACGGCGGCGGGTCGGTGATGGTGTGGGGTTGCATGAGCCGTGGTACCCGGACCCCCCTGCTCCCCATTGACGGCATCCTGAACGGGGTCCGGTACCGGGACGAGGTTCTGGCGGCCGTGGCACTGCCTGCGCTTGTGGACCTTGGTCAAGGCGCCATCTTCCAGGACGACAAGCACCTGCGCATCGAGCACGCCTTGTGACCGACTTCCTGGAGCAGCATGAAGTCGTCCGTATGGCCTGGCCAGCGTGCTCACCTGACCTGAACCCAATTGAACACCTCTGGGATGTGCTCGGGAGGCGCATCAGGGACAACCACCCCCCACCGGGCACCCTGGCCAGGCTGGTCGACATCCTGCAGATCGAGTGGGCGGCCATCCCTCAGGACACACTCCGTACCCTTGTGGGGTCGATGCATCGGCGCTGTGAAGCATGCATCCAGGCTCGGGGCGGACACACGCGATATTGAAAACAGATTGGCCAAATCTGACACTTTCTGTTTTTTGAAAAGGGGGGGATGTTCCTTTAAATGCATGTGCTGTTCACTAATGGGTCATTGTGCTAATTTCTTTTTCCAAAACAGGTGTGGAAATGATGAAATAAAACAGAATCAATTCTAAACATTGTCAATTATTTCAACTTAAAATTAGAGAGGAAGGAAGAAGTGGCCCTTAAATTATGATTAGGAGTATATAGCGCAATGATGTGCCGCATTGCGCACATTGAATATGGAAAGTGTACTAGCTAAATGGGAATTTACATGAAAAAATCCATCTTTCAGTGACTTTGCGAAAATATGTTCATGTCGTTAATTTCACGGTCCTGCCGGCTGTTCACACTCTTGTGTTTTGTGTTGCACCATCAGCGTGCATTCAGGACGTGCGTCTGAACAACAAGTGGCTACCCATGAAGTCCAGTGAGAACGCGGCCAGTACCGTGGCCAACTTCGTCAAGGCATCGAACGTGAAGGACGGCTGCACTCGTCCTGATGGCTGTATCAATAATCCCACCTGCCCTGCCAACATGGTGTGCATCCCACTGTGGGATCGATACAAATGCAGGTAAATGTGTGTGGCCCAGTCGTTTGTGCGTACGCGTGTTGCGCTCCTGTGATTCTGTGCACATGTGCATGGTTTGTATTGTCAGTCACAAAGTGAATAATAACCAGTTTGAAGAGAAGTCCACCTGACCGATATTTGGATAGCGCATGCATGCAAGCTGCTTGAACGTAGCATCCAGGATCTGGAAAGATACAACAACAAATTCATCGTGCCTGTTACATTATGTTTTCATAGAAAGAATAATTCAGAAGTACTTTACCTGACCTGGTCATGTTGCATATCTTGTCACGAAAGACCCATTTTAGAAATATTCACTTGATCTTGGATTTATTGTGTAGTGTCAGATGTCGGGTGGAGATTGATGATGATGATGATGATGATGATGATGTATGATGATGATGATGGTGGTGGTGGTGATGACAATGACGACACGATGACGACGAGACGACGACGACACAACAGACTCTCCTGTCATGAATGGAAGGCAGGCCCTTTGTGCCTGGTGCCTTGTCTTCGTGTGGGAGTTTGTTCACAGGCACTGCATGGGGAGGAGTTTTGCTGCCCCCAGGTTCAAAATCTGCCAGCCTTCTGCTGAGTAGATGCAATAGATGCCGTTATGCGCCGTTCAAAGAGAATTGTGGCCATGGTGCTCTCCTGTCGCCAGCATGTTCTGTTGTGGGTAGTGTCTTCCCAGGTAGTCATTTTGATGGCATGGCTGGTGGGGCTAGACTTCACAGTATCCTGTCAGTCTTTCTGCTTCAGCTTTCCACGTGGAGCATCTTGGAGGAGTTGATTGTCTTCCGTATGGACAACACGTACTCGTCCACTGAAAGAGGCACATTAAGTAGACAATGCTCGATAGTTGGACACAATCGATACTGCTGTCAAGCTCGCTAAGGCTTGAACTAGAGGGGAAAGACAGAGAAACAGACCTATCAGCTAACACACACGCTTATAACTAAATAAGGAAATGTTTGGACAAGTAACAGTTACACAAAGTTTATGTACTGAACCAACGAGACAACACGACGCATCATTCACACAAATCGCATATGCAAATACAGCATTACTAGGGGTGACACCACAAAACCAACATTTAAATACATTTCACATCTTCAAACCCCAGGATTACATAGAACGTTAGCAAAAACACACACTCACAGAAAATTTCAGTCCATACGACGATTTTGGTCCATAGGATGTTCTGATGCTAGGGTTTCTAATCACTAACGAGTCTCTCGTCGCTTGGCACACAAACAATGACCCAACCAAACACTGCTGTCCCCAAACGAGAAGAAAAAGGAAAAAAATAAAAAGATGAACAAAACTGCTGTGACAAACCCCCCTTCCTAAGGATTCAAATACTGAAGTTGAATTTAACAAATCAAAGGCACAGCAGTTTACTATGCGCAAAAATCAAAGCATTATACACTACGTACAAAAAGTTAAGGATCACTTGCACAAAAATTCATAACTTTCAAAATAAGAGCCAATGCGTTGAAGTTTGGCAAACATTTAATTCCATGCTTTAGCGATAACGATACTCAATTGCCTTCAATTTCGAGCAATCGTTTGGTGTGTACATTTGATCAAAGTGGGTACGTATCGAAATTTGATTTCCCAAAGTCATTGAAATCACAAGACAGGGCATTCTGATGCTCCCAAAAGTTCAGTAATGCGTGTAACCGCCATGGCTGTTCTGGCACTCGATGCAGCGAGTCATCGAGTTGACCAGGTTGGTGAAGATCCTCTGTGGAAGCGCCTGCCACTCAGCCTGCAGCATCTGGTAGAGGTGTTGGGCATCCCTGGGAGGGGGGTGGTTGCTCCTCACTTTGCGATCCAGCTCATCCCAGAGGTTCTCAATCGGATTGAGATCGGGACTGCATGCTGGCCACTCTCGTTGACTCCAGACTGCTGCAGGAAGTCGTTGACCACCCTTGCCCTGTGGGGGCGAGCGTTGTCATCCTGGTAGACAGCCGTCGGTCCCATCTGCTGCAGTGTAGGCACAGCCAGCGGTCGAAGGATCTCATCCCGGTATCGGAGGCCAGTCAGGTTACCCTGTACATGATACAAGGGTGTTCTGTGGTGAAGGCTGAAGGCCCCCCAGACCATTACAGAACCTCCACCAAAGGCCACCTTTTCTTGGACAGTGGTGTCAATAAAGCGTTGCCCTGGGCGCCTCCAGACCCTCAGTCGGCCGTCGTTGTGGTTCATGGTGAAGCGTGATTCATCACTGAACAGGACCTGGGACCATTGCTGACGTGTCCACCTCACGTGACGTCTGCAGAAGGCGCGGCGTGCTGCCCTATGGGCTGGAGTTAAGCGTGGCCGTACAGCTGGGCGACGAGAACGGAGGTTAAACCCATGAAGGCGGTTCCGTATGGTCTGCTGGCTGATTTGATGTTAGTAGCCACCCTCAGCTGCCTTCGAATGATGCTGGAAGAGGCTGTTCTTGTCTGCAGGGCTTTTCGTTCAATGAGACGATCTTCACGTGGGTTTGTCTTCTTCGGTCGACCAGATCTGCGTCTTTCATGGACCCTCCCAGTGGCTGTGAAACGTTGAATCAGTCTGACAATGACCGAGATGGACACCTGAAGTCGTCTGGCCACTTCGCTTGGGAACACCATCTTGGAACCATGCAACAGCTCGTCCCCTCTCAAATTCGCTCAATTTTCGTCGTGGAGGCATTGTCAGATCAGGCCTACTACTGGTGGAATGTCTTCTTATAAAGCCAAGCAAGAGACAGCATCTCACACATAAACAGCAGTGCTTGCACGTGCATAATGGTTTTTCCATCTGGCTTGTGCAATGTGTTCAGGCAGAACGGTCCAAAACAAGGTCCTTTTTCGCAAGTTTCCGCTTTTCCGTTTGCGGCCAAGCTCAGTAGTAGAGAATCCCGTGCAATTTTCGCACTAACACAACATCGCCCACTTACAGCTGAACAAGAATTCATAACAATTTGGCTGGACTGAGAAATAAATAACAGTAGCGAACTGAGTTTATTACGCACTTGTTTTCTCATAGTGATCCTTAACTTTTTGTGCGTAGCTTATATCGACAAACCTAGCCACCAAACTACACAACTACAGCAAAGGAGAGCAGAACTATTCACTGCTGGTTACATGCCTGACAACGACACCTATACTCTATACTCACATAACAGTGTTGACAAAATTGACTGACCACTGCATGCTAACAAGACAACCACTGTATATTTCACATAACTACGCTGACCAGCATTGAAATGACTGACCACTGCACCCGCTGCATACCGTCTGTAGTACAGGAAAACAAGCGTCGTCACACTCCTGGTTACATGCCAACAAACAGACCTCTACCATCTGTAGGACATGAAATCCCACAAGTGGTGACTCTGACCAGAAACTGGCCCTATTACACCCAAATGCAAACCGTCTGTAGCAGAAGGGGAACCAGACTCCAACTTGGACTAACACGAAACTATCACATCTTAAAAAAAACACACTCATCTGACCAGAAACTGGCTAGACCCCACTCCCCTAACTGCAAACCATCCATTGCAGAAGGGAGGCCAGACACCAACTGGACTCGTAACACCTTCACAGACACAAAACTTTTCCACTTCGAAGACATAAAGTCTAACTACAAGTGGAACCTCTGACCAGAAACTGGCCCAGACCCCACCCCCCTTAACTGCAAACCGACTGTTGCAGAAGGGGGGGGGGGGGCAGACACCAACTGAACTGGTAACACCCAAATTCATATCTTTAAAAGCCAACAAATAGCTCACAGAGCCCTGTTCACAGAACCAGCAGCAAAAAGCACGCAACAATCTATCCACACGGGTACCAGGCAATCCATGATTTAGCCTGCCAACAAGTTTACAGAAAAACTGTTCACACAAACAGCACCCAAAACACACAAAAGTTTACACACACCAGACCCACGTAAAACATATCTTAGGCCACAAACACATGTTGACAGAGCTGTTCACAATCCTCGTGCAAAAGCACGCAAAAATACACACACACAGGCACAGGTAAACCGTAACTGGACAGGTGAGTTTTGACCCAGTTGGCCAAGACTCCACACACACACTGACCCAACCAAACACCCCTGTCCCCAAACGAGAAGAAAAGGGAAAAAATAAAAAAGATGAACAAAACTGCCGTGACAGCTGCCATTTGTGATTTGATATTGCAAATGTTCATAGAATCTCCCATTGGCCCTTCCGGTTAACATTCATGATCTGTGATACTCTGTCAAAGCAAAATGAAGGTCCCTAGTATCATTGTCTTCATGTATCACGGCTCATTAGAACTTGTCAAGTATTCCATGGCTTCCGTGCATTGCTCCAGTCAATTTCACTTTCAGTCTCAGTTCCTCCAGCTTCCTGCCAGTTTACAAGTTTTGACAGATAGCCCATTCACTAAGCTCTTCGTTTAGTCCACGCTGACTAAACGTTGGTTCCTTCGACTTGGTACAAACACTGGCAAAAATGAAATGATTGCGTTCACCAAAGGTTTTGTGCACAAAGAAGCATCTTTCATTCACTGTTCTCACAAACTGTGTAACGGAAGAGTTATGGGGTGGGGGGGGGGGATGACAATATAAGTCACGAAATAAACCAGGTAGAACCCTCATCTTCCAATCTATTGCTTGGGTTCAGATCTGGCTTAACAAATGCATTGTGCGTGCATCCTCCTGTCCACCCAGCTGTGAATGGGCACCTGACCCTGCTTGAGGTTGGGAAAAGTAAAGCAGTGAAGGGAGAGGAGACGGGCACCGCCCTGATAATGCTGGCAACCAGAAAATTTGAGATCTCTCTTACTTAGGTCTCTGTCACCTCACAGGCCTTCAACTTCACGGTCATAGGACAGTCTTTTTACCTGTTTTTTGTCAGTGTCCTGTACTGATTGACAGTCTTTTTACCTGGTTTTTGTTAGTGTCCTGTACTGATTGACAGTCTTTTTACCTGTTTTTTGTCAGTGTCCTGTACTGATTGACAGTCTTTTACCTGTTTTTTGTTAGTGTCCTGTACTGATTGACAGTCTTTTACCTGGTTTTTGTTAGTGTCCTGTACTGATTGACAGTCTTTTACCTGTTTTTTGTTAGTGTCCTGTACTGATTGACAGTCTTTTACCTGGTTTTTGTCAGTGTCCTGTACTGATTGACAGTCTTTTACCTGGTTTTTGTTAGTGTCCTGTACTGATTGACAGTCTTTTACCTGTTTTTTGTCAGTGTCCTGTACTGATTGACAGTCTTTTTACCTGTTTTTTGTTAGTGTCCTGTACTGATTGACAGTCTTTTACCTGTTTTTTGTCAGTGTCCTGTACTGATTGACAGTCTTTTACCTGTTTTTTGTCAGTGTCCTGTACTGATTGACAGTCTTTTACCTGGTTTTTGTTAGTGTCCTGTACTGATTGACAGTCTTTTACCTGGTTTTTGTTAGTGTCCTGTACTGATTGACAGTCTTTTTACCTGGTTTTTGTTAGTGTCCTGTACTGATTGACAGTCTTTTTACCTGGTTTTTGTTAGTGTCCTGTACTGATTGACAGTCTTTTACCTGGTTTTTGTCAGTGTCCTGTACTGATTGACAGTCTTTTACCTGGTTTTTGTTAGTGTCCTGTACTGATTGACAGTCTTTTTACCTGGTTTTTGTTAGTGTCCTGTACTGATTGACAGTCTTTTTACCTGGTTTTTGTTAGTGTCCTGTACTGATTGACAGTCTTTTACCTGTTTTTTGTCAGTGTCCTGTACTGATTGACAGTCTTTTACCTGGTTTTTGTTAGTGTCCTGTACTGATTGACAGTCTTTTTACCTGGTTTTTGTTAGTGTCCTGTACTGATTGACAGTCTTTTACCTGGTTTTTGTTAGTGTCCTGTACTGATTGACAGTCTTTTACCTGGTTTTTGTCAGTGTCCTGTACTGATTGACAGTCTTTTACCTGGTTTTTGTTAGTGTCCTGTACTGATTGACAGTCTTTTTACCTGGTTTTTGTTAGTGTCCTGTACTGATTGACAGTCTTTTTACCTGGTTTTTGTTAGTGTCCTGTACTGATTGACAGTCTTTTACCTGTTTTTTGTCAGTGTCCTGTACTGATTGACAGTCTTTTACCTGGTTTTTGTTAGTGTCCTGTACTGATTGACAGTCTTTTTACCTGGTTTTTGTTAGTGTCCTGTACTGATTGACAGTCTTTTACCTGGTTTTTGTTAGTGTCCTGTACTGATTGACAGTCTTTTACCTGGTTTTTGTAAGTGTCCTGAATTGATTGACAGTCTTTTACCTGGTTTTTGTAAGTGTCCTGTATTGATTGACAGTCTTTTACCTGGTTTTTGTAAGTGTCCTGTATTGATTTAGTTTTTGACTAGAGTTCTTAACCCTGTAAAACGGTCGGTCCTGTCACTACACATTCCACACGTAGACGATGAAACCAAATGGAACATCACACCGAACGCGAAGCACTGCTGTATTTTGTACAGGTGTGCCCCGGGCTACCACGAAAAGGGCCCGCAGATGTGCGAGTCAGACTGTGTGCCCAACCCCTGCTTCCAGAACGAGACGTGCCATGTGGACACGGGAGAGGCAATGTGCAACTGCACTTTACCATGGACTGGCCGACTATGCAACATATACGTGACAGAGGAGGACGAGCCCAGTGTCGGAATGTCCGTCGGCGCCATTATCGCCATTGTCGTCTCCATCCTGGTAGTCATCCGTGAGTGTTGGGGGTTCTTGTGTGTTCATTTATCGATTTGTTTATTCATTCGTGTAGTTAGTTATTCATGCCTTCCGTTTTCCTGTCCTTTTTCTTGTTTCATACATTTCGACATCCTGTCTTTCTTTTTCTTTCTTTCTTTCTTTCTAATTTTTCTTTCTTTCTTTCTTTCTTCCTTCCTTTCTTTCGTTTTTTCTTTCTACTTCTTCATTCCTTCAGTCACTCACCTACCCTGTGCGAATGCTGGGGGATGGTGGGGGGGGGGGGGGTGTTGCTCTTTCAGTGCAAATAGAATCAGTATAAATTGTATCAGTATAAATAGTATCAGTATAAATAGTATCTCCAGTTTCTGGAAATTGTATGCTCGAAGTTTCATTTCTATCACTCTTTGTTTCTGCTTTGCTCCTGTGCTTTTCTGTTATTTCTCTCTGTAGTTTGCCTGCCTTGCTAGTCCATTTCACCGGTGTACGTTCTCATAAGGCCTGGCATGCTTTCTCTTAGGATTGATGACCAGATGCTGTATTAAGTGCGTCTTTGGCACTGAAGAAACGTGATGTGCCAACTTTAGGTGCTTTTTAGATATGTTTGTAGTCCTGATATGGCGTAGTTCGCTGAGCTTTAAATACTTATGATGATACTTATTGTTGCTGTTTAGTGTCGGATGGTAAGTGTACTAGCTAAACGGGAATTTTCTTGAGAATTCTTCTATTTGTTGTTTTCTTTCGTCCGTTGTCTGTTTATTCTTGTGATTTCTTAACTTGTTCATTCGTTTAGATGTTCCGTTCATTCGTTGCTTCTGTTATTCGATCATTCGTTTGTTCTTTTCTTCTTTGTGTTTCCATCCTCCCTTCCTTCCTTCTTTTCTTTGCTCATTCATTCATTCATTCATTCTTGATTCATATCTTCCTTCTTTCCTGCCTTCATTCGTTCAGTTTCTCAGTTTCTTTTTTGCATCCTTCCTTACCTGCCTGCCTGCTTTCTGGGCTTTCTTCCATCACACATGCGTACATAATTATGATCTTTCATTCTTTATTCGTTCATTCATTCATTCACTCATTCATTCATTCACTCACTCACTCATTCGTTCGTTCGTTTGTTCATTCATTCATTCATTCTGATCCAGTTTGTTTATTCATTATTCATTCTTTTTTTTTCAGGGATTCGTACGTTCATTCATTCATTCTGGTTCAGTTCATTCATTTCATTCATTCATTCATTCATTCATTCATTCATTTCATTCATCTTTTTCCAGGGATTCGTACTTCATTCATTCATTCTGATTCAGTTCGTTCATTCATTCATTCATTCGTTCATTCATTCATTCATTCATTCATTCATTCATTCATTTTTTTTCAGGGAGTCTTTCGTTCATTCATTCATTCCGATTCAGTTCGTTCATTCAGTCAGTCAGGTTGTTGTTGTTTTTTTCAGCGATTCGTTCATTCATATTTTTCTTCATTCACGCGCCCACTCACGTCTTGTCTGATTTGTGTTCTGATAGTGTTGGTGCTGCTTGCCTTCCTTCTGGTCACGTACTACATGCGTAAGAAGAACAGGGACGACTTTGACAAATTTGTCGTTGAGGAAGACGCCGACTTCGACATAAGAGAAAATGTGATGTTCTACGATGAAGAAGGAGCTGGTAAGCGAACAGTGTGGGAATGGGGGAGGGGGGGGGGGGCTCTAGGGGTAGAGAGGCATGTGGTGGGGCGTGCGTGTTTTGAGCGTTGTTTGTGTGTGTGTGTTGTGTGTGTGTGTGTGTGTGTGTGTGTGTGTGTGTGTGTGTGAAGAGAGAGAGAGAGAGAGAATCAGAATCAGAAATTGTTTAAGTAAGGCTAAAGCCTCATTTGAAGGGGTGTGAACGCATTACAAACATTATACAAACACAAAATATGATACATAGTCATTCTTGGATAATGCATACTTCAAATATTTTGGAATAATTACAATATAGGACCCGTAGTCAAACTTCAATATACAGTAGGAACATATAAATAAGTTTGACAGACACACATTACAGGAATTTCACTTTATGATAAGGCAACGAGAGAGAGAGAGGGGGGGGGAGAGAGAGGGGGGAGGCAGAGAGAGAGAGAGAGGGGGGGGGTTAACGGCATAAAGCTTCTATGCACCTTTGAAATCTTTTGTGTTTTGCTGTCGTAGAGGTTTGTAACCCTCCTTTGTGGGAAAATGGAGCGCTGAAGAAATCTTCACTGATGGTTAACAGTAGTACTAGCATTACTGTTTATTGTCGTCATTGACTTACCATTATCACAGTCATCAGTCGTCTTCAGCACCACTATGCTTCTTGTGAAAAAAAGATTGAGCACTTAATAAAGAACAGTGGTTATGACAATGGTGGTGGTGGTAATAATGGAAAGGTTAGTAGGTGTGTTGGTTGTGGTAATAATGGAAAGGTTAGTAGTTGTGGTGGTGGTGGTAATAGTCTATAAGGTAGTAGTTGTGGTGGTGGTGGTAATAGTCTATAAGGTAGTAGTTGTGGTGGTGGTGGTAATAGTCTAAGTAGTAGTAGTGTGGTTGTGGTGGTAACATTCTAAAAGTTAGTAGGTGTGGGTTGTGGTGGTAACATTCTAAAAGTTAGTAGTTGTGGTGGTAACATTCTAAAAGCTAGTAGTTGTGGTGGTAACATTCTAAAAAGTAATGTAGTTGTGGTGGTAACATTCTAAAAGCTGTAGTGTGTTGGTGGTAACATTCTAAAAGATAGTACATGTAGTTGTGGTGGTAACATTCTAAAAGATTGTAGTTGTAGTTGTGGTGGTAACATTCTAAAAGATAGTACATTTTAAGTTGTGGGTGGTAACATTCTAAAAGATTGTAGTTGTAGTTATGGTGGTAACATTCTAAAAGATTGTAGTTGTGGTGGTAACATTCTAAAAGCTAGTAGTTGTGGTGGTAACATTCTAAAAGATTGTAGTTGTGGTGGTAACATTCTAAAAGATAGTAGTTGTGGTGGTAACATTCTAAAAGCTAGTAGTTGTGGTGGTAACATTCTAAAAGATAGTAGTAGTTGTGGTGGTAACATTCTAAAAGATAGTAGTTGTGGTGGTAACATTCTAAAAGATAGTAGTGTTGTGGTGGTAACATTCTAAAAGTAGTAGTTGTGGTGGTAACATTCTAAAAGATAGTACATGTAGTTGTGGTGGTAACATTCTAAAAGATAGTAGTTGTGGTGGTAACATTCTAAAAGATAGTACATGTAGTTGTGGTG
Source organism: Monoplex corrugatus (assembly GCA_030674185.1). Taxonomy (NCBI): domain Eukaryota; kingdom Metazoa; phylum Mollusca; class Gastropoda; order Littorinimorpha; family Ranellidae; genus Monoplex; species Monoplex corrugatus. The sequence continues at coordinate 51,023,591 of JAPXFY010000020.1, forward strand.
GTAACATTCTAAAAGATGTAGTTGTAGTGTGGTAACATTCTAAAAGATATAGTAGTTGTGGTGGTAACATTCTAAAAGTTAGTAGTTGTGGTGGTAACATTCTAAAAGATAGTACATGTATTGTGGTGGTAACATTCTAAAAGATTAGTAGTTGTGGTGGTAACATTCTAAAAGTAGTAGTATGTTGGTGGTAACATCTAAAAGTTGTAGTTATGGTGGTAACATTCTAAAAGTTAGTAGTTGTGGTGGTAACATTCTAAAAGTTAGTAGTTGTGGTGGTAACATTCTAAAAGATAGTAGTTGTGGTGGTAACATCCTAAAAGTTAGTAGTTAGTGGTGGTAACATTCTAAAAGTTAGTAGTTGTGGTGGTAACATCCTAAAAGTTAGTAGTTTGGTGGTAACATTCTAAAAGTTAGTAGTTGTGGTGGTAACATCCTAAAAGTTAGTAGTTGTGGTGGTAACATCCTAAAAGTTAGATAAGTTAGTTGGTGGTAACATTCTAAAAGTTAGTAGTTGTGGTGGTAACATCCTAAAAGTTAGTAGTTATGGTGGTAAATCTAAAAGTTAGTAGTTGTGGTGGTAACATTCTAAAAGTTAGTAGTTGTGGTGGTAACATCTAAAAGTTAGTAGTTATGGTGGTGAATTTTAAAAGTTAGTAGTTGATGGTGGTAACATTCTAAAAGTTAGTAGTTTGGTGGTACATTCTAAAAGTTAGTAGTTATGGTGGTGATATTTAAAAGTTAGTAGTTGTGGTGGTAACTTTCTAAAGTAGTATTTAGGTGTGTTTAAAGAGTGTTGGTGTAACATTCTAAAAGTTAGTAGTTGATGGTGGTAACATTCTAAAAGTTAGTAGTTGTGGTGGTGATATTTAAAAGTTAGTAGTTATGGTGGTAACATTCTAAAAGTTAGTAGTTATGGTGGTAACATTCTAAAAGTTAGTAGTTGTGGTGGGTACATTCTAAAAGTTAGTAGTTATGGTGTGGTAACATTCTAAAAGTTAGTAGTTAGTGGTGGTACATTCTAAAAGTTAGTAGTTTGGTGGTAACATTCTAAAAGTTAGTAGTTGTGGTGGTAACATCTAAAAGTTAGTAGTTTGGTGGTAACATTCTAAAAGTTAGTAGTTGTGGTGTATTGTGTGTGTGGTAAATTCTAAAATAGTAGTTGGTGTAATCTAAAAGTTAGTAGTGGTGGTGATATTTTAAAAGTTAGAGTTGTTGTTGGTGTGTGATATTTTAAAAGTTAGTAGTTGTGGTGGTGATATTTTAAAAGTTAGTAGTTGTGGTGGTGATATTTTAAAAGTTAGTAGTTGTGGTGGTGATATTTTAAGTTAGTAGTTATGGTGGTGATATTTTAAGTTAGTAGTTTGGTGGTGATATTTTAAGTTAGTAGTTGTGGTGGTGATATTTTAAGTTAGAGTTAGTGGTGTGAATTTAAGTTGTAGTTTGGTGGTGATATTTTAAGTTAGTAGTTGTGGTGGTGATATTTTAAGTTAGGTTTGGTGGTGATATTTTAAGTTAGTGGTTGTGGTGATGATATTTTAAGTTAGTAGTTGTGGTGGTGAATATTTTAAGTTAGTAGTTGTGGTGGTGATATTTTAAGTTAGTAGTTGTGGTGATGATATTTTAAGTTAGTTTGTGATGATATTTTAAGTTAGTAGTTGTGGTGGTGATATTTTAAAAGTTAGTAGTTGTGGTGGTGATATTTTAAAGTTAGTAGTTGTGGTGGTGATATTTTAAGTTAGTGGTTGTTGCGGTGGTGGTGATATTTTAAAAGTTAGTAGTTATGGTGGTGATATTTTAAGTTAGTGGTTGTGGTGGTGATATTTTAAGTTAGTAGTTGTGGGTGGTGATATTTTAAGTTAGTATGGTGATGATATTTTAGTTAGTGTTGTGGTGGTGATATTTTAAGTTAGTTATGGTGATGATATTTTAAGTTAGTAGTTGTGGTGGTGATATTTTAAAAGTTAGTAGTTGTGGTGGTGATATTTTAAGTTAGTGGTTGTGGCGGTGGTGGTGATATTTTAAAAGTTAGTAGTTATGGTGGTGATATTTTAAGTTAGTAGTTGTGGTGATGATATTTTAAGTTAGTAGTTGTGGTGGTGATATTTTAAGTTAGTTATGGTGATGATATTTTAAGTTAGTAGTTGTGGTGGTGATATTTTAAAAGTTAGTAGTTGTGGTGGTGATATTTTAAGTTAGTGGTTGTGGCGGTGGTGGTGATATTTTAAAAGTTAGTAGTTATGGTGGTGATATTTTAAGTTAGTGGTTGTGGCGGTGGTGGTGATATTTTAAAAGTTAGTAGTTGTGGTGGTGATATTTTAAATTAGTGGTTGTGGCGGTGGTGGTGATATTTTAAAAGTTAGTGGTTGTGGTGGTGGTGGTAATAGTCTCAAAGTTAGTAGTTGTTTGATAGTCTGAAAGTTAGTAGTTGTGGTTGTGGTGATAGTGGAAACATTAGTAGTAGTGGTGGTATAACAGTAGCATCAGTGTAGAGTCATTCGTCTGGCTGGTATTTCATCAGTCTTTACAACATAGTCAACAGCAGCAGAGGAGGACTGAACACTTGTAAATTCTCAGTATCGATGGAGGTTGTAGTCGAGTAGGGGTAGTAGTAGACATTCGGGTATACTGTAATATAACAAATAGAGACAGTTGACGCCAAGGTGTCTGAAATGGTGTGAAATCACGGGGCTTTGAGCTCTTAGAGAGATGAAACGATGTACAAGTGGTCATTGTTGGAAGATTTATCATCATCAGAATCAGTTAACCCTTTGACTCCCGCAACCTATCCACCAACTGTAAAAACTTAACCTTTGATCCCCTCACCCTGTCCACCAACTGCCTGCAGGAAGCGGTGGGTAGGGTGAGGGAGTCAAAGGGTTAAATTTTTGTTTTGCTAGAATGATTGACGATGCAGCTGGTGGTGGTGGACATGGTGTGGGAGTCAAAGGGTCAACAAACCCCGTAGTGTCGTTGTTATTTTAATTGCCGTTGGATCATGTGGTGATTATTGTTTTAATTGGAAACCCTCTGGCTGTCCAGGTGAGGAGGACCAGGACGGCTTTGACCTGACCAAGTTGCCTTTATCTGCCTCGGAGACGGTCAGACCACCCACTGAAATGCCAATGCGTCGTACAGAAATGCCACGAGCCAGACGTCAGTAGTCTCCCTTTATGTGCCTATTTTTACAGCTGTATTCCTTTTCAAGTCGTTGCCTCTCTTGCTGTTTGTCACCCCCACCCCACCCCCACCTCCTTTTTTTCTTGGTATCCAGGCTTCTCTTTGTCCATTTACTCTCTTTTCTTCTGTCCAATTCTTTTGATTCCCTTTCTTCTGTGTATCATGTTACATCCTTGTCTCTCTTTTCGCTCTCTCTTACCCTCCTCTGCTCTCCCCTCTCTTCTTTCGTTTTCGCTCTCTCTTACTCCTCTCTCTCTCTCTTTCTTCTATCTCTCTGTCTCTTCGTCCACTATTTGTTCCCACTTCACACACACATTACACACACACACACACACACACACACACACATACACACACACACACATATATATATATATATATATATATATATATACATACATATATATATATATATTTATATATATATTCATATGATATATATATATATGTATACACACACAACACACACACACACACACACACACACACACACACACACACACCCCACACCACACCACACACGCACACACACACACATATATATATATATATATATATATACACACATATATATATATACACACACATTATATTTTATATATATACAATATATATATATATATACAGAGAGAGAGAGAGAGATGTATGTGTGTGTCCTTTCCCTCCTTTTGTGCTATCTCGTGTCTGTGTGTTTCTGAATTGTAAAGAAGGAGGTGCATATACGCCGTTTTCTTTTTGTTTCTTTCATGTGAAAAAAACGTGAGTTTCTCCCCTTCCCTGTTGTTGTTTAGTTTCGTTTAACCTTACAATAGTTTCATTGAGTGTATGTATGTATGTATGTATGTATGTAGCTATGTATGGTGTTTGTGTGTGTGTATGTGTGTAAGTGCTGTGTGTGTGTGTGTGCGCGCACGCGAGCGCGTGCGCGTGTGTATGATGTGCTATTTGTTATTTTGAAAGGTACGTTACTTCATTGGAATCATTTGATTAACTGATTCGTTGAATAAATAAAATAAAACTGCTAACTTATAACTCACCCTGATACAGACTGCGTATTGCTGGTGCGGTTTCACGTGGTGCCGGCCGTTTTCCACAATCTGTAAACAACATTATCAAGAACCAGAAAAAATACATGAAAAAAGAATAAGGACGCGTATTTAATACAACCAGACAAGACAGGCGCAAATTTTCGGCCTTGTCAAGAGTATGATCACAAACAAACAAATCACCAGATAAAAGATTAGGAGAAAAAGACTGACAACTTCCCTGCTGCTTCGTCTTGTGGGAGAAAAGGAATAAATCCTGGACGGAGCAGCAGGGAAGTTTCGGTCGTTTTCTTCTCATTTTTGTATCGCGTTGTTTGTTTGTTTGTTTGTGATCTTACGCTTGACAAAGGCCAGTTGGCCGAAAATTTGCGCCTGCCTTGTCTGGTTGTATTAAATACGCGTTCTGATTCTTTGTTCTTGCTTTTTATCTGGTTCCTGTTTGCTTGAACGCGGGCAGTCACCACTTGTTTTGGATAAGATAATCAAGACTCAAGATTCCACAGAATTCATACGTGTCTCGCTTTCGTGTGCAGGAGCTCCAGACGACCGTCCCGACGTGGGCGACGTCCTGCATGACCGTCTGGGTGACGCAGACGACGATCCTGATGCTCCACCCTACGACACTTTCATTTCCTTCGCTGATGAGGGAGCGGGCAGTGACGCCGGAAGTCTCAGCTCCCTGGGGTCCAGTAGTTCCGACGCCAGTCAGGACTATGATTATCTCAACGACTGGGGGCCCAAGTTCGCCAAACTGGCTGACATGTATGGCGCTGGACAGGAATAGAGTCTCTGGGCGTCTTGCTTGCTTTTTTATTATCTCTGCTCTCTCTATTTGTTTTAATGATTGATTTTTTTATAATAGGATGTGTGTGTTTTGAGATAGGGGTGGGGGGACTTGGGGAGTGTTGTGATGCGAATGTTTGAGGAGGAAGAAGAGAGAGAGAGACAGAGAGAGAGAGAGGGGGGGTGGAGAAAGAGAGAGAGAGAGTTGTATATTTTAGTGGAGATGTTGAGAGAGAGTGATCTAATGCAAGCGAAAATGAAAGCACAACAGAGAATACTAATCACTTCCAAAAAAACCCAGCAAATTAAGTATTTCTCTACATTTGTCTCCCACTTGTAATTAAGAATACTATTATGAATGTTTCCAAGAATAATGTTATGAATGTTTGTGAGATGACTATAATACGAATTGTTGATGTTTATCGAACGTGATTTTTTGTTTTTTTTTGGATTGAATGTTTTGTACATATACAACAAATAATTCTATGAATTGTAAGTTTAACCTTTTGTTGTGAAAATAACCCACAGCACATCATCGATAGCGGGGTTTCAGGGACTCATCTGCTTTGTTTTCATAGTGGTTTGTCTTCTCTCCCTTGGGGACTCTCACTGCCGATTGCTTCATAAGTCTCAAAAATTGATTTGTTTTCGATTTCATTTGATGATTCGTCAAATGATCATTTGTAAAATCAGACACGGTGAGTGAGAAAAAATAGCTGACAGTCAGTCTGCTTTCCTTCCATGACTGCGTGTGATACGGTTGCCAGAGAGAGAAAACTGTGGTGTGTGAGCGTGTGTGCGTGCGCCTATACTAATACGAGGTGGATTTTTTTTTCTTTCGTTGTGGTTGGAGTCACCAAGCTGGACATTTTTTTTTTTCCTGCTACAAGATGTACATTAGACATCGTTGTTTTTGTTTTGTTTTTGTTTTTTTTTTGTTGTTGGTTTTTTTTGTCGTGTTACAAGACATTACATATCACAGTGACATCATCTGAATTATCATCTGTATACAGACCACAGTGTAGCGAAGGAATACACGGGGCTTGTTACGCTGTATCCATAACCACGTAGCTTGTGTGAAAACTGCTTGTGCCTTTTAATTTTGTCCAAATACCACATCATTACACAGCTGTTTATGTAACACGAGACCTTTTTTATAGTTTTTTTTTCTGTTTAGGAATCAGAAAAACGGAAAAAAATGATTCCGATCCACCTATGTCTGTCTGTGTATAAAATATTGTGCTGAAAAAAAAGACCACTAGATTTGGGATGGGTTTTATTCAGACGGGTTTATGAACTTTATGAAGATGTATTGATTGATAGAAGTCCAAAAATGAAAATGCATCAAACATGTTTTCTTTTTAATTTTTTTTAACATAAATTAAATATGTCGGGCGATTTTGTGTTCTTCATGGTTACCCACATGTGTGGGTTGACTTGTGAGCTGTGACAGGTCAGACCTCATAACTTTAGCAGTCGTGAAAACACAATCTATATGAGTATGAATAGGTCACTTTAACACACAATATAAGGCGGGCGAATATTATTATGGTTTGATGACACTGTTTATCTATTTGTTTGTATCTTACCGTTATTACCGTTATTTCTTCTTTTGTTTATTTTTTGTTTACATCTTTGTTTTATTCATACCTTTCTTTGTTGTTTTCTGATTTACTTCAGTTTCCCTTTGTTTTCATGTGACTGTTTGTTTTTAACCAGGATTTTGTACAAACTTGCTTTGTTTTGTTAGTAAGCGTGCCTATTAAGGACATTTCACAACAGAATGTGATGCTGCTGTTAGTGAGAAATATTCTGTTTTGGTTTCATCGCTGTTTTGACATCTGATTTCTCTGGTCATGTATCGTTCTATGTGGTCTTCTTGACATTCCATTTGACGGTTGTACATCTCTTCATTTTATGATTCTTTTCTTTTAGTCTTCTTGACATTCCATTTGACGGTTGTACATCTCTTCTATTCTTTAGATGTCTATAGAAGTGGTTTAGTGAGCCTTGTTTTCATTTTCTGTGTTGTGTTGGTTAAAGCTGTATTTTCTGGTGATGTACATGAACAAGGTTGTGATAAGGTGTGTGGAGGTGAATGAGGTGAGAGGGGATGGTACAGTCGGTATGCTCTGACTGAACTGGCCTGTCATACTATCACCCTCATCGTCCACTGGAATCGCAAGAAAACAAAAAAGCCGTTTTCATCCATGCAGCCTTTTCGAAAGTATGTTTGTTCAAGCATTTGGTATTCATTATCATGTGAAATTGTCACGAAGCTTTCCAATTATTCTATGCAAGTTCATGGTAAGACATCTTGGAGATAATTTTATTATTATCATACATCTCTGCCATATCCGACTAATGCAGATATCTTGGAGATAATTTTAGAATCATACACTCTCCATGTCCGGCTAATGCAAGGTGGACACGACCGCTCTGTGTTTGGCCGTTATCTAACCCAGTGTTTACCGAGAATTCGGCCAAAAGATGCCTCAAGGTGGCGTTCCATATATAATGTATTTCATGAAAGTGCATGGTATGACATCTTTGGGATAAAATTCATATCTTGAAATTGCCTCATAAGTATTGAAATATTGAATGGTATATATATATTTCGTCAAGGAAGTGTTTTTTTAGCAGTAAAACCACCCTTTAAAGTTGCCACAGAAAGAAATTGCATTCTGTTTTTGTCAACAATGAAATCACAACTGCATTACGCCCATCTTTCTCGGAGCAAGACATGATTGGAATCTGCTTCAGTTATAATGTGAAGTTCTTGTATTGTGCTGCCATAATGAACCATGAACGAAATGAAGCCCGTTAGGCTTATGTAGCAATAAGACCTGCCTGTGATTTATGTGGTTTTTTGGTTTTTTTTTTTTGTTTTTTGTTTTTTTAATGTCAGGATCATTGTATCATACACTGGCTGAAACCCAAACCTACGATTGGATACCTTCTGTCTGAAACTTGTCATCCACACTCATCAGTCATATTTCTTCTTCTCAAACAATGGTGCTGATCAGGATGAATGAAAGCATGTCTATTTACTTGAGTCATATCCGTGATTGAGTATGATCACAAGATTCCTCCATGTTCATCCATGTGACTTGAAAGAAGAGCAGACATGCAAGATCAAACTTTTTGTACGTGTGTCTAAGGATTTTGGTTTGTTTGTTTGTTTGTTTTTTTGTATTATGTTCTCGTTTGTTAGTTTTGTTACTTGTTTCGTTTTGTTTTTCTGCGTTTCCCATCGCTGCATTGGTATCCAGATTGTTAATGAGAGTTCCTGATTCTGTGTTTTTAAATTTGTATGCTTTATTTTTCATTGATCATTCTTCCAGAGCTGATTGTGTCGATGGTTGCTAAATTGTTTTTAGCATCTTTTACTTTTCATGTGTACATTCACATTAAAGTTAGTTAGATGCATGTAGTTATTAATATTCAAACGATTTTATGATTCATAAATGGAAGACACAGCTCCAAGTCCCTCTT
>JAPXFY010000020.1:51039594-51047094 GCA_030674185.1 Monoplex corrugatus
TATATAGCGCAAAATCTTGATAAAATCAAATCTAAGCGCTGAAGCAGACACACACGCACGCACGCACGCACGCACGCATGCACGCACACACACGCACGCACACACACACACACACACACACACACACACACACACACACACGCATGGCTATAAATGGGGAGAAAGAATAAAAGCAATAAAAGCAAGAATAAAAGCAATGGAAAATTATAGAGAGCATAGCATATACAATTAGGCCTATATATTATGACCATGTGATTCCCCTCCGAGCGGAGACAGGCTGCAGAGGGGGGGGGGGGGGTTGAGTGAGGTTAGGATTTTATGCGGAGGAGAAAAGGTGAGTTTTGAGAGCGGACTTGAAGGAGACAAAAGTAGGTTGCTGACGGACTGAGAGAGGAAGTTTGTTCCAGGAGAGTGGACCAGAAACAGAGAAGGCTCGTGGACCATAGGTATTGAGCTTAGTGCGTGGAAAGCGAAAAGTCAGAGGATCGGAGGCAGAGCGGAGGGTACGTGAGGGAACATAGATCTCAAGTAGGCTTGACAGGTAATCGGGGGCTGCGTTATTGAGGCTTTTGTAGCACAACAACAACAACAACAACAACCACAAAACAACAATGACGACGACGACGACAACAACAACAACGACAACACCAAAATAATAATAACAATAATTTTAATTTATTATTATTATCATTATCATTACTACTACTGCTGCTACTACTACTACGATAACAGTAACAACAACAATAATAATAAGAAGAAGAACAACAACAATAATAATGATAATAAACTGTGACCTTACCGTTTCAAAAATGTATCGACTATTCTTAACAAATAACAACAATAACACAAAACCAACGTAACAGGCATGGCAGTCAAAAGGATAAGACAATCAACATCCAGTCAGACTTCAGACCAGGTGGGTAAAGGGGTGCACAGTTTTCCTATCTCCTGGGTCAACATGTATGCAGACCTGCTAGTATTTAACCCCCCTCTTCTGTGTATACGCACACAGAGCATCAAGTACGAACGTTAACGATCCTGTAAGTCATGGCAGTCAGTGTTCTGTGGCTTACGTAAACATGAAAACACCCAACATACACGCCCACCGAAGAACGAGTGTGCAGACTGTGCAATGACATACCACCTGCGCAGTGTTGGCAAAATAACGTGTATACACGCATCCGAGAAACATCGGGATACTTGAATAATTGTTAAAAGTGTGATCTCACCCGCTCAGAAACGTAATATTTTTTAAATATGCATAATGAGAGCACCAAGTAGACCCAGGGAGAGAATGCTGGACGGACTTGCAGAGTGGCTGGGGATGAGGAGGGTGGGGGATATGCTAGGGGCAACGAGAGATAGAGATGGTTGGAAGTCCATGGTCGCCAACGCCATGCGGCAAGGCACCTGATGATGATGATGATGGTGATGCATAATGATATTTTATACACTGGAAGTTTAAATAGGAACACCAAGATCTAAACACATGTCAACATTTCCCCTAATAAACCCGTTTCACAAACCACATCCCTTTGCTGAACGATAATCAAGCATCAACGAACAACGTGATAACAAATTATATCAATTTATACATACATGGCAAGAATTATTCACATAGAAACAACCTATAACTTACAAAACATATACTACAATATTCTATCAATGATGGTTTTATTATGTACATCAAAATTCAAGAATATGTCACGAAGAAAATCTGTATTCTACGGGGAGAACATTGGCATATAGTTGTTCCACTGAACATTATAAACATGGACAAGTGAAAGTTTAGTTTGGCATTATATTGTTCAATTTTGAATCTCTTATTTAGCATTCGTAATACTTATTTAGTCAATTATGTATTTACGTAATCTAGTGACATACTTAAGTGGGGTTTTGTCCCCAAGTAGTAGGGTATTAGGCGTCAGTGAGTTGTGAATTTGATGGAAACAAAACAATACCTTTGTGGGGGAAGGTAGGTGGTTGGCCAAAGTGCTTTTGTGAGAAGGATCAGAGATAAGCTAACACTGATAAAGCTATGGATTGTAGTGATTGCAGGCCCGTTTTGACACATGACTTCACACGTTGAAACAAGTGTACTCTGTGCGGGATATGCATGTCTCTACGTATCTAAATCATGTTGCCCTCTCTGTCTCTCTCTCTGTTCTCTATTTGTCTGTCTGTCTGTCTGTCAGTCTCGCTGTCTCTCTTTTTGTTTAGATGGTTAAAAGTGCACCAGTGCTCATCTCTCTGCCTCTCTCTGTCTGTCTGTCTGTGTCTGTCTCTCTCTGTGTCTCTTTCTGTCTGTCTATCAGTCTACTGTCTGTCTGTCTCTCTGTCTCTCTCTGTCTAGATGGTTAACAGTGCACCAGTGCTCATCTCTCTGTCTGTCTGTCTCTGTCTGTCTGTCTGTCTATTTGTCTGTCTGTCTGTCTGTTTCTCTCTCTCTCTCTCTCCCTCTCTGTCTGTCTGTCTTTGTCTAGATGGTTAACTGCATTAGTGCTCATCTCCCTCTGTGTCTGTCTCTCTGTGTCTGTCTCTGTGTCTGTCTGTCTGTCTCTCTCTGTGTCGATCTGTCTCTCTCTTTCTCTCCCTCCCTCTCTTTCTTTGTCTAGATGGTTAACAGTGTACCAATGCACCCCTCTCTCTCTCCCTCTCTTTCTTTGTCTAGATGGTTAACAGTGCACCGATGCACCCCCCCTCTCTCTCTCTCATAGACCCTATGCAAAACCTCTGTCAAGTTCATGTGAAAAAGCTCTCGTGTGTGTGTGTGTGTGTGTGTATGTGTGTGTGTGTGTATGTGTGTGTGTGTGTTGTGTGCCCGTAAGTGTGCGTGCGTGCGAGTGTATAGGAATGTGTGCATATCTTTGTGTTTTGTTTCTCTGCTTGTTCGTTTATTTTGTTTGTTTAATTTGTTTGTTTTCAATGAATCTAAAAAAACCCAAAAACAAAAAAACAAAAAAACTACAAATAAACGATGATAATACAGACAGACAAAACACAAATAATAGGGTCACGAAGGGAACGAAACTTGTGTCATCCGGAACGTGATCGATTGAATTGTGTCCCTTGATGAAGTAAGTTTCAGAGCGTCACGTTTTATTGTGAGAGCTGCATCTGATTTCTTGATATGTTCTCTATAGTTTAGTTCTCTCATGACTAAGAGAGACGTAAATATGCCAGTTGTATGTAAGCCTACAATACCCAGGACAGATTTTCAGGACGAAGAAAATGTAAGACAATCGTTTTTAGGGACTGTATATTTCAATGACACCAAACAAATTTGTTATGGAACCTCCTGTAAAATTTAGTCTCCTTCTGTTGTTTGTTGCTGGGTGTTCTTAAAAAAACAACTTGGATAATACTGACCCAACATAGCCAGCTCTATTCAGCAATGAGACGCAAATCTGTCCTAGGTTTTGTTCAAACTGAAGTTCAAAGGATCGTAATGCCCACATTTTCTATTATTTTAATTATTATGATCCAATTTTTTAAGTCACAGATGAAAGTGGGTCATCCACCACTTTGGTTCTTAGTAGGAATTAAACTGGTGGACGGGATGAGAAGGTGAAAAGACTGATCTACTGCTTTGAATGCTGTGGTATGGCCATCCAGGTATGGGGTCAGTGATTAAAGAAAGATGAGACATACACTCTTTCTCGGCTTTTTTTGTTTTTATGAGGAATCCATTACAAAAAGAAACATCAACATAGAATGCACGGTTTCGATATGACGCCTGAATAGGTATAGCCACTTACTTTTTTCTTTTTCGATCTTTCTTCCTTTTTCTTTTTTTGTTTTTTTTTTCTTTTTTTTTGGGGGTGGGGTGGGGAGGGGGGAGGATTGTCAGGATTTTTTTTTCAGTGGGGGTGGGGGAGGGAGGGGATTGTCAGGATCATCGAACTATTTTCTTTCTTCATATTCTTTCTTTCTTTTGTGGTGTATCATTCTTGCAGGTAACACACGAATTTTGCTCCCTCGCCTGTTAGAAATGTGTAGCTCTGATTATTGGTTTAGGTCGGTAGGCTCTAAACGAACACTTGAGGCCATGAAGTGGTTAGTTTACAGCTCTCTGCAATCTGACGCTTGTGTCCCACTGGCACTTATTATGTGCGACCTCTAGTCCACCAACATGTAAATGCAAACTTGACCCTGCTTAGGCCCTGTAATGGGGCAGGTAAGGAATCCCGATGGAGAAGAGATGCATGGACACCGCCGTCATGACCCCGAGAAAAGGTCAAATTAGTAATATCTCACTCTCAGACGACCTCAGGTTCACGGGTCGACCTTTCATAATCGTACTACGCACGTCGATCTAGTAATGATTCCTTTCATCAACATTTGTAAATAACTGTCACAGCTGATGGGCTCGGATAACATTCACCACAATTAACCGCTTTTGCCACTTAATTTAGGCGAACAGCGAAAGGTCGAATGAACAATGAATGCAACCAAGGGAGTTTTCTCTTTTTAGCTCGGCATGAGGTCAATGCAAACATCGTTTCCACCACTGCGCAAGCGCACTGGCCCACAAACCGCGTGCTTTGTGTTTACATTTGCCAGCTGTTCCGTCTGCTCGCTGTGTGCAGAAGAGCTAGAACAAACGAACGAAACTTGCCTCTCGACGGTTCATACAGTTGCCAAGCTGCTGTGTTGTGTGCAAGGAAGAATAACAGACTTGTCTGCCATGTAAGCGCCAAAAATACGTCGGCAACACTCTTCAATAGCAAATTTTGTGTTGTATGTTCCAAACACGTTGATGGCCTCGACACGAACGAGAGAAACAAAGGGAGGGAAGTGAATCATACTTCTGATCAATCAGCAGACGACAGTAATCCAGATCAGATGCAGACAAAATAAACGGCTGCAGTCTTTGTTTTCGATGGGCCGAGCGTTTTCAGAACTGGTGAACTGGTGTGTGGGTCAGACCAGGATGAAGGCTGATCATGAAGGTAAGCTCTGGAAATGTTTGGTGATATGGTTTTAGATAACTTTATTCAAATTATTGAGTCCGGAAGACGCTACTTTAGTGACTAGTCACTTGTGTCAACTGATGAACAGTGAGAGTGGCGAAACACAGGACTTCACATACAGTCTGTGCTAAAACTATGACTGTATTCATATCGCTTTCTATATTATGGCTCGTGCTTGTGTATGTGTGTGTGCATCGCATGCATGAGAGAGAGAGAGGGAGAGGAGACTCAGTGGGTACATGCAGCATGGCTACATATCCCTCCTCTCTCCTGTGTGTGTGTGTGTGTGTTGTGGTGTGGGTGTGTGTGTGTGTGTCGCGCATGCTAAAATTCACAAGCACTGGTATGTATGTCTAATCATCTATTAAGTACTAACACAGTAACACAGGATATATACCATTAGATTTGGCATTTTCAAAGTCATACTATTGTATAAGACTGTTAGCAAACTGTGTTAGTGTGTAGAAAAATTATACTGTCTGACCATGATATGTATAATTGATCTATATGTCTATGTAACTGAAAATGACCATAAATAAAATTCCTTACAAAAGAAATCTGAAAAATTCTGTGAATCTTCTGGTTCAGCACTATCTCCAACTCACAACTATTTGCCAGATGCAATCAAGACAGTATGGACTCTGTTATCATGAAAAGAAGACAGTGATGAATTTGACCCTTCATCCAAAGAGAGCAGGATATGTCATTGGACTGCTCTTCAATGGACACCAGAAGTAAGACATAAGAAAGGAAGACCTGAGTACACCTGGTAAGAGGAAGATCTCAAGGTCTGTAAACACACTTGGGGTACTATATATGTATAGAAGCTGGCCATGAACAGACAGGCAGAGAGTCCTCATTGCTGCCCTACTTGCCAGTGACATAATAAGTGTTAAGTAAATAAGTAAGTAAGTTAAGTAAGCAAACAAGAGAGTTAAAGGAAAAAAATAATATACATATATTACTATTGATAACTTTATGGTGAAGTGATAAGAAAAATATGACTGTGATGTTACATGATACGTGTATTTTTAATTTCACTTATGACCATAAGTGAAATCACTGTGATATTGGAGAATGTAGACTCATTCTCAACGATACCAAACTTTATATAAGTACTACTTCCCTTTACTACAGTTTGTGGAGTGCCCAAAAGGCATAGCCTGCTTATACTAAATTGCATACTCAATAACATAGCCTAGCTATGTTGTAGAATATATTAATTGTTATATTGTGACTGCCTGTAGAATAAACTATGACTATACTGAAGATTATTCCATACTGTATGTATGACTATAATGTAGAATACACTATACTGTATGACTAAACTGTAGAACATAGTAATATGATTGTACTGTAGAATATACTAATATTACTATACAGCATGACTATATTGCAGAATATACTATACCAGATATCATATGACTGTTTTGCAGAATACATGATACTTCATATCATATGGCTGTACTGCAGAATACAGTATATACTATATAGTATGATTGTACTGTAGAATATACTCTTCTTTGTATTATCATATTGTAAAATATACATGTTCTATACTTTGAATGATTACATTGTAGAATGTTCTGTACTGTATCAGTGTATGACTGTAATTTTGAATATACTGTGCTGTATGACTGTAGCATAGAATAGTAGGTAGGTGTTCGTCTGTCGTCGTCGACAATGACCACGGCTTCATGAAGTTGCCTTGAGCCAGTGTGTCCGGAGGTGACCGACCAATCCGATCCGGGCACAAGTAGTACTATTACATAATTAGTAGTATACTCTATTGTACTGTAGAATATGCTATACTTTCTATGACTACCCTGTAGAATTACTGTTCTGAGTGACTGTGCTGTAGAATATGAACCAGTCACCATGGTATAGTGATTAGCGCAACTTACTACCAGCTGAAGGTAGTGGGTTCAAATCCCTGTCAGTCCCTTCAAAATCATTGAAGGATTTTTCAGCTCCAACCGGCTCCTACCCAGACTTGAGGGTGCTATGGGCACATTGGGGAGACTGGAACCACACAGGTGAGTTTCGTCCACTTCATGGATGTGTCATTGACAGTGTTGCTCAAATCTTCTGACCAATACTGCAGGTGTCAGTATCTCAGTCATCACCAGGATATGTTATGAAAGTGAGCGTAGAGTACAGCCCCAGTCACATCGTCTCAATCCTACATGGAAGTTCATAGCATCATGGTTATCATCCTCATTGTCATCATCATCATGGCACCGGAAAAATGTGCCAGCATCTTTACCCATTAAGATGTGTAGAAAATGGAGCATAAAGAGAGAGAGAGAGAGAGAGAGAGAGAGAGAGAGAGAGAGAGAGAGAGAGAGAGAGAGAGAGATGTGAGCACAATGAAAATCTTCCAAGGTGCGATGATCTTCTTGAAAAAAATAATGTAGAAACTGGAAGGTACTATTCTTTGTATCACTGTACTGTATAATAATATATACACTATTGTATGACTGTACTGCATAATGTACTATATTGAATGACTGTCATCATCATCATC
>JAPXFY010000020.1:51049594-51057094 GCA_030674185.1 Monoplex corrugatus
TTCTGTGCCAACCCTAGTATGGATACTGGGGGCTGTTTTATTGTATATAGTAGCCCCATCTTCAGGAAAGTATGCCACAAGAGATTGAGTCTTTCTATCATATTTTGTTTTTGTAGTATTCATTTTTTTCTTATATTTTTCCATAGTGGTCTGCTCATATGTCTGTAAGTCTGCTTTTTGTCCGAATGAAGCTAACTACTGAAGAGAGAGATTATTGGATGTGCATCAGCATATTATATTGCCAGCATAGTTTGACCCAAACGACCTAAACAACGTGCATATCATCATCATCAGGTGCCTTGCCGCATGGCGTTGACGATCATGGACTTCCATCTGTCTCTATCTCTTGTTGCTTCAAGCATCTCTTCCACCCTCTTTGTCTTCAGCCACTCTGCAAGTCCGTCTAGCTTCTTCTCCCTGGGTCTACCTGGCGCTCTCTTTCTCTCCAGCTTTCCCATTGTGACCAGGTGCTCCAATTCCCCTTTCCTCATAAAATGGCCTGTAAATGTTAACGTGCATATAAGTATATCAAATAGAGTTTAGAGTTTGGAGTTTATTCAGTTTCAAGATAGATTCATTGTGCTTGGACAATTCTGTATGCGCTCCATCCAATCTGTTATCTGGCATGCCCCCCTGAGCCTGTGCAAAATCATGTACATGTACTGGCAAGGTCTTGAAATGGAGGAGGTGGGAGCAAGACCTGTGAAACCCTAAGCTGACACCACCAGAATGATCGAACCATTAATAAGAAGTGCAGTGGACATGTAAGGTTTTATACTGCAGGGTGGGACTGAACTAGAGATATCAGACCTTGAATCCACGGCAATATTACGAGAAGCAGCCAATCCGTGCATAACAGCGCTCAAATGTAGAGGAAAAAGGCGACACAGCGTGTGATAGGCACCATACGCACCACACTGCCAGTGCCATGTGATAGGGACCCAAAGTAAACACGGCAAATACCATGCGCTAGCAAAAAAAAAAAAAAAATAACCCGACGTTTTGGGGGAGATCTTCATGAATCTGTCTAGCTTACAAGTACACAGAAGAAATGGCTCATGACCAGTGTCTTACATACGCACAAAACCTTTGATTTACCAGCTAATTGTTGCCTGTTCATATGTTATGACAAACGCTTCCACCCCTACACATATCCCACACCCACAGCCCTCACTCACCCGCTTCCCTACCCCAGCCCTTTTCATACACATACAGTTCAAAGCCCGGGGGGGGGGGGGGGGACTACCATTTTTCACGTGGTTAATGAGAGTAGCCCTAAGTGTTTACAATATACAAAGATGACTATAGATGCCTGCATACATTTGTATACGTGCATTCATATATGATAGATACCCGGTTCACACACACACACACACACACACACACACACACACACACACACACACACACACACACACAAGAGAACAGAGAGAGAGAGAGAGAGAGAGAGAGAGAGAGAGAGAGAGAGAGAGAGAGAGAGAGAGAGAGAGTTTTAGTTTAACAGTCTAGTCCTCTTGACTGCAATTTTGGACATGCGATTCATGCATATTCTTTTTTTTCTTTCGTAAGTGTAGAATATTCTAAAAGTAACTATGACATAGAAGTGCTTGAAGCGCATGTGGCCAGTTCTGGCCGGTTTGAAAACCGCTTCCAAATGTCCATTTCATTACTGGCTGGTTCTCTGGGGTTTTTTTAATCGAAAAGGGAAAAATCAAATAGAGGCAAGAGATCGATGAATATTTCAGGATTCAATTCAACTAATAAGATCGTTGTGTTTACTCAGCTTCTAGCGATCCCCTGTGTGATGTCAGAGGCTATTTCAATATAAATAGTACCACCACCACCCCCTCCCCACTGCGATCTTTAGGAAATTCAGTGCTAGAAATTTCCTCTTTTCTGTCATTTTCTCTGTCTACTTTGTTCCTTTGCTTTCTGTCGTCTCTTTCTATTATTTTCAGCCTTGTGGTCTAATCACCTGAATGTGTTCTATAAAACCTTACATATATTTATTTGGAGTGATAATTGGGTGCATTTATTAACCGTATTTTTGTCTCTACAAAAATGTGATGTGCAGAAACAATTTTTGATACATAGGCCAGTTTTTATGCGTATTTTAGTGTACTTAGTTATGTTTGTATACTTGTATTCAGATTTGTTTGTTTAACCGCCCTGGTGATAAATTAGGCAGACTGGTCAACGCAAGGGGGTACTCTTAGGACCTGTGCTCAAATGCTTTGATATGTGTACTTATTTTTCTGTTCCAGGTATTTTTGTTTAGGTCAGTGAATGTTGTGTGTGTGTTGAGATAGCCATAGCCATGACATGCTCTGCGCAGTGGGCTGGGTTTTAAACAACAACAACAACACACAACACATCATCATCTCATCATCATCATCATCATCATACAACAACACAGCAGCAGCAACAACAACAATATAATAATAATGATAACAAGTCATAATGCTGCTGCTGCTGATGGTTATGATGGTGATGATGATGATGATGATGATTGATGATGATAATTATAATGATATTAATAATGATGATATAATAAAAACTTCTAATGAAACATTTTTAAAATCATAAAATATTTATTAGATCGACAGAGAGTTGGCTTAGCCTACATATCACTGGAGAGAGAGAGAGAGAGAGAGAGAGAGAGAGAGAGAGAGAGAGAGAGAGAGAGAGAGAGAGAGAGAGAGAGAGAAGGTTGGGGGGGAGGGGGTTAGTCATAAATTAGCCGTTTCATGACTAATTTTCATGGAAAGAAAGACGGAACAAAAAACGCTAGGGTTATTGATCAGAATCTTCCGTGTCACCCTGCCCTAAAACTGCTGAACCTCATTCACACTTCTTTGTCACATCTCCCGTCGGCAGACCCTTAGGTTGAGTCATCCATTGTGCAGTGACAGAAGGAGAATCGTGTGTGTGTGTGTGTGTGTGTGTGTGTAAGAGAGAGAGAGAGAGAGAGGAGAGAGAGAGAGAGAGAGAGTTTTGACAATGTATATATATCTCAGTGTCTCTCATGAAGGGATACAAGTACATTGTCAGCTTGATTATAATTTTCATGACATTTTTAGACCATCACTGCGTATATGTTTTATTTTCTGTGACACAGCACTAGGTATAATCTTAGCATTAAATACTTTGTAAAGTGATGAATTTCCTATTGTAGTTTCCTGTTTAGAAGCCATGCGCAAAGTGACTAGTGTCTGAACTCCCTTTGTATGAATACGCACTCAAATCATCAAATACACACGTTTAAGATCCCGTGAGCCATATCAGTGATTAGTGGTTTATGGAAACACGAAGACACCAGACATGCACGCATAGAGAGAAAAGTATGCGGACTACAGCAACAGAACACAGAAGTCTGCAGACTACGGCAACATAACACTTGCGCAGTGTGGGCTAGACAACGTGCATTCACACAACCTTGTAAACATAGCTCACATCGAAAACAAACAAACAAACATACAAACAAACAACAAACAAACAAACAAACAGACAGACAGACAAACAAAAAAAGACTTGTGGGCCAACTTTTTTTTTAAGAATCAGTCTGCCTTACAGCCCTATTTTGGGGGCATAGACGAATAATTGTGTTTGCAGTTCTGTATTGTTCATACTCTGTCCTCTCTGTCTCTTTGTTTTTCTGTCTGTCTGTCTTTTTCTCTCTCTGTCTCTGTCTGTCTGTCTGTCTTCTGTCTCTGTCTGTCTGTCTCTCTCTCTCTCTCTCTCTCCTTCCCCCAACCTCTCTCTCACCCTCTCACTGTCTTTGTGTCTCTCGCACATGCATACACACGCGTACGTGCACCAAAATCACGATGTTATTACAGGCTAAAACATTGCAATTTCTGCCAAGTTTCACAAGCATTACAGCGACAGTACAGCATTATTTTTCACCCCTTGTTCTTCAGAAGGAACTGCCACCCATCAATCAGGAAAGAGTCAGACAGCTGTCGGGTCTGTACCCACGGCTGGCATTTACAAATCCACGCAGAGGCACACAGTTTAATCCCAGCCTTAGCGGAACCAACGGCATTTATCACGCCCGTGCCGCCATTCGTTCCGTGCGTCGTTTGGAGGTGTATGTCCATCTGGGATATGACCCTGCCGTCTGGGTTAAGCGTGCACCTGAGTAGGCTACCTATTGACTAGATTGAAAGTATTATCAATGTTTGCAGGTGATCTTGATAAGAGACTTAGTACGTGTGGGCATTTTGTGATACGGAGCGGTTCATTGATAGCTTTTCTGTTGACGGTTGAAATCAGTTGTAATTTTAAGGTCTGTGGTCTCTTTGTGTGTGTGTGTGTGTGTGTGTGTGTGTGTGTGTGTGTGTGTGTGTGTGTGTGTGTGTGTGTGTGAGAGAGAGGAGAGTAGAGAGAGATGATGAGAGAGAGAGAGAGAGAGAGAGAGAGAGAGAGAGAGAGAGAGAGAGGTGATTAGTTCCACTTAGCTATCAAGAGATAAAATCGGATATTAAACGACGCATTTTCTGTGATACTACGTCTGCCCAAACATGTGGCCACAGAAAATTGCAATGTCTATGAATGCCTCAGCGATAGTATTTTTGATATGAACTGAAACTTGCAATCCAGAGATTGGACTGTTTGCTTTGAATGCTTTACAAATGAAAGTGCAATGTTTACTACCTTAGAAGTGTATATGTAACGTGAATCTAAAGAATCAAGTACATGTTTCTCTAGTATGAAATAAAGTTTAACTGGCACGTTGTAGATCTGTGTGTACATGTACAACTATCTTCTTTAGCATGACCAAGCAAGAGTCGATTTGAATGGATTAAAAAGAAATGTCACGCGAACTGCATGCACGCGACAGATAACAAAACCAGCACGCCCAGTTGTTATCCATCACATGGTATATTTGTTGCATCAGTGCATATGAATTTTATTCCGAGCGTGAAGACGTCATCTTCATAAGCGAACTGAAACTGATTTCGAAACGGCGACTGCCAATGACACAGAGTGACTGTACAGTCACGAGGAAGGAAAGAACAACAACAATGTTAATCGATTTATGTAAATGTAAGTAGGCCTATGTCTGGGTCTCATCCGGAAACGACAAGAGTTGCAGTGGACGGAACTCGTGACTTGTAAGGTCATATGCTGTGATGACGGTTGCTCCGGACGAGTCAAAGTTCAAGTACTTTGTGTCCTAAATAGTTGCCGTATACAGACAGTATCATCCCTGACTAGAGGGAGCCGGAGTCGGTCTGTACGTCTTTCAAGTGGTCTGTAGTCATCATTTTGATTTGGCCTATGATTTGGCATATGACTTGTTGAGTAAGCAATTTTCCGCACTGTACTCCTTTTCTTCCGCGAATCATCTGGTTTTGAATTATAGAATTATTTACATGGTTCCGAGTTTCTTTCCGCGTGTTTTGGTAGTTTCATGACACCCTGCCGGTCTTTTGAAATCAAACTGTTGACATGTGATTTCATATCCTTATACAACTCATATCAGTGATATGGGCCTTTTGAGTCTTTTGTTTGAAAGAAATAATAAAAGTGGAAAATGAAAGAAATAGTAAAAACGGAAAATGACTCGTCTTTACTGAAAATGGTGGACATGAAATGGACATGAAACATGTCATCTTCATGCATTGCGAATGTACAGCCTGAAGGCGGACTGGAAGGCAGTTTTGTGAAGTTCTAGCACATGTGAAATTCGCTCAGCCGAATGACTGATCAAATTCGAAAATCTAAGTCATTAGACTGTGTGATACCCCCCCCCCTCCCCCCCGCCCCAATCAGAGTTTACTTTTTTTTTTACACCAGTAGAGTAAAAAGCGTGACAGAGTTTAGCTCTGTAAGAGCAACAAGCATGGTGGCCTTGACCATGTCCCTTCCCCATCCGCTTTAAACATTTTGTTAGATAGGTTTGTTATACATGGGCCATATATCGTTTTAACAGGTCAATCTTACCTTTATTTGTTTATCATTGACATCATAAAGATACATGAAAGGTATTAATAAACAGCAAATAACATAACAGTATGTTATTGTACTATCACATTTTCGTTCAATAAAACTTTTAAACCAATACGGCAATATAATATAGCAACAGCACTAACAAACAAACATTTAAACCAATACAGCAAAATAATATAGCAGCAGCACTAACACACAATCATTTAAACCAACACAACAACAACATAACATAGCAGCAGTACTAACAAACAAACATTTAAACCAACACAACAATAATAGAACATAGCAGCATCACTAACAAACAGAACCCCTACATTATTGCCTCTGGGGAGGAAAAATTACTTTTGATGAGACTGATAAGTATGAGGGGGGGTGGGGGGTGGGGTGGGGCGAAAACAGTGGAGATGGAGACTGATTAGTGGTGAGACAGATGAGAGTGGTGGAGATACCTTAATTAGACTTTGGCATGGAAGGTAAAGCGACCATTTCTGTCCAAGGTCATACATGATGAAGAAGATTGAGATAAGATTCTTTAGTGATCGAAGTAAGAGATAAGTACTTTCGTCCATTTTCACATCCACCTCTCGTCCAAAGTGGGACGAAAGTATAGATAGAAAGAAATGAGCAAAAGGATAAGAGAGAGGAGAGAGGAGAGAGAGAGAGAGAGAGAGAGAGAGAGAGAGAGAGAGAGAGTGGGAGGGAGGGAGATGTGAATGTGAGTGCACGCGCGCGCGCGCATGTATGTCAGACAGTGCAGTGACGCGAATCCAAACACAAATTCTGCGTTACTACTACGTGAAATTTGTTAGTTTTCTGTACGGCCATAGACTCTCTAGTAAATTGTCTACCCCCGCGAACATAGTAAATTATCCACCGCCGAAGATGCTGGGAAGCGTTCCGCGAAAAGCTTCACACGCTTACACACACACACACACACACACACACACACACACACACACACACACACACACACACACACACCACACACACACACACACACACACACACACACACACACACACACACACACACACACACACACACACACAATCACAGAGAGAGAAGGGGGAGAGGGAGAGAGAGACAGGTAGAAGTGAGCCAGGCAGGAAGAAGATAAGGCGTGCCTCAACATACAACCTGCATATGCTCATAAAGGTTGAGGCAGTCAGTGAAAACCAGATAACAGTTTTTTTTTCCTACCCCCCCCCCCCCCCCAGACTCTGATTTACCCGTGGTCTACGCACACATCAGCTTCCCTGTTGCCAAGGTAAGAACTTACAGCAAGGTAGAAAAGGTCAGTCTTTAGCATCAGATCTTATGGCCTGGGTTTGGTGTGTGTGTGTGTGTGTGTGTGTGTGTGTGTGTGTGTGTGTGTGTGTGTGTGTGTGTGTGTGTGTGTGTGTGTGTGTGAGTGTGTGTTTGTGTGTGTGTGTATGTATTTGTGTGTGTACCAGTGTGTGTGTTGTGTGTATGTGTATCAGTGTGTGTGTTGTGTGTGTACCACTGTGCTATGTGTGTGTGTGTGTGTGTGTGTGTGTGTGTGTG
>JAPXFY010000020.1:51062094-51174594 GCA_030674185.1 Monoplex corrugatus
TGCCTCTCTTTTTTTTAAGGGGAAAAAGTGAGAGGTAGTGGGGCAGGGGAAGGCAGATAAAGGTAGATCTGACTGCGAATGAAGGAAATGACTTCATCGACGTAAATAGCACCAGCTTTGGCAAAGGCCAGCCACTGAGGAAGTGTTCATTAAGCACGCGCACACAGACCCTCCTGTGTATCGTTTATAGGTGAAAGTAGGCCAATGTAAACTGGAACGCAGAAAATGATTTAGCAAACGCAGGAGGGTGGGTGAGTGGGAAGAAGACGGCACCGTGTGAGATTTGACCTTGGCTGCAGTTTTGTTTTCAGTTTGAGTGAAACAGATCACTGGACTATCCGTTTTGTTGACATAACTTTCTCTGTGTTGTGGCTACTCACTTCTTGTTTATGTCTGTGCGATCTTACTGCGTGTTGTAGTTGTTCTCTACTTGTCTGCGCCTACAATTTCTTTTTGTATTCTCAGAACGTTCGTACAGCTTTCCTCTCCGTGTCGTCTTTGTTTGCAGTTGTTGATGATTAGAGAACCCCCATGGGGATGCCGGGGTCTTTCAGTATAAATAATATCAAACCGCTTCAGGAAAGTCAGTGCCAGAAATTTCCTCTAGTCTGTTACACTCTTTGTTTCTGCCTTGCTCCTTTGTTTTCTGTCATTTCTTCCTATCACTTTCTGCCTTGCTGGTCCAGTCACCTGTGTGTGTTCTATGAAGCCTTACATAATTTCTGTTAGGATTGATAATTGGGTGTTAAGTGCAGTTTCATAAGAAATGTGATGCACAAGCAAGTTTAAGTAATTTAGGCCTGTTTTTTTTTTTATATATGTTTCAGTGTCCTTGGTTATGTTCACATTATATTCAGGTTAGTTTTTTTATAAACCCCCTGGTGATAAATTGGATAGATGATCGACGCCAGGAGCATATCCTTAGATTGTGTGCACGAATGCATGAATATATAATACATAATTTTTTCCAGGTGTTTTTTTATCCAGTGAGATATGACGTGCACTTTTTGAGATGGTTATAACCCTGATATGGATGTGCACAGTCGGCTGGGCTTTAATCAACAATAACAATGACGAGCGAGCGAGTGAGTGAGTGAGAGGATGAGAAGAGAGGAGAGAGAGAGAGAGAGAGGAGAGGAGAGAGAGGGGGGGGGGGGTGTTAAGAGATGTACCGTCTACTCCTCGAGCTCCATTGTCTTTGCTAAATCGTGAAATATGATGTGTGTGTGTGTGTGTGTGTGTGTGTGTGTGTGTGTGTGTGTGTGTGTGTGTGTGTGTGTGTGTGTCTGTGTGTGGTTGTGTGTGTCTGTGTCTGTGTCTGTCTGTCTGTGTGCATGCGTCTGTGTGTTTCAGACTGATTGAAAAGGAAGCTAGCAGGATCAAAACAGCCGAGGAAGAGTCGTACGCCCATCAGATCACGGTGATGATGATGCCTTGAAACACAGCTCAACACCACCTTCCAAGTCTCCTGTCCTAGGCTTCCAGCCTGCCGGCGCCGTATATTATGTGTCGACATCACTCCACACTTCTGCCACACGTGTGTGTATGAACATGATGCTAGCATCATTCCCCGTCCATTTGACCCCCATGTGTCAGATCAATGGAGCGTATGCCACGAGCCATGTAATTACGGTCACAATACTCAGGATCACACCGGCCGTCGTTGTGTGAAAGTAGCACCTGGCAACAGCTGTCTGTATTTGGAGTCAGCTGGCACTGTGGCTGCAATGTGCTGTGTGCTTGAACATATACGTTTTATGTTGTTTTCGTTAGTTTCTTTGCCGAGAGGAAGCAGCTGACGACATTGCAGCCAGTCTGATAAAAATATAATATATGTACGCTCCTTGTCAGTAATACCGCCGATATTTGTGCATGCACGTTCGTAAGCAGTTTACTAGTAGGCATTCACGTACGCTTGCCCGCACGTGAAACACACACACAACACAACCACACACACACACACACACACACACACACACACACACACACACACACACACACACACACACACACACACACTGTGCACACGCACCACACAGGCGTAGACAGACATACACACAGACACACACACATACATACACACTAAAACGATACATTCATTGACAACCTCACAGAGATCGTATCATCGACCAACTTTATGAAGGGGCATTATGCGAGGAAACGTCACAAACTGCGCACACACACACATAGGTAGAGTGTTAGAGACTGTTAAAAGACGATAATAAGATGTAGACATGATATTTAATTAAAATCAACACATGATGAAAACCATGCTACGGTTTAGCTGAAAAGTTTTTTGTCGAAATCTTTCGTCGACAGACAGGCAAACAGACGGAACAGCAGAGAACACGGAACAGCAGAGAATAAGACAGAATCTTTGTTGAAATCTTTGTCGACAGACAGGCAAACAGGCGGAACAACAGAGAACACGGACAGCAGACAACAGATCTTTGTGAAATCTTGTCGACAGACAGGCAAACAGCGGAAAAAAGAGAACAGGGAACAGCAGAGCAATAAGACAGAATCTTTGTGAAATCTTTTGTCGACAGACAGGCAAACAGGCGGAACAACAGGAAAAAGACAGACAACCTTCTTCAGTGGGCATAGAATTCTCGTTTCTTAAATAACTAAAGATAGAGAAGTCAACGAGTTCTTGTCACCGCACATCTATAAGATGGTGTTGACTTTCGTAAGTCAGCGATACGAATGTCAGTGTACGTCTGGCAGTAGAAAGCTTCACAATATCATATTGCTTGATCTTTCTAAAAGAAACCGTGTAGCCAGTTCATTGGATACCGTCTGATCTTTCTAGAAGAAACAATTCTATCCATTGCGTGGTATAATGATCCCCCATTAAGAAGAGGTTTCAGCGTTTTCCACGAACGCCGTCAGTTTGACTACCACTACTCCCTTCCCTACACACACACACACACACACACACACACACACACACACACACACACACACACACACACACACACACACACACAACCACGCACGCACACACACACACACACACACACACACACACACACACACAAGCTCACGTATCCTGTACCATTCATTTTATTGGATTGTGTGTCGGTAACCTGCTAGGTGTGCTTGCTGATTTGACTGTTGACTTTCACACGCGTACGTCACCTGAAGGACGAAACGATTATTTTGTGGTATCGTCATTGCTATGTAAAGTCTGGCCTGGTTGACTTTTCCTGACAGCATCGAAGCCAGGCAGGGAGACGTGTGGAAGGGAAAGTGTTTGTGAACGTTGTGTGAACGTCGTGCACAATATGATGACCATATAGAGAACAGATTTAGTTTTTGTATATATCAATCAGTGGACACTATGAGACTATGGAGAACAGTTGTAAAATCTTTGTGCATATTGTACAGTGGACACTATGAGAGTGTAGAGAACAGTTAGTTTTTGTGCATATTGTACAATGGACATTGTAAGACTCTAGAGAACAGTTTTGATGTTTGTGCATATTGTACAACGGATACTATCGAGATTGGTTATTCTTGATGTCTGGTGATTTTGTCCTTGTTGCTACCATGCATCTTATATGTTGTATATAATAGTGAACCTTCATGCTAAACTATCTTCTTATTGTGCATCACATTTTTTTTTGGTGAATTTTCATGGTATCGCCAGACTATCTTGTCCATGGAACATCGTTTTGAAGTGTAAACCGCACAAAACATCATGCACAACATTCATTAATGATAACAAATAAACTTATTTCCAGCCCATTTTTGAATGGCAGAATATTCAACCTTGAGAAGAAGACTCAAACAAGTTGTCCATATCGTCCACTCATGTATGTGCAATATTTCATATTCATCTCTGTACAGTATTCACCAATTTCAGTATTATGACAGAGAATCATGTATATACCATTATTTCAACTAAGTCAGTATTCGCCGAGATATAGCATTCGTAAATCATTGTTCTAATTGTACCATCATCATAGCTAGGTCAACAGTGATAAAAGTAGAGCGCATGTGATACAAAAAAGTAGTAAGAGAAAGTAAAAGTGGCTGTTTCATCATTGTGACAAGTTTTTGCGTGTCCAGATTTGATAGTTCACCCTCAAGTGCCGAGCGATTGCATATCACAACTCAGGTGTCTTTTTACAGCCACATATCAAGACTGACAGGTCTGCATCATCTTCGCTGATAGCTGCTGGTTTGACTGCACAAGGAACAACGATAAAGCCACACACAGGCGCCAACAAGTTTGTGACTGATAGTGTGCTAAATGATACGCTGCTACAGTGTGCTATAATTTCCTGCTGTGATTGTGCTGAACACGTAAACATTACATTTTCAGACATATCCTCGTTAGCAAAGGCTAGACGCAAAGAAATACGTCACTTTCTTTTGAAATTGAGATTTTTCACCCGAGCTAAATCTGTGGAGTAAATATTGCGCTTGATTTCCACAAATTTGAAAAAAATAAGAATTGTTGACTTTTTTCAATTGCTATTCCGTTAAAGGAAAAAAAGTTCTGATCTAACAGGGCCATAAAGGTTTCCTCTCACAAAGTAACATTTGTGTCATTGTGCATTGATAATCAGAACAACAGTTGTGAAGATGCCGACTCCGTTGCTGAACGAGGAAGAGGAGCTGATGGAGGCCGTGAAGGCGGGACGTGAGTCCAAGGTGCGCACGTTGTTGACGTGCGGTATTAAAGTAGGAGTGATGGACAAGGAGGGAAAGACAGCCTTCCACTGGGCCTGTCAGTACGGACACCTCAACATCCTCTGTCTCCTACTATCCCACTTGGCCAGCGACCAGCTCTCCTCTCCTTCCACCACTGTCCAGTCACGTGTGTGCCCCGTGTGCCGGCTGGCCCGTCGGACGAGCGGTGGTCGCAAGCCTTTAGACCATCGTGAGGAGCACCTCCAGGACAGGCCTACCACCTTAGTGTGTCGCCGCCACGATGACGTCCGAAACAGTAATCAACCGGACACAGACAATAGACAAAACGATTGTATAGAAGACGAGAGGAGATTAGTACCTAGAAGTGACAGTAGAACTGAGATGTGCACGTGCAATAACCGCCAGGCTTGCCATATCATTAACGCTCGTGACGTCAAAGGTCACACCCCTCTACACGTGGCCTGTAACTACCGGCGTGCTGACGTGGCGTCATTCCTAGTGACGTTACAGTTCTGTGACATCAATTGTCGGGACGAAGCGGGCAACACGCCCCTACATCGCGCCATCCACAACGAGTTGGACAACCTGGCCTGCCTGTTGTGCGATGCTGGTGCCAATGTTCATGCCGCCAACGCCCAACTGCAGACGCCGCTACACGAAGCTATACGAAGCGGCAACGAGAACGTAGTCCGCACCCTCCTCAGCAGAGGCTGTGACGTCAACGCCGTCACCAACAGCCTGGCGGCCCCTACGCCTTTCCTGACAGCCGTCTTCTACTACAAGATCGCCACGAGATCCTCAGACTACGGCACCTTCCTCGATACCGTCCTCCGGCTGCTCATTGAGTCTGGTTGTAAGCTGTCGCAGGGCGACTACCAATGGACACCCCTATCAGCTGTCATAGACATCGACAACAGCTTCATCGCCTCTCTGCTCCTCTTCAACGGTTGCCGCTTTCAGAACTACTCCAGGCGCAGTTACGGCCGCAGTCTCTTGGTGGAGGCCTTCACGCGCTGTGACATACACGTGGTGAAGTTGCTGATACTGTGTGGCTACCAGCCCACCCTGGACGAGGTTGAACAGTGTTCACGCCGAATCCCCTCCTTCTCCCCGCTCTTCTACCGCATCTCCAGGTCTGAGCGAGCCGCCATGAGGAGCAAGTCCGAGCTGATCGTCTGGTTACGTCAGCGCGCGTGCACCGTGCGTTCCTTGATGGAGCTGAGCCGCACGTCTGTGAGACTGGCGCTTAACCAGGCAGCAGACGACGCGTCCATCCTGAAGCGTATCCCGCACTTGCCTATCCCCAGCATTCTACGGCAGTATGTCAGTCTGGGTGATTTCACTGAACACTGCCTGATGTGATGGTGACGTTACGTCATTCTTAGTGACGCATTACGTCGTTCTTAGTGAACACATTACGTCAAAGTCTTGGTGACACACTACGTCAGTCTTGGTGACGCATTACGTCAGTCATAGTGTCACATTACGCCGTTCTTAGTGACACACTGCGTCAATCTTAGTGACACGCTACGTCAGTCTTGGTGACACACTACGTCAATCTTAGTGACACATTACGTCAGTATTGGCAACAGTACGCCAGGACATTGGTGACACAATTACATAAATATTCAGTCTACGTGAAACATAATGTTAGTCCTAGTGACGCATTACGTCATTCTTAGTGACACATTACGCCAGTCTTAATACATATTACATAAGTACGTCTGTCTTAATGACACACGAAATCAGTCTTAATGACAAATTATGTCAGTCTTAGGAACAGATTACATGAATACATCAGTCTTCGTGACAAATTACATTAGTCTTAGGGACAAATTTCGTCAAGCTTAGCGACATATTACGTCAGTACATCAGTCTTATTGACATTGTGTCAGTGATAGTGACACATTACGTCAGTCTTAATGACATCATTGAATACTGCCTCATGGAATGAAGTGACATTGATCAATGCCTCATTGAATGAAGTGACAGCATTGAACACTGCCTCATGGAATGAAGTGACATCATAGTACACTGCCTCATGGAATGAAGTGTCATTGAACACTGCTCATGGAATGAAGTGACAGCATTGACACTGCCTCATGGAATGAAGTGACATCTGAACATGCCCATGAATGAATGACATCATTGACACTGCTCATGGAATGAAGTGACAGCATTGAACACTGCCTCATGGAATGAAGTGACATCATGACAATGCCTCATGGAATGAAGTGACATCATGACACTGCCTCATGAATGAAGCGACATCATTGAACAATGCCTCATGGAATGAAGTGACATTGAACAATGCCTCATGGAATGAAGTGACATCATTGAGCACTACCTCATGGAATGAAGTGACATCATTGAACACTGCCTCATGGAATGAAGCGACATCATTGATGGAATGAAGTGACATCATTGAGCACTACCTCATGGAATGAAGTGACATCATTGAACACTGCCCATGGAATGAAGTGACATTGAACACTGCCTCATGGAATGAAGTGACATTGAACACTGCCTCATGGAATGAAGTGACATTGAACACTGCCTCATGGAATGAAGTGACATCATTGATGGAATGAAGTGACACCACTGAACACTGCCTTATGGAATGGTGCACGGTGACAGAATTTTCTGACTTTTGTCTTTGGTATAGATAGTTATGGAAAAGGATGTTCACTTCAGTTCCCAGCCAACAGCTCTCCACTTCATGGGATGTGTGACTGACTGTCTCTTATTAGTCTTTATCGTCATAAAAACCTTCAGAGGAATCATGGACACCATAGACATAAAACAAAAAGAGAACAGAAATGAAAGCATGTATCTATTCATGTATGATTGTGTGTGAAGAGAGTGTATCGGCGGCGGTTTCTCAGCTGTTTGTTGATGTCTTTGCACCAAATTTGGTGTGTAGGTTCCATGTAGTGAGTTGTCGGTAATTTGTAAATGTGAGCTGGCGTGGCCCCAATATTTGGACTGGGGTGGCATGAAATATCACGGTGTATACCTCAAGATATCTCAGCTAGGCACGAATGGATTTTGTTATTTCGTTCAAATGTGTAATGTGCCAGGAAATTTTCTTGCTGTAAGTTTTACGAAAACAGAGAGAGATCAAGGGCACAACTACGCACAACATGTGTACAAATGTTTAAGTGTTTTTTTTTGTTTTTTTTGTTTTTTGTTTTTTACTGTTCATTGACGGATTTTTGACCAAATCTAGAACATATATCCAGGTTAGCGCATGATCTCACAGTCATGATCTGTTAGTTGGGCTGCTGTAGTCAATTAAGAATGTAAAAGATGGTTAATTGCTGATATCTCAGCTGCCGATTGGGAATCATACTTAGGTCACTTATTTGATGGGATGGGAAAATTTATGGTTGAAAAAAATTATTGAGATTAGTTTCATTCTAGGTAGATAACGCGCAGAGCATAAAAAGGGAGATAATATTATAGCTAGACCATCCTATGCTTGTGTGTGTGTGTTTTCTCTTTTTTTTTATGTGTATGTGGGGGGGTTGTTTACCTCTACCCTTTCCCCATCCGCACTTTTTTTAAAATAAGAAAACCACTAAAGCAGGGGATTGTGTATTTAGAGACCACAACAGGAACCTCCACAGCATTTTATTTGGATTTCTTTTCTTGTGTATGTTTCTGTCTTTCTGTTTGTCAGTCTGTCCATTTTCCTTTTCAGTCCACCCATTAGCCTATTTTTACCCCTCAGAAGTTCCCTTTTGTTTAGAAAGAGAAGGTGGTGATAGAAATGCCACTGAAAATTGACTAATTTGCAGATGTGCGGCGAAAGGAAATGTTCAGATGATTGGCATTTGACGGTGAATTTTTCTGGTTGTCCGGTTGTTTTTTGCATGGCATTACTTGACGTCATGAGCATCGTAATTGAAGGACAGGACATCTGCGGCGTGTCACTCACCTAGTACCTTTGTGAAGGCTCGTAATGTTTTCTTTTCTCCTACATTTACGTACCACATTTTAACAGCAGAAGGATATTGCAGATTGTTCGTTGAAGGCCTGTGTCGTGCCAGCACTTTTGGTGTTTTTGTTTCTGTTCGCCAAGCCCCGTCCCTTTCCACCACCTTACCCTGTGTCTTCTCTCATGTTTTTCTCTGTCTTGTTTTGATCCAACAGTCCAGTCACCCGCACTTTTCGGATCTCATCCATTACCCATGAGATTATCATGTCGTGGAAAGGGGACGTTAAATTTCCAACATTTCACTTAAATGACAAGGTAGTGGTTCGGATCGTTCTGCAAACGTGCGTGCGTATGTGTGTTTGTACGTGTGCACTCGGACACACGAAACAATACATCGGCAACCAGTTATCAGCGCAACCAGTGTGAGTGGCTGTCAGTGGAGTGTTGTCAATGTTTGTGCTCTGAGCACATGAAGTCACAAATGCGTTAGTTTGAATGATAATTAGGTTTATAGTAATTGGAAATGTTAAAATATTACGCTGTTTTTCCCCCCCAGCTGTTCTGTGAATAGATTTAAGGGTGTGGGAGAGAATTACAGATACTTCGTGGAGGGGAGTTGGCTAGTATGGTTTGACTGTCGTGTTTTCGAAAGTCTTTGTGTGCGTATTAACGCTTTGACTCCCGCACCGTATCCACCAACCACAAAAACTTAACCCTTTGACTCCCTCATCCTATCCACCAGCTTTCTGCAGGAAGCTGGTGGATGAGGTGAGGGAATCAAATGGTTAATTTTTTGCTTTGCTGGCATGGTTGACAGTGCAGGATGCTGTTGCACAAGATGCGGCAGTCAAAGGGTTGAAGGCACTTCCTTAACATCAGGTATTCAGACCTTTTAATTTTGATTTGACGAACCTTTTTTTTTTCTTGACGGTCCACACGTTACGCAAACATTTCCAAGAAATTTCACCGAATTTTATGGCAAAGTCGGTTTGACCTAATCTTTTTTTTTGTTTGGCTTGTTTTGTTTCAAAGTTCTGCTTGTGTATTGTTTTTAACGCTGAAATGAATTTATGTGGCTTGCTTTCAAGTCTTGACATGCCCTCTGTGGTCGGCTTGGCGATAAACAAGATGATGCTGTCTCGCCCTTTTCTTTCTTCTGCACAATTAATTGTAATCTGTGAGACAAGAGAAGTGCGAGTTTTCTTCACGATGGTCTGTATAAAGCAATAAAGAAAAAAATGAGATAGAAGATACATTTTGTATGGTTAAGAAAACTTGCCAGCCAAACTGTTGCATTATGTCTTCTCTCTCTGTCTGTCTGTCTGTCTGCCTATCTGTCTGTCTCTCTCTCTCTCTACACACACACACACACACACACACACACACACACACACACACACACACACACACACACACACACACACACACACAACACACCACACTCACGGTTTAGTATATGGGTTTATTGTGTGGTTTTGATTTTGTATTTCTAAGAAACTACTATTTAATTTGTCTTAGGTAGCAGTTTCTGAACGGTATTGTTAAAACCCAGTAGTGGCTTTCTTGTACTTTCTTCTTCCTCTTCTTTTTTCTGCCTTTTTTCCTGCGGCGTATTCTTTTTGTTATATTGTTGTTGTGAAGCACAGTTGTTTAAAATGCACTCAGATTACTTTCAACTCTTGGAAATCATGGTCGTAAATATTTTATTACAGTACATGTACATTCAACGGCAAGTTTCGTACGCGGAAGCTAAAAATTACAGATAGTCAAACCACTCTGTCAGAGCGCGTTTTCAGTGATAAAGATAGAACCAAATTGTGAAATCGTCATGATTGTGGAACTTACCATTTTTGTTTTTGTATGTCGGGCTGTATGGAATTAGTTCCCCAATTTTCCTAAAATGGGCTTTCTGTTGGGTCAGACATTCTGACTCAAATTCGATACAGTTTTAGTGTGTAAATCAACACACACAGAATAGATAAAAAATGGATACAGAAACCAAGGGTTGTATTGATTGATTTGAAAGGGAGGCAAAAAAAAAAAAAAAAAAATCTGAAAACATAGTTTTCAGGAAATGTGTTCTTCGTGACAATCGCCACATTGCCGCTACATATAATGTATCATGTGTCAAAGTGTCACGTAGTTGTAATGATTAGATTTGGAATGGGTGAATACAGTGGAGGAAGAATGATAAAGAGTTTTGTGTGTGTGTGTGTGCGTTTGATTTTGAGTATGATTACACCTCAGTGGTTGGTCCAGTGGCCTGAATGAAGGATGCAGTTTTCATCAAGTCCTCTTTGTTGCCCCAGAGCCGCTCTTCCAGGAAGAGTTGCCCAGTTTGGTCACCGCTTATTTCTCTGATTTCTGAGCAATAGACAGAACTGTGCAATGTGCTGTGGACACTGTGGGTCTGTCTGGCATGAACATTCGTGTGTGTGGACAGCCCTATTCAGCACATATGTTAGTGTGAGTCGGTTTTTAGTCATCGGGTGGAAGATTGTTATTTGTGTGTGTGCGTGTGCGTGTGTGTGTGTGTGTGTGTGTGTGTGTGTGTGTGTGTGTGTGTGTGTGTGTGTGTGTGTGTGTTTAAGGTAATAGATTGGATCACATACGTTCAGAGTGTGAGTTTTCGCCTTTCTCTTGAATATGGGCATTGCTGCTGTTGTAATCTGCTTCCTGCATTTGTCAGTCTGTCTGTTCGTTTGCTCAGATGCCATAGTGGGTAGACGTCTACTGCGTCGTTACTGGCACTTACTGGCGCTTAGCTCTGATAGTTTTTTTTCAAGGTAGTCTGTAAGACAGTCAACAGGCGACTGTAGACTCTGTTAAAGATTTATGGCCTGTTGAAAAGACAACTTTGGATAGTGGGGGATCTTCTGCATCGATTTTTGCTCCTTCTGTCACAGTTGTCTCTTCTGCCCTGTAGCTTGTGAACAACTTTACTGTGGGAATGGACATTTTTTACTGTCCTTCCAACAAGGTAATGAACGAGGAGGCCAGTGACTCCATTCTTCACAGCTCCTTCTTCTGCGCATTTTAACTCCGTTCTTCACAGCTCCTCCTTCTGCACATTTTGTGAGGACATCCGTCCATTATGAGCAGTTGTAGGCATCATCATGCATTTCTAGTGTGAGGGTCTATAGGACTGCTTCTGGTTGATCTCTTTTTTGTAAGAATACCTGGTATTTCTGTGACAAAGGTAACATTTACCTGGGTGTTCCCATCGTCAGCGTCTTGAAGTAGTTCTACCTAGTCTCTATTTGTAGACAGGATCAGCGTACGTTTTCCCCATGCTTCCTTGCTAGGTGGTTTAAGCTGCTCTTCTTGTGGCGGTTTTGGGTTGGTTGCAGTACGATAGTTCTTCATGTGCATAGTGAGATGGAAGTGGGAATCTTTTCACTGTTGATTAGAACCTTCTCAGCTTTTTTTAATTTTTTTTTTTTAGTATCCATTAAGATGATGTCTTACGGTCTTCCCCACGGTACTGATGTGAGCTGTGATGATCCTCATTCCTGTGTTCCGGAGCTTGGCAAGTTTGTGTGCATCTTGGCAGCAGTAGCATAGGCAGTTGATCCATATTCCATCATGGATTTGGCAGTTTCTGTGTTTACCTGTTTGGTAATCTTGCTGATGGCGCCCCACTTGGTGTCTGCCAGTTTCCTCATTGATTTACTTGTGGTTTTGTGCTCTAGATCCCTGGTGTGTGGACTCAAAGCGAGTTGCAAATTAAGCTTGACATGAAGATAGGTCGCAAAGGGTGAAGCAGGTGGCTACAGACTTGCTGGTACTGGTGGTGGCGCACCAGTCTTTTGTCCATTTTTGAATGTGTCGAGAGCTTCCTGTACATCAATAGTGGCAGAAAACAGGTTCTCTGCTGCACTGCAGGCTGTGAAATCGTCTGCATGCAGGGCTCTCTGTATGCGTCTTGACAGGTCTTTTTGTGGTGTATTTGGTGAATATGAATTGATGATGGTGTCACGAGTTTAACTTTTTTTTCGTCACTGTGGAAATATTGCTGATGTTTTGTAGAGAGACACACTTGTGGTCTTCTCATTGATGAACTGTTATGCATGCATATTACTGCTTTGACAATCATTCGTTTCTGTATTTATTAAAAAAAAAAAAATGTATGTATAGTCATTGAAATTATTATTTTGTAATTTCATTTGCAATCCATGTATTTCGGTGCTTTCGTTTATTTAAATTTTTGTGCGCTTTCCCATACCCATAACCATGCTTAAGTGGCATTTACGATAGTGTGTGTGTGTGTGTGTGTGTGTGTGTGTGTGTGTGTGTGTGTGTGTTTGTGTTCAGATTGGGTAGGTCATATCGAGAAAATGCTGACTGACTTCAGTTTTGATTTCACTTGGAATATTTTTCGGGGAACGCTTCACAGTTTGACTTAATTGTTCCTGCGTCGTGTGAAACATGAGGCAGTCAAGGCAATCCATCATGCATGATCCTCAGCCACTCTGCTGGCCTCTTCTGTTGACCAGCTGGATCTCTTTCCACTGTCTGTTGCCAGCTCATCTTGGAACACCATCACTTTCTCTGACATGTTGGCGTCCATTTAGTGGCTGCAATGTCTTCAGTTCAGATTAATTATCAGCAGAAATGGAAGACATCTTTGGAAAACGGTAATAAATGCCTATATCGAAATGTCAAAAAGTGAATTTGAAAAGAAGAATTTATCACCCAGAGTTTACCAGATATTTTGCATCTTTCCTTTGATTAAATTTCAATGTTTAGATTAAATTCTTGAAAGGAATAGATAGAAAAAGCAATATATGTAAGTTTGTTAGGTATCTTACATTTTTCCTTTGATTAAATTTCAATGTTTGGATAAAGTTCTTGAAAGGAATAGATAGAAAAAGCAGTATATGTAAGTTTTGTGATTACCAGTTGCTG
The DNA here is from genome assembly GCA_030674185.1 of Monoplex corrugatus. Taxonomy (NCBI): domain Eukaryota; kingdom Metazoa; phylum Mollusca; class Gastropoda; order Littorinimorpha; family Ranellidae; genus Monoplex; species Monoplex corrugatus. The sequence goes on from JAPXFY010000020.1 coordinate 51,075,605, forward strand.
TGGCATACTGGTTAGCACAACAGACAATGGACTGGAAAGTTGTGGGTTCGAATCCCTGCAGTTCCTTAAAAAACAACAACCAGCTTCTACCCAGAGTTGAGCGTGTTATGGGCTCATTGGGAAAACTGGGACCACACAATCGAATCTCATCTAATTTATGGATGCGTCATTGAGGGTGTTGATCAAATCTTCTGACCAGCACTGCAGGTGTCTGTATCTCTTGGGCCTGGTTGACACCAGAATATATTGTGATAGTAAGTGTAGAGTACAGCTCTGTCACGTAGTTTTAATCCTGAATAACATTATGATTATCATCCTTATCATCATCAACATAGCACTGGAAAAAAACTGTCCCTGCTTCTGTGGTCATTAAGGTAGTGTAGAAATGAGAGAATAAAAAAAAGTGCAGTGATCCTAAAAAAAGTTTTGTGAATACAGTGCTTAAGCAGTGAGTTCATCATAGTTTTATTTTGAACATTTCAGCATTTCATAGCAAGACAATTTCACATGTACTTCTTTTAGATGGACTGCTATATGTAGATTCCACTGGATTTTCATTTATTTGCTGTTATAAAAGATCTGTTTTAAACTTTGAACTCTGTGGCAGAAAGAGAGTTCTAAAAAGTATGGTAGTACCTTTCACAGAGAAACACATAACACCAACAGACACAAAGACATGTCTAGAGGTATACAATTACAAAAGCGGATGTAGGACTATAGTACTTTGTGTGAAACTTCCCTATTATAAAACAACCTTTCAAAACAATGCAGTGCAAACCAAGTTCATGTCCGTTTCTTTTGTTCTCACACACATCACTTGTGGGCTTTTCCACTGACAGAGACATTTTTCGAGATAATGCTCTTCCTGGTGACTCTGTGTGTGTGTGGGGTGTGTGTGTGTGTGTGTGTGTGTGTGGTGTGTGTGTGTGTTCACACTCACAGGGAATACAGACTATTCATTGTTTGTTACGGCATTCCTATTGTATTGAAAAGTACCAGAAAGAATTTATGCTCACACAGATATACACGCATACATAATTATATGCATGCATACATACATACATACATACATGTGAACACTGAGTCTCTTGCTAAATACAGTGATATGAAACACATTATATATGTGCACACATATGCTTACACAGGCTGTACATACATATGCACACAAATTTGCATGCATGTAGGCCTACATATCATTTGTGTTAAAGTGTTCCGTGATTAAACAGTGGCACTAACCCCTCAAACTTGCCCCTAATCCTCCACACTGCGACACTGTTGCAAGTATCTTGGGAGGGAGGGGGGGAGGCTGTTGGAAAAATATAAATGCATGAATTTTGGTCGACAGGACACATGATTAAATGCAAAAATTTCCGTAAGCAGGACGCATGACTTAGATCATACAGCATAAGGAAATGTGAAGCAGCTTTAGTTAGGAATTATCAGTTACTTATGGTGACATAGGACTAAGGATTTGCAAGTTAACAACTTTGATTGAGATTGTTAGTTTTGTTCTCAAGATCACATTTCTGTAAAATGCACCAGCTATAATGGGTGATTGTTGGTATGGCTTGATCATATTTGTTTTTGTCGTTTGATACGGCTTGTACCTGTTTGGTCTTGTCATTTGGTTATCACTGCTGAAAAAGAAGCTGCTTCATTTTGAATACTCAGGAAGCATGTCTGTACCCAAAACATACGAACTCATATCAGTATTACGGTTTTGTCGCATGTACCCATATCTTGATGCCGTGTTCCTGTATGGTCTGCTGCTGTGCTGTTTGTAATACATGTATGTTTTTCCCTCCGTCTCATTATCTCTGTTATTGATGATACTGTAAGCCATTGTTTGCTTCAGTGTTGTTATTATTGTAGTGATCAGTCGTTTTAGTTGATTAACTATGCAATGAAAGAAAGGCTTTGCACAGTAGTGTGTGTGTGTGTGTGTGTGTGTGGTGTGTGTGTGCATGTGTATGTGTACGCGTGACTGGGTGGGGGATTGGGGAGACAAGTTTTTTTTGTGTGTGGCTAAATGTTGTGCAATTAATTTTTTTTTTTTCATTTATCATTTCTGAAATTGTCATAATGAACAGATTGGCTGATTTAAAAGATAATTCTCAGAGAGAGTGAAAGAGAGGGATTTGAGATTTATCTTATATTAAGATTGTGTCACATGAGGATTTCCTTCCTGTTGTACAGGTCTGTGTTCAACAAAGCTTTTTCATTGTTGTTGATGTTGTGTTATATTGATGTCATGTGTAGATATCTTAATACCAGTAAGTGTTGTGTCAATATCTGTCTATTGTGTTTGTAGTAAAAACGAAGGAAAGTACTTATCTCTTGTTTGGTGCGAGTGTGTGTTTGTGTGTTTGTTTGTGTGTGTGTGTGTGTGTGTGTGTGTGTGAGAGAGACGAATATGTGAACGAAATACACCAATAAAGATTTCTCAATAATATTCCGAAAAAGAGAATCATATGGTGTACAGATAGAGAAGTCTTGAACACTTGAATAGCAAATGTGACCACTGATGACTGATTTTTGTTCAGAAAAGTCAGCCAAATGGTATGTTAAAGGCTGCTGTCCTTATTTTTCAACCTAAACGCAGATGTTACATTTGTTAATTCTTTTGTTATGTTTTCGTCAAAAATACCTTGAAACAATCCTTTATTTATTTCATATGTAACGCCATCTAAAATGGTCTGTTTGACACAGATGCCCACAAGATGTCAGATTTCTCCATTTTGACTGCTCATCTGTGGACATCAATCCAACTTAACTCTTTCACTCCCACACCATGTCCATGAAATTTAATAACCCTTTCACTCCCACACCCTGGCTGTGAGACTTTATAACCCTTTATCTCCCACACCCTGGCTGTGAGACTTAATAACCCTTTATCTCCCACACCCTGGCTGTGAGACTTAATAACCCTTTATCTCCCACACCCTGGCTGTGAGACTTTATAACCCTTTATCTCCCACACCCTGGCTGTGAGACTTAATAACCCTTTATCTCCCACACCCTGGCTGTGAGACTTAATAACCCTTTATCTCCCACACCCTGGCTGTGAGACTTATAACCCTTTATCTCCCACACCCTGGCTGTGAGACTTAATAACCCTTTATCTCCCACACCCTGGCTGTGAGACTTAATAACCCTTTCACTCCCACACCCTGGCTGAGACTTAATAACCCTTTATCTCCACACCCTGGCTGTGAGACTTAATAACCCTTTATCTCCCACACCCTGGCTGAGACTTTATAACCCTTTATCTCCCACACCCTGGCTGAGACTTAATAACCCTTTATCTCCCACACCCTGGCTGTGAGACTTTATAACCCTTTATCTCCCACACCCTGGCTGTGAGACTTTATAACCCTTTCTCTCCCACACCCTGGCTGTGAGACTTAATAACCCTTTCTCTCCCACACCCTGGCTGTGACTTTATAACCCTTTATCTCCCACACCCTGGCTGTGAGACTTAATAACCCTTTATCTCCCACACCCTGGCTGTGAGACTTTATAACCCTTTATCTCCCACACCCTGGCTGTGAGACTTTATAACCCTTTCTCTCCCACACCCTGGCTGTGAGATTTTATAACCCTTTATCTCCCACACCCTGGCTGAGACTTTATAACCCTTTATCTCCCACACCCTGGCTGTGAGACTTAATAACCCTTTCTCTCCCACACCCTGGCTGTGAGACTTTATAACCCTTTATCTCCCACACCCTGGCTGTGAGACTTTATAACCCTTTATCTCCCACACCCTGGCTGAGACTTTATAACCCTTTATCTCCCACACCCTGGCTGTGAGACTTTATAACCCTTTATCTCCCACACCCTGGCTGTGAGACTTAATAACCCTTTCTCTCCCACACCCTGGCTGTGAGACTTTATAACCCTTTATCTCCCACACCCTGGCTGAGACTTTATAACCCTTTATCTCCCACACCCTGGCTGTGAGACTTAATAACCCTTTATCTCCCACACCCTGGCTGTGAGACTTTATAACCTTTTCTCTCCCACACCCTGGCTGTGAGACTTTATAACCCTTTATCTCCCACACCCTGGCTGTGAGACTTTATAACCCTTTCTCTCCCACACCCTGGCTGTGAGACTTTATAACCCTTTCTCTCCCACACCCTGGCTGTGAGACTTTATAACCCTTTCTCTCCCACACCCTGGCTGTGAGACTTTATAACCCTTTATCTCCCACACCCTGGCTGTGAGACTTTATAACCCTTTATCTCCCACACCCTGGCTGTGAGACTTTATAACCCTTTATCTCCCACACCCTGGCTGTGAGACTTTATAACCCTTTATCTCCCACACCCTGGCTGTGAGACTTTATAACCCTTTCTCTCCCACACCCTGGCTGTGAGACTTTATAACCCTTTATCTCCCACACCCTGGCTGTGAGACTTTATAACCCTTTATCTCCCACACCCTGGCTGTGAGACTTTATAACCCTTTCTCTCCACACCCTGGCTGTGAGACTTTATAACCCTTTATCTCCCACACCCTGGCTGTGAGACTTTATAACCCTTTCTCTCCCACACCCTGGCTGTGAGACTTTATAACCCTTTCTCTCCACACCCTGGCTGTGAGACTTAATAACCCTTTCTCTCCCACACCCTGGCTGTGAGACTTTATAACCCTTTCTCTCCCACACCCTGGCTGTGAGACTTAATAACCCTTTCTCTCCCACACCCTGGCTGTGAGACTTTATAACCTTTATCTCCCACACCCTGGCTGTGAGACTTAATAACCCTTTCTCTCCCACACCCTGGCTGTGAGACTTAATAACCCTTTCACTCCCACACCCTGGCTGAGACTTTATAACCCTTTCTCTCCCACACCCTGGCTGTGAGACTTAATAACCCTTTATCTCCCGCACCCTGGCTGTGAGACTTTAAAAACCCTTTATCTCCCACACCCTGGCTGAGACTTAATAACCCTTTATCTCCCACACCCTGGCTGTGAGACTTTATAACCTTTTCTCTCCCACACATGGTGGACATGGTGTGGGAGTCAAAGGGTTAATCACCAATCTCGGCAGAGGCTGAACACTTTGTGTGTCAAGCAGATGTGTCAGCTATGTCAGCTCATTACAACAGTCATTTCTGCTGTTTGGGAATGATGTTCCTTAGTCATTAATGACTTCAGTGCAAAACATACATACATTTTGTTTACCAATGCAAATCGGAGATTTCAATGTCATATACTGCCAGACACGCACTGGTAATACTTAACATTCTTTCCTTTCCCATTCCATGCACATTTTTCACTCATACAACAAATACATGCATGATATACAGACTGCACTGTAATATAGTGAAGACATATAATTCATTGCTTTCATTCCTTCAGTCTTTGAACTGTAATATAGTGAAGACATATAATTCATTGCTTTCCTTCCTTCCAACTGCCATGCCCACACTTTACTGATATGGGAATTCACACACAGACTGAAATCTCACATAACAGTAATAATGACAATGATAACAATAACAATATTTGTAAGATGCTGAATCTTAATGTAACAATCAGATCAAAGTGCACACTCTCCTCATTCACTCAATCATTCGCTCAGTGACACATGGCATACAAATGTAAGTCATAGACATATGACAGTTTGCTTTTTCCCCATCTTCCTGAATGCATACATTTTACTCGTACAAGTAATCAAACACAGACTCAACTGTAACACACTGGTAGGCACAATCATAACACATAATGCTTAGTTTGCTTTCCCGCCATCTGTCACGCGTACATTTCACACACATATGCACAGACTAAACTGTAATGTTCTGACAGACAAGATTTCCCCCCTTTTTCCTTCCTTCAGCTGTGCACACATTATATTCTTACAGGTAAACCAATGATCTTCTCCATCACGTGGCATCAGTTCATATGGAATTTATCCAAGTGCAGAGACACCATCTTCAGAAACTGAAACTGAAACTGAAATAGGTACAGTAATGTGCTGACTACACTTTCACAAACTGGCAGCTTATAATAAGTGTCCAACTCCTGAATAAGAAGGCCGCTCCATTCTTTTAGTCTCAAACTGATAGAGCTCGCAAGTTTCAGGAAACCAGGCAACAAGTGAAGTATGGAAGCAGGCACTGGACGCTAAATGTTAGCTGTTTTTCATCTTGGTCACACTGTCCAGACTGTCTGTTATCAGCTTCACTTGGGCATTCAGGGACTGCTCCTGAAATGAAACAAACACTCATGCACACACAAAAGCAATGATGTATGGAAATAGAATGATCTTACAAAACAAATATTTATGAACATGCAACTTGAAAAATAAAGCCAGACTAACTCAGGTATAATAATATAATAACAGAATGGTATCATGTATTAATTCCGAGGTATACAAACAGAATGATACAACATATATAAACTGAGGTAAAGAGAGAGAACGGAAAAAGCAACATTTACTAAAACAAGCAAACAAACAAAAAAAACACCACCACCACCAACAACAAAAACAGAATGGTCTTGCCATATTAATACTGTCCTGTAACACCCACTATTTGTCATCACATTGTTTATGGTGAATGATGTGACTGGCAAATCAAAGGTCCATGACTGGATCACAGGATCAGACCAAGATTTCTTCCCCCTTCGATTTCATAAACAGTGAGGGCACTAATCTCTCAGGTACATACCTCGTACATATTTCACACAGAACTTGGATAAGAAATATGCTGTAGCTGGATAAAGTATGTACAAAATCAAACTCTAACAGTCTGGTCAAAAATTATGGGATTGGCATCAGTTAATAGGATGTGTTCTCCTCATTATGAACTTCACAAAAAAATCCAGTTATGAAGAAACACAACACAGCATGAGTCGTTCAGAACCATGCAAAGAATGATGCAGCACATCAACATTTTCAGGCAAAAAGCATTTTGGGTCATATTACATATACAAAGCAAGTCCACAGATCAACAACTGACATTCGAACTGAAAACTGCCAAGCACACTTGAATATATTCAAACTGTTTTGACCCAAGTCATATGGAAATAGCAGCTGCATGGATTGTCATTCATAAATTTCATGCAATTCTTGTTTCATTTAGGCTTGAGGATTCCCAAACAACTATCATTTCAGTATGCAAAGCATTAAAAGCCTAAAACCAGCTCGACAAAATACGTGGACAGGAACAGTTTCTCTTAATTCAGTGCACAGAATTATTTTCACGCAGATTTTTCACATCATATGCAAGACATACACAGCAAAACTGGCTGGTTCTTATAATAGAAACGGGAATCAAGATCTGCAGTCTTAAGTTCAATGTCAGCTTGAGCCGTAAGAACTGGCCTATTCCTTGCCATCATTCTGGTGGTGTAGCATAGTGTTTCATACGTCCTGTTCTTCTCCCCTCTCCATCTTTTCAAAACCTTGCCAGCACATAGGATTTTGTGTAGGCTCAAGGAGTCTGCCAGATAAATGCTGACAGATCTGGGCAGAGCAGATATGGAACTGACCAAGTATAATGAATCTCCCCTGAACGATCCCCAAACTAAACTAAACTAAAGACCAGTATGACATGGGTATGTTACAAGCAAGTGCATTATAGCCAGTCATTCTGAACACCAGCAGTCTTTTACTGCTGGTTCATTCTGGTTGTTCTGAATGCCAAAGGGGTTTATGGCATTTTCTGCAGCGCAGCAACAACTGATACAGAAGGTTCAGTTGAACTTTTTCCCCCTCTTTAATTCATTTTTTTTTCTGAATTAAAAAAATATATATAGATATACATATATATACATCTAGGCAATAGAATCCTGTGTTAACACTGACAGACACTCACCTTGTCTTGCAGTCTCTGTGCTGCAGACATGTGACCTTTGCCCTTTTTCAGCAAATCGGACAGGCGGGCAGACACCTGCTCCTGTTGCTCTAAAAGCTTGGTACGCTTTTGGTGCAAGCGTTCCAATTCACGCGCAAAGTCCACATAGCCCTGCACAAGTTGTCAAAATGTTTTCAGTCTCATAGCTTGAAGTTTTTTTTTTCTTTTTCTGATCTTGCGACTGAAAACAAGACTAAAGTACTTACAAGATCAAAACCACCAAATGCTGCTACAAACTTTTCAGTCCTCGTCCCTTACAACCATGCTGACAGGCCGCACAATGAACCATGTGGAATCTAATAGTACTGTTTACGTGCACAGCCACCGTTATCATCATCATTACTATTAGTACGCATGCACACACACACACACACACACACACACACACACACACACACACACACACAGGCACTTACACACAAAGCACACAAACAGACAGAAAGACACACATACACACACACACAGAGCACACATTCATACACAGGTGTCAGCCAGCACCCACCTGTAACTGGACATGTATCTGACACACTGGGTTAACGACGGTGGTGGCACAACCAGTGGGGATAGTGTGCTGCGTGTCCATCACCACATGTACGGGGTCAGCCTTACACAGCTTGTTCATCACACTTCTGTACTGCCACAAACTCTTCTCCTGATCCTCTGTCTCCACTGTAATGTGAACTGCAACCAAATCAAATAAAATCAGAAAGGTGCATGTGTGTGTGTGTGGTGTGTGTGATGTGTGTGTGTGTGTGTGTGTGTGTGAGTGTGTGTGTGTTGTGTGTGTGTGTGTGTGTGCGTGCGTAGCGTGCGATGCCCACCATAGATGATGTCTTGTGAAAGTGTTAATGTTTCCTCTTCACCAAAGCATTTCTGCTCTGAAACTAATGAATTCAAGATGTTTCCTCTTCACCAAAGCATTTGTGCTCTGGAAACTAATGAATTCAAGATGTTTCCTCTTCACCAAAGCATTTCTGCTCTAGAATGCTATTTCTGCTCTAGAAGTTAATGAATTCAAGATGTTTCCTCTTCACCAAAGCATTTCTGCTCTGAAGTAATGAATTCAAGATGTTTCCTCCTCACCAAAGCATTTCTGCTCTGGAAGCTAATGGATTCAAGATGTTTCCTCTTCACCAAGCATTTCTGCTCTAAAAGCTAATGGAATGTCAAGATTTTCAAGTTTAAACTTCAATTAGACCCACAATACTAAAAATGGTAATGGTGATGATGATGATGACGATGACGATATAATGATGATGATGATAAACTTTAAATATAAATAGTAAAATGTGTGATGCTGCCCTGCATGCATTCTTCAAAGGACAAAGCCTGATTTTCACATGGTAAATCCACTGTGCAAAAGAAATCATCAACAACAACAATGATAATAAAATACAACAACAACAACAACAAAACAACAAACAACAACAACAACAACAACAACAAAAAAACAACAATCAACAAAAACAACAACAACAAAACAAACAAAATCAACAATAATAAAACATAATAATAGTAATAGTGAAAATTACAAGGTCCCAAATCTTGATATATAAACAAGTCAAAGTACACACTCTCATCATTCACTAAAACATTCACTCACTATGAGGAAAACTCAAGGGCAAAAAGCACACGCACACAAAGAGAGGGAGGAGGACAGGAGGGGAGTGGGATGAAGGGGTGGACATGTAAAGGGGGAAATAACTGTTGTACAAAAATGGTGTGTCTTCAAGTTAGACTTGAAGGAAGACAAAGCATGTGATTATCAAGGAGACAAGGGAAGTTCATTCCAGTTGTATGAATCAAACAGAAAATGAGCAACCAAGTGTGGAACACCAGTATCAAGGAATTTGTAAACAAGCAATATCAGAAGCAGAATGGAAATGTCAGGCATGATGTACATTTGGAGATGATCACAAAGGTAAGCAGGTGCAACATCGGTCATACACTAGTAGCATAATGATTGATTTTGTATGAAATTCTTTGAGAAACAGGCATGAGTGGAGAAAATGAAGCAAAGAGTGACATGATCATGCCTCTCCTATGAACAACAAGACAGGCTGCAGAATTCTGAATATGCTGGAAACAACCATCAATCATCAAACTTAGTTATTCACTGAGGTGGTGTCAGATTAACATTTGGTTAGTATTTAGGTCTGTCCCTTGTATCTCGCCTCTAGCTTTAACCATTTCAACACCACAGAACCAGAGTTAGGTAGACAGCACAGGCTAGTGAAGCACCAGTGCACTGCAACCAAAAATCTGTGCTGCATAGAAGAAAACTAGATCACAGTCTATTAAAAGTACCTGGCTAACAAACAAAAGACTGGCAGTTTCAGTTGTGAACAGAAGCAAAACATATCACACAGCCATGTGGTGAATCTTTGGCACAGTGTGCTTTTCTTCACAGAATATACCATGTCACCAAATCCATCAGTGCACGATATATTTTTATTATATTGTCATTCAGTGTCTGCATTGCTGGAAGGGCTGAAAAACGAGTGGCTGTCTGAAATGTGTCTTGATCGCAACGTGGTGGTCTGGCAGTAAAAACACACATAAAAGTCTGTGACACTTGAGTGGTTGGTCTCATCAGTGCTAGCCTGATGGATCAAGACGATAAACTGAGGTCCGCGTCCGCATGCGCTTACAGCACAATAAAGATCCATGGCAAGTGAAGAGTTGTCCCTGACAAAGTTTTGTAGAAAAATCAATCTGTCATAGCTATAAAAAAAAAAAACACTCAGCAGGAAAACACACAAAAAGGTGGCAGTGTACTTGATGACACACTTTCCCTGTGGAGAGCACTAGAATTTCATGATTTCACTGACACAAACAAACACAAACAAATGGACAATTAAATCATCAATCCAATAAATCCAATGTAACATGCTGTATAACATACACAAGACAAAACCTACCAGGCAGAACAGCTTTAGTGATGTTGTACTCATGTCGAATGGAGAGGATTTGTTGACACATTTGTAACTGGCTCATCCTGTCTATCATTCTTTTTCCATGATACTGCACACACACTGCGATGTTGTGGAACAATTAGCTCAAACACTACTTTACTCATTATCTCATTTTTCCATGGATACTGCACAACACACACTGGCGATTGTTTGTGAGAACAATTAGCTCCAAACACTACTTATTATTACTGTTATAAAACATTCTTGAACTGCATTTCTCTCCAAACTCTTCCGGACTCACTGCCATTATACATAATCAGATTTTAAGTGGAGCATGGAGAATTCAAACAATTAGCGAACTGATAGCGTTCCTCTATATGTAGTGCTACCAGTTCTGCATCTTTGATGGGCATACATGCTGAGTGTTTTCATGTTTCCATACGCCAGCCACTGCCATGCATAACTGATACTCTGCACACGTACACACACAAAGGGGTTTAGGCACTGGCAGGTCTGCACACATGTTGACCTGGGAGATTGGAAAATTCTGCATCCTTTACCCACCAAGGGGCAGTATCCAGGCAGAACTGAACCCAGGCCTTCCAAACGCTTACCCACTTGACTGCCGCACCCATCAGCAGTTCTTACATTTCATACAGGGCATAACCAAGTACAAATAACTCACATGAACATGAAATCATATGAATGATTCGCCAAATGCTTCTCATGGAAATGCACCAGCTGCATACAAAATCTCTCGTACATACGTGGGTGTATGCAAACACACACACAGACACACATGCATATGCTCTCACGTGCACTCAGGCAGAGATAAATTCTTGCATGCACAGTGCGTGCACACACACACACAACACAACACACACACACAACACACAATACAACACAACAAAAATGAATACGCTGACACAATTGAACGCAGACACATGTACATGCACCTAACACACAAGCACATGTATACTTTCTCCTTTTCTTTTCTTCTCTCACACATTCACAAATCACACAAATATACAACTCATAAACATTATACTACTACTATTCCATTTCTTGCAGATAATTTAAGATGGGATGCCCTTTACTCCCCCAGAATCACACATTTACTTATAGTCTCTTTATTTTCATCCTCTCTTTCTCTCTCTCTCTCTCACACACACACACAAACCCATCTAACCCCCCTCCCTGACATACACACAAATCACACAACTTTTCCATTCCTTACATCAGATGGCTGAGGGTAGGCAGCTACGCACACACTTTCTGGCCAGTTGTGTCCCTTGGTAGGCAGTCGCTGGAACAGCTCTTCAGCCAGGAAAGGCATGAATGGGGCCAGGGCCCGTAGGAAGGTGTGCGTGACATGATAGAGAATTTGACAAACTGCGATCTGTCGCTCTGAATCAGCATGCAGCAACACAGGCTTGCAGCATTCCTGTTTTCAACATGGCACAAAGAAATCATATTACAGTCTTTTCATCTTTAATGCCCTCCTCCAACACTGCTGGGTGTGAGAAGGTAACAGACCTATGTGTGCATATGCAACGTGTGCGGTATGTGTGTGTGTGTGTGTTGTGTGTGTGTGTGTGTTGTGTGTGTGTGTGTGTGTGTGTGTGTGTGTGTGTGTGTGTGTGTGTGTGTGTGTGTGTGTGTGTGTGTGTGTGTGTGTGTGTGTGTGTGCGCGTGCGCGCACATGTGTGTGTATCTCATTCTGGGTGTGAGAAGGTAACAAACTTAGTGTGCATATGCAATGTGTCGGTATGTGATGTTTGTGTGTCTGTCGCCTGCAGCATGCGCCGGTAGTCATTCTGGTTGTAAATGGTAAAGACTTATGTTGCAGCATGCAATGTTAATGGTAACTGTGGTGTTGTGTGAGTGTAGTTGTTGTGCATTGTGTGTGTGTATGTGTGTGTGTGTGTGTGTGTGTGTGTGTGTGTGTGTGTGGTGTGTTGTGTGTGTGTGTGTGTGTGTGTGTGTGTGTGTGTGTGTGTGTGTGTGTGTGTGTGTGTGTGTGGTGTGTGTGCGTGTGTGTGCGCGTGTGTGCGCGCGCGTGTGTGTATCTCATTCTGGTGTGAGAAGGTAACAGACTTATTGTGCACATGCAATGTGATGGTATGTGTGTTTGAGTGTGTGTTTGTGTGTGTGTGTGTGTGTTGTGTGTGTGTGGGGTGTGTGTGTGTGTGTGTGTGTGTGTGTGTGTGTGTGTGTGTGTGGTGTGTGTGTGTGTCTGTGTTGGTGTGAGATGGTGTGTGTGTGTGTGTGTGTTTGTGTGTGTGTGTTTGTGTGTGTGTGTTGTGTGTTTGTGTGTGTGTTTGTGTGTGTGTGTGTGTGTGTGTGTGTGTGTGTGGTGTGTGTTTGTGTGTGTGTTTGTGTGTTGTGTGTGTGTGTGTGTGTGTGTGTGTTGTGTGTATTATCTGTGTGTGGAAGGTAGTGTTGTGTGTGTGTGTGTGTGTGTGTGTGGTGTGCGTGGTGGTGTGTGTGTGTGTGTGTGTGTGTGTGTGAGTGTGTGTATGTGTGTGTGGTAGAAGATTGTGTGTGTGTGTGTGTGTGTGTGTGTGTGTGTGTGTGTGTGTGTGTGTGTGTGTGTGGTGTGTGTGTGTGTGTGTGTGTGTATGAGTGTGTGTGTGTATGAGTGTGTGTGTGTGTTCTATTAAAAATAATCTCACCAAGTGGACAAACTGTTCCCTTAAAATTCTCGCCAAGTAGCTTGTTTTCCTTAAAATTTCCCCCAAGGAGACAGACTGTTCTGTTAATATTCACACAAAGCAGACAAATTGTTCCATAAAACTACACTGTAGTGTGTAGACTAACTGTTCGATTAAAACCAAAAATCACACCAACTAAATGTTCCATTCAATTTCACTGAGCAGATAACTCTTCCATGAAAATTCTCATAAAGTAGGCTAACTCTACCAACATTTCCACCAACTAAATGAAATGTTCCCACTAGCATTCTCACCAGGTAAACCAAGTGTTCTATCAAACAGTTCTCACCAAGTAGACTAACTGTTCCATTAAAAAGTCTCACCAGATAGACATCACAGAAGTGTGTAAGCCAGAAACGGTGCAAGGCTTTGGTGGCCTGATGCAGACTCTGGCTCCTGAAGGCTGCCTCACACTCTGCCACCATCTCACTCACGCCGCTCAATATCCACAAGTCTGTGGCCTCCTCTGAACCTGACAGCTGTGTATAATCATAAAAAAGTCATTATTATCGGTGGCATGGCTGCGGTCATCAACATAAATTTTTTTTATTAATTTTTTAGGATCATCACACTCAGGGAGATTCCTTTCGTGCTCGCCTTTTTGTTTTGTTTTTTTGTCCTAGGTTCTATGCTACCTTCATGGTTTCAGAAGCTGACACAGCTTTTACAATGCAATGATGATAAAATGAGGACGATAATCATGATGCTATGGAGCTCCACCTACGATCGAGATGGTGTCACACGGCTGTACTCTACACTTACTATCATATCATGACATATCCTGGCATCAATCAGACCCAAGAAATACAGACACCTGCAATATTGGTCAGAAGATTTAAGCAAACACCTCACTGACACATCTGAGAAGTGGATAACACTCAACAGTGTGGTCCCAGTCTTCTCAGTGAGTGCAAAGGACACTCAGTTCTGGGTCTCACCTCACCTGTCGGCGTCACCGGGAACAGTGTTGGCCGCTGCACATGATGTCCTCACAAGTTGCCTCCAGCACTCTCGATCTTGGCTAAGTCTGACCACCTCCTGGAGTTTCTTGCCACTGATGTTTGTGATGTTTCTAGCAAGTGATGCAGGTGGCCGTCCTCTGTTTCTCTTTCCTTCCACTTTACCTTGGAGGACAGTGGACATCAAGTCTGTTCTCTCATTACGGATTGCGTGTCCAACATATTTCAGTTTCCTCCGTTGTATGAGTACTAGAAGCTTGCGTGTAGTACCCAACTCATTCAGTATGCTTTCATTTGAGCGCCTATCCGTCCATTTGACCCTCAGCAGTCTTCGGTAAAACCACAGCTCTGCTGCTTCCACTCGTCTTTCATCCTCTTTCTTCATTGTCCATGCCTCGCAGCCGTATAACATCACTGGCCAGACAAGACATTTTAAGAGTTTTATCTTAAGGTCTGCTGTTATGCTGTGGTCTTTCCAAATATTGTTCAATTGAACCATACTGTTCTTGGCCATTCCAATTCTCATCTTTATGTCTTTTGAGCATGTTCCATCGTGTGTCTTGACTGAACCTAAATATCTAAAGTCCTTGACATTTTCTAGAGGGACTTGGTTTAGCATGATCTGGTCCTGTCTAGTGTTATATTTGCCTGCAACATGCATAACCTTTGTCTTCTTTGAATTTAAGTCCAGCCCAGCTGCCTTTCCAACCCGGTCTACCCTGTACAGGATCCTCCTAGAGCCTGTAATGTTGTCTGCCAGTAATCCTGTGTCATCTGCGTAGCGTAAATTTGACAGGTTTCTACCACCAATATTTACTCCCATGTCTTCTATGTCTGCTTCTCTCATGATATGTTCAGTGTATATGCTGAAGAGATGTGGAGACAGGATGCAACCTTGCCTTACCCCTTTAGTGATGTTAAAAAATTTGCAGTTTTGATTATTCCATCTGATTGTTGCTTTTTGATCATTATATAATGAAGCTATGAGGGAAACCAGATGTCTTGGAAAACCCATTTTGATCATGAAGTGGAAGAGACTTTGGTGAATCACGCTATCAAACGCTTTGCTGTAGTCAATGAAAACGATGAACATCTCTTGGTCTGTGTTTCTAATCTTTTCTATCAATATCTGGAGTACAAACAGCATATCTATTGTTCCCCTGTTTTTCCTATAGCCTGCCTGACAGTCGGATAGCTCTTCCTCTACTTTTGGCTTTAACCTGTTTAAAATTATTATCAGCAGTATTTTACTGGCATGACTGATCAGTGCAATTGTTCTATAATTGTTGCAGTCTTTGACATTTCCACTCTTATGTAACATGACAAATTCTTGGAGCTTCCAGTCTGTAGGCCACTGACAAGTCTTCCATATCTTGCAGCATAAGTGATGCATTACCAGTTCTGGGTAAGAGCCAATTAAAGCTGAAAAATCCCACAATGATTTCCAAAGGGACTGATGGGGAGTCGAACCTACATCCTTCAAGTCCTTAGTACTCTGTGCTAACCACTACATCACAGCAACTGGTCATCATCATGATAAATGTCGTTGTCATCATCATCATTATTACTATCTCACTCAAATTATTTGCTTTCCATTGCACCTGATACTGATAGCTCTGTTGTTACGTAGAAAGAATCATCGTCAATGACAGTTTTGTTTTAGCTAGTTGTCTAAAAATCACTTCTAACATTCATCATGATAACCCCCGAAAAAAACAATAACACCACAAAATGGATGGCCATGATAATCCACTCATATGGTCTGAATTTGGACGTGCTTGTGTACTGTCTGAGGAGGAAAGAATGGAGATTTTTCTGACCCCCCCAGGTCAATATATGCCCAGGCCTGCTAGCACCTGAAACCACTTTGTGTGTATATGCACACACATCATCCAATACATTGCTCAAAATGCAAAAACTAACCAAAACAAACAAAAAACCCAAACAAGCAAACAAAACACACACACACACACAGTGACACACACACACACATACACTCACACACCACACGCACATATAAAACACATATATACATACACACAAAAATGTACATACATATGCACACATAAAACACAAACATATCAATGCACAGTAAAAGTGCCAAGAGAAGTGAAGTTCTCTTGCTGTAAATGGGCTGCATGAAATGGAAGGACACGCTTTTTACAGACTGTAGCCCTGCTCTCATACTGACTTCAGTTTTTGTGGGGCTGGGGTGTCTTTGAAATCTGATATGACCAACTGCACACAACACAGGAATGGTGCAAAAAATGGGACATGTATACACACACACAAAGAAAGAGATAAAACAGATACACATACTACTAGAAGCAGAAACATTACAGGGAAACTGACACACACACACACATATTACAAGAAGCATGCACATACAGAGAAACAGAGACAGACAGGCATACACAAATTATAGGAAGCATCAACATTATAGTGATATAAACTGGCAGACAGACAAACAGACACAAATGCATATTACATAAAGCATCAATATACCACGAAACAGACAGATACTTACACGCATCACAGGAAGCATCAACATACAAAGAAATAGAAAGACAGACAGACAAACACACATTACAGGAAGCATCAACATACAAAGAAATAGACAGACAGACAGACAAACACACATTACAGGAAGCATCAACATACAAAGAAATAGAAAGACAGACAGACAAACACACATTACAGGAAGCATCAACATACAAAGAAATAGACAGACAGACACACAAACACACATTACAGGAAGCATCAACATACAAAGAAATAGACAGACAGACAGACACACAAACACACATTACAGGAAGCATCAACATACAAAGAAATAGAAAGACAGACAGACACACAAACACACATTACAGGAAGCATCAACATACAAAGAAATAGACAGACAGACACACAAACACACATTACAGGAAGCATCAACATACAAAGAAATAGACAGACAGACAGACAAACACACACATTACAGGAAGCATCAACATACAAAGAAATAGACAGACAGACACACATTACAGGAAGCATCAACATACAAAGAAATAGAAAGACAGACAAACACACACACACATTACAGGAAGCATCAACATACAAAGAAATAGAAAGACAGACAGACAACACACACACATGTACAGGAAGCATCAACATACAAAGAAACAGACAGACAGACAACATACACATTACAGGAAGCATCAACATACAAAGAAATAGAAGACAGACAGACAAACACACATTACAGGAAGCTATCAACATACAGAAGAAATTCAAGAAAGACAGACAAAGACACAAACACATTACAGGAAGCATCAACATACAAAGAAATAGAAAGACAGACAGACAAACACACACATTACAGGAAGCATCAACATACAAAGAAATAGAAAGACAGACAGACAAACACACATTACAGGAAGCATCAACATACAAAGAAATAGAAAGACAGACAAACACACACACATTACAGGAAGCATCAAACATACAAAGAAATAGAAAGACAGACAAAACACACATTACAGGAAGCATCAACATACAAAGAAATAGAAAGACAGACAAACACACACAATTACAGGAAGCATCAACATACAAAGAAATAGAAAGACAGACAAACACACACATTACAGGAAGCATCAACATACAAAGAAATAGAAAGACAGACACAAACACACAACAACACATTACAGGACAGCAACAACAATTAACCAAAAAGAAATAGAAAGACAGACAAAACACCACATTACAGGAAGCATCAACATACAAAGAAATAGAAAGACAGACACACACACACACATTACAGGAAGCATCAACATACAAAGAAATAGAAAAAGACAGACACACACACACACACATTACAGGAAGCATCAACATACAAAGAAATAGAAAGACAGGACACACACACACACATTACAGGAAGCATCAACATACAAAGAAATAGAAAGACAGACAACACACACACACATTACAGGAAGCATCAACATACAAAGAAATAGAAAGACAGACAAACCACACAATTACAGGAAGCATCAACATACAAGAAATAGAAAAGACAAAAAAATACATAAAAGAATAGAAGACAGACACACACACACACATTACAGGAAGCATCAACATACAAAGAAATAGAAAGACAGACAAACACACACACATTACAGGAAGCATCAACATACAAAGAAATAGAAAGACAGACACACACACACACACATTACAGGAAGCATCAACATACAAAGAAATAGAAAGACAGACAAACACACACACATTACAGGAAGCATCAACATACAAAGAAATAGAAAGACAGACACACACACACACACATTACAGGAAGCATCAACATACAAAGAAATAGAAAGACAGACAAACACACACACACATTACAGGAAGCATCAACATACAAAGAAATAGAAAGACAGACACAAACACACACATATTACAGGAAGCATCAACATACAAAGAAATAGAAAGACAGACAAACACACACACACACACATTACAGGAAGCATCAACATACAAAGAAATAGAAAGACAGACAGACAAACACACATTACAGGAAGCATCAACATACAAAGAAATAGAAAGACAAACACACATTACAGGAAGCATCAACATACAAAGAAATAGAAAGACAAACACACACACACATTACAGGAAGCATCAAAATACAAAGAAATAGAAAGACAGACACACACACACACACAACACATTACAGGAAGCATCAACATACAAAGAAATAGAAAGACAAACACACACACACATTACAGGAAGCATCAAAATACAAAGAAATAGAAAGACAGACAGACACACACACACACACACACATTACAGGAAGCATCAACATACAAAGAAATAGAAAGACAGACACACACACACACACAGAGTAAAGGAAGCATCAACATACAAAGAAACAGACAGACAAACAGATACACACACATTACAGGAAGCATCAACATACAAAGAAATAGAAAGACAGACAGATACTTACACACATTACAGGAAGCATCAACATACAAAGAAATAGAAAGACAGACAGACACACACACATTACAGGAAGCATCAACATACAAAGAAACAGACAGACAGACACACACACACACACATTACAGGAAGCATCAACATACAAAGAAATAGACAGACACACACACACACACACACACACAGAGTAAAGGAAGCATCAACATACAAAGAAACAGACAGACAGACAGACAAACAGATACACACACATTACAGGAAGCATCAACATACAAAGAAATAGAAAGACAGACACACACACACACACACACACACAGAGTAAAGGAAGCATCAACATACAAAGAAACAGACAGACAGACAGACAAACAGATACACACACATTACAGGAAGCAACAACATACAAAGAAATAGAAAGACAGACAGACAAACACACACACACACATTACAGGAAGCATCAACATACAAAGAAATAGAAAGACAGACAGACAAACACACACACACACATTACAGGAAGCATCAACATACAAAGAAATAGAAAGACAGACAAACACACACACATTACAGGAAGCATCAACATACAAAGAAATAGAAAGACAGACAAACACACACACATTACAGGAAGCATCAACATACAAAGAAATAGAAAGACAGACACACACACACACATTACAGGAAGCATCAACATACAAAGAAATAGAAAGACAGACAGACACACACACATTACAGGAAGCATCAACATACAAAGAAATAGAAAGACAGACACACACACACACATTACAGGAAGCTTCAACATACAGTGAAAGAATCAAGAGGAGTAAACTTCTCTGGCAGTAGATGGGGCTGCATAAAACGGAACGACTGCCAGATTTTGTTGCAGAACAGACGATATGTTCGTGTGTGTTGTACGTCCATCGGTATGCCATCAGCTGTCAAACGTAAAAACTTATTGTTCAATGCTGTAGTTGTAAAAGAAAGAGAAAGAAAAAGATATTGCAAAGAAATGGATCCCCCACCAAGAGCAATAATACAAACACAAACCAGAGAGACAAAGAGAAAAGAAAAGAAAAGAAAGAAAGAAAAGTGAAACAAAAAAAGGAAGGAAAAGAAACCCAACCCATCACAAACAAGAAAAAAAAAAAAAAAAAAAAAAAAAAAAAGAATGAATGAAAGGAAGAGATAGCAAGATGAAAAAAAACAAACAAAAAAAACAACTGGAAAGATATTGCTGTCTTTTCTCCAGAAACTGATCTTTCGAATGTGTTTACCTTGTACTCACACATCACAGATTTTATTCTGTGCGCAATACTTAATGATAGTTTTGACAACCAGCGATGTTTTCATGTTTCCAAACATTTCAGGAAAAATGACTGATTAAACTCAAATTTCCCTTTCTCTCTTTCATCATTTGTTACCATTGGTGCTGCTGTTGTTGTTGTTGTCATTGTTGTTGTTTAAGTTGTTGTTGTTACTGTTGTTTTAGGAAAAAATGTTTTATCCACTTGTGAATGAGAGAAAATCTTCTTCTGTATGATAAAAGGCCTTCTTCAGTTCAGCATTTAATGAAACAGAGAAATTAGCTCATTTTCCATTTTTGTTCTGAATATAGTGAATGCTTCTTTGCTGTCTTTTGTTTCACTTGACAAAGATTAACTGGCAAACCATTTCACCTGTCTTGTTCTGTTTTCATAAATTGCTAATTTCTATGAATTCTCCTGACTGCAAATGAGATATATTTTTTCAACACATAAAACCTGTCTCATTGGCAGCCAACTGAAAATATGAATGCCAAAGTGAACAGTCAGGTGCCTGGATGGAGCAGACGTCAATCATTCTGTCTTGTTATACAAAATTGGTTAAATACCAACTGAGAGTTAAATTATGGTTTGGAACACTCTTATAAGACCCTAAAGCATATAATGACAGAAATAAGTATCTTCTTCCAATCCGAAAGTCAGCATGGTCATCTGGGGAACTCATGGGATGCAGCAGCGAACAGGATTCTTCATCACACACACACACAAACACACAATCCTGACAGACATTTAGTTTCAACCCCCCCCCCCCCTCCCCAAAAAAACAAAAACAAAACAAATAAAAAAACAAATGAAACAAAACCAAATGAAACAACAACAACGACAAAAATGAAACAGGTAAACAGGCAAAGCATCATCACCTTTAAAATCATAGGAGCAGAGAGTAAATCGTAGAGCATCAGCACCACATTCCGGAATGCCGTGAGGAAAGTTCTTCTTCTGCCCCTCCTGGGCTGTCTTCAATTCCTGCTTACTCAGTCGGCTTCTGTCCAGTGTGGAGTCTAGATCCTGCAGTGTTGATTACAACATCATTGTGGCCTCATTGCTAACAAAGAAGAAAAGGTCCTGCCTTCGAATGTAATTGTACGGGTTCAAAAATGTCTCAAGAAAACTGTGTATGTATGTAAACTACAGTCCACCCAGCAGCAAACAGAAACCTGACCCTATTCAGGGTTGGGGAAGGTGAAGCAGGAAATCAGAGATGGACGTCACACTCATTATGTCGGCTCCAAGAAATGCTGAGGTTTCTTACCACTCCGTTTCCCTTCAACCTCAAGATTACAGGACAAAATTCACCTTTTCTTTTTTTACCAGGTCAAGATTGTTCCTATCCTATGAATGGTATGTAATATTACAAAATGGATATGCTATTCTCAAATTCAAAAAGATATCTGCTAACTGACTTCAGTCCAAGAACTGTCCTAGAACCAAGCTGAATGTGTAAGCCACACCTGGAGTGGGTACTGCTGAAATGGTTTCAAAAAAGAGGAAGTCTACAGGTGACTGGAGGCATGTTACCCCAGAAACCTTTTCAAGGGATTAACCCTTTGACTCATGTATCCTATCCACCAACTGCAAAAACTTAACCCTTTGACTCCCTCACCCTATCCACCAGCTTCCTGCTGAAGGAGTCAAAAGGTTACGTTTTTGCTTGTTCTACCACAGTTGACAATGGAGGATTCTGGTGGACAGGGTGCGGGAGTCAAAAAGAGTTTTAGTCTGTGCAATCTGGTGCATTTTCATGGTCAATGTGCTATGAATTTGCTTTGTTGTGTTCGTAGGACCAGCTCACCTGTAGAGAAGCACCCCTAATGATGTCCATGGGGTCAATGACATTGCCTAGGGACTTGCTCATCTTACGCCCGTGAGCATCCCTCACAATGCCGTGCAGCAACACCTGACAGAAAAAAACATGGTGTGGAACTGTTTGTCAAATTAATGCAGTGACACAGACTTCATGTATCTGTATCTCTGTAGTGGTGCAGAAGTCTGTTAATGTACTGCACTACAGTGAGAATGTGTTATGCTGAGCAAGAGAGAGAAACATTACACTGTATAGGTAGAAAGAAACTCTAGGGAGAGCTAGACAACAGAAGGTCTTCAGAGAAGTAACCCCCTTTAGACAAGTGTTTCGGCCCTGAATTCCTTACACTCTCGGGGGGCCGGGCCACATCCAGGTCATGACTCCTGGATGCCCTTCTGCTGTTGTCTATTTTTTTTTTTTTTTTTCCCACGCCGGGGAGCGAACCTGGGCGATTCTGCGCTTCAGAACTGCGGTACGCGGTTTTACCAATGTGCTAACGGGGCACACATCATCTGTAGGGAATTTAATCCTTATGAAGTTCACTTTTTTCGTTCCTCCTTGCCCAGATCCAGCTTGAGCTCCTTTCTGCTGCCTCTGCCATCGCTTTAAGGGCTCTAGTCCTCTTCTTCCCAGAAATGGTGAGTTGTTTCATGAGATCATAAGCGGAGGTGCCCACAAACCCTCTTGCCCCGACCTCTATGGCGAAGATTTTGACCCGCAGACCTGCTTTCTTCAGGGTGCTGGCAAGACCGGCGTATTTTTCAGTCTTGTGGATATGTGCTTCTTCCATTCTGCTTTCGTATGGCACAGTGAGTTCTATCAGAATCACTTGTTTCGAGGAGTCAGAATGGAGAGCGATGTCTGGTCTCATGCCTGTCTTGCTGATGACATCTGGGTAATTTCTCCACTCTGGGAGGTCTGCTGTACACTCCCAGTCGACTGCTCCATCCAGAAGACCCTTTGGCAATGTGCTGGTTGTCATAGCACTTTCGGGCCAGACCTGTTTCCCTCCTGCTTTGTAGAACGTTGTCATAGCAATTGGTGCGTTTGGGGTCATGGTTTTTTCGCTAACCACGTCTGTGATCACTTTCAGAACTTGGTTGTGCCTCCATGTATACCTTCCTTGGGCTAGCGCTACTTTGCAAGAGCTTAGGACATGTTCCACTGTTTGTTTCTTCTGACAGAGCGGACATGCTGGGTCGTCTGATTTCCCCATTTCACTAAGTTTGCATTCGAGGGGAGCAGGTCATATACAGATCTGAGGAGGAAGCTTATCCTTAGAGGAGCCATGTGCCACATATCGTTCCAGCTGAGACTTCTTTGGAGTGCACTGTCCCATGTTGTCCATTGCCCCTGTTGACCTTGCTGGACTGCCTTCTGCACTCTTTTGACATCTTCTTCTTCCTTCAACTCCTGTATGATCATGTCTCTTTTTTCCTTCCCTTTGGCTTTGGACCACCACTGCATTTTTGTTGCTCCCAGTCCCTGTCTGTTGGTTTGCGTGTGTCCAATTATTTCTTTGATGCTGAGGTTTCTCTTGGCATTGTTTACAGCCTCTTGGACTTTCCACTTTCTGCCAGTTCTCAGCTTTGGATGAACTGATCTCACGATATTGTCTTCCGATTCCTCCAGCATGCTCAACAGTCTTGCTTTTCCAACTTTGTATTCCTCCACTATGGATTTGAGAGGTAGCTTCAGCATTGCTTGACGACAGTAGAATGCAACATCAGTGAGACCAGGTGGGACACCGAGCCATTTTCTTGTGTATTTGTTGATTTTGGCTTCCATTGCTTCGACTGTGCTGGTGCAGATGTCATAGATTAGCAGTGGCCACAGCAGCTTTGGTATCAGCATGAACTGTAGACACCAGACTTTGTATTTGCCTGGCAGTCCGCAGTTATCTATTTTCTTCAGGCCTTCTTCTGCTGTTTGCTTGGTTTCACATCCCCTTTGTGTGTCTTTCAGGGAGTCATCATACCATCTTCCGAGACTTTTTACTGGCTCTTCTGTGACAGTGGGGATGGCTTGGTTGGCTACCATGAATTTGACTGAATCTGCCACTTTTCCTTTTCGCAGTGAGAGACTTCGGGATTTCTTAGGTTTGAACCTCATTCTTGCAGAGGCCACTGTATATAATGTACTGCACTACAGTGAGAATGTGTTATGCTGAGCAAGAGAGAGAAACATTACACTGTATATAATGTACTGCACTACAGTGAGAATGTGTTATGCTGAGCAAGAGAGAGAAACATTACACTGTATATAATGTACTGCACTACAGTGAGAATGTGTTATGCTGAGCAAGAGAGAGAAACATTACACTGTATATAATGTACTGCACTACAGTGAGAATGTGTTATGCTGAGCAAGAGAGAGAAACATTACACTGTATATATAACTCATAATTTGTTCCAAGTGTTCAGTCATTTCCACTTAGAAGTGGAACCCTGTAACAGATCTTACAACATTCTGCCATGGGGATATCTGAGGAAAGGGAACAGTTTCACATGGTGCTAACCTTCAAATGGGACAATATGTAGGAGTACTATACATATGTACATCATGTTTGGTTTTTATCATTAGTCTGAAATAAAAGCTAACTAGTATAATTATAGTAGTAACATAATGTCTTTGTTTGGAAGCAGAATGTCTTATGTGAGAGTGTAAACTGGCACTGCCTGCTGCAGCACAAACTACTACAGCAAGTGCGGAAGTCTGAAGCAACTGTTGCTGGACCATTCTGTTTTCAGGACTTACATGAGTACTTTGGAAGTTGATATTCACTTCATCATACGAAAATGAAGAGCCATCAAAATAATTCTGAACAGAAGCATTGCATCCTTCATTTTCAGAGTACAAAGCAGAAATGTTGCATTTAGATATTTCTTATCTTTTTCTCTTTGTGTTGAAAACTTGAACTAGGTGTTTCTCACAACAGCTTTCAACAACTTAGCTAGTTCTGGTTTAATCCCATGGAGTTAATCTGTTAATCCATGGAGTTAAACAAATGGTTATTGAACTGCGTATGCATAGAAAATTGGCATATACTTCAGCCTGAGTGTATACTGACGTGTTTAAATGGAAGAATGTCGGTCAGCTCCAGGCCAAGCATGACCATGCGTGCCACCCAGAAAAACAGAATGTCATGACCCGTCTCCATCATGGATAGAGGGTAAAACTGTCGCACTGCTTCTGTCTGAAAACACAACATGAATTATACAAAAAATTGTGACTGCCTTATTTAGTTATATCAAATAAGCATTGTCATTTTATTTTGTTTTTTTCTGCCTCCTATGAATTGTAAATGTATTACTTTCAGACAGTCAACAGACACACTAAAGGTGGTGGCTGAAGAAGTAAAAGTATAACTTGCATGTAAAATAAGAGAGAAAATGCTTACATTCACCCCACTCCCATTCCCAAAATAATACAACCCTTGCATATAACATTAGGAGATTTACACACAAATGGATTTAGAAATCCCAGGTGTTATCTGTATTTGTAAACACATCGTTCCCTCACTGAGGATCCCAGGTGTTATTGTATTAGCATCCAGTTTTCTCATTGAGAAATCACATGTTATCTGTATTAGCACAGAGATTGTTTTCTCACTGAGGGATCACATATGTTATCTGTATTAGCGCAGAGATTGTTCTCTCACTGAGGGATCACATATGTTATCTGTATAGCACAGAGATTGTTTTCTCACTGAGGGATCACATATGTTATCTGTATTAGCACAGAGATTGTTTTCTCACTGAGGGATCACATATGTTATCTGTATTAGCACAGAGAGTACAGTTTTTCTATCACTGTTCTCAGAGGATCACATATGTTATCTGTATTAGCACAGAGATTGTTTTCTCACTGAGGGATCATATATGTTATCTGTATTAGCACAGAGATTGTTTTCTCACTGAGGGATCACATATGTTATCTGTATTAGCACAGAGATTGTTCTCTCACTGAGGGATCACATATGTATCTGTATTAGCACAGAGATTGTTTCTCTCACTGAGGGATCACATATGTTATCTGTATTAGCACAGAGATTGTTCTCTCACTGAGGGATCACAATGTTATCTGTATTAGCACAGAGATTGTTCTCTCACTGAGGATCACATATGTTATCTGTATTAGCACAGAGATTGTTTCTCACTGAGGGATCACAATGTTATCTGTATTAGCACAGAGATTGTTTTCTCACTGAGGATCACATATGCTATCTGTATTAGCACAGAGATTGTTTTCTCACTGACGGATCACATATGCTATCTGTATTAGCATGGAGACAGTTTTCTCACTGACGGATCACAGATGTTATTCATATTAGTATGAAAACTGTTTCCTCAACTTCCCAACACAACAGTCATTCTAGCAAGGTCAACCATTTGGGGCTGCCGCATATACTTTCTGCCTCTTTGTGAGACAGTCTCAGACTGTCATATCTAGCAAAAAAACCAACAAACAACACACACACACACACACACACACACACACACACACACCACACACACACACACACACACACAAAACAAACCCAGCCAGGAAGACCCACCAGATGGCAGTGCTACAGCAAAACAAGAAGCATCATCAGATCACTCCCTAAGCCACAAACAAAAGTCCAGCGAGCAGCAAGAGGTCATAGTGAGACTCCACAACAGCCACAACAAGCTCAATGCTCAATGTGAACTGCAAGTTCAAACTAACACCCTCTCTAACATGTACCTGTGGTCAAAGGACCAGACAGCTAAACATATATTGCAGCAATGTTTCCTCTATCAAATACAGCAACAGAAGATGTGGCCGACAACAACTCCTCTGATCACCAACCTCCAACGTAGCCGGCAAGAACTGGAAAACGGCCATATTCATAGCCACTTGTGGATTGACCACAATGATGGTGAAGGAAAGAAGAAGAATGAGACGTTCCTCAGGTGGAACAAGCAGTCTTCTTTTGCCCCTAGAATTGTGTCTGTATCCTGCCTCCTGTGTCTTTTTCTTTTATTGTTGTTTAAAGCCCAGCCGACTGCGCAGAGCCATATCAGGGCTATAACCGCTTCAAAACACACAAAACTTCAACAGGAAAAAAAAAAAAAAAAAAATTAAGTACACATATCAATGCATTCACGCACATAATCTAAGGACATGCCCCCGGCGTAGGACCATTCCGTCCGATTTATCACACAGGGGAGATTTAAAAAACACACCTGAATACAAATATAAGCATACATAAGGACACCAAAACATATATAAAACCAGGCATAAATTACCTAAAATTGCTTCGCATATCTAACCTCCTCTGAGCCAAAAATGCACTTAATACATGTACCCAATTATCAATCTGAAGATAAAGTACGTAAGACTTTATTGAAAAAATACAGGTGAATGAACCATTAAGGCAGAAAATAAGTAGAAATGACAGAAAGCAAGGCAACAAGGCAGAAACAAAGAGAGTGACAGAAAAGAGAAAATTTCTAGCACAGAATTTCCAGAAGGTGGGGATACTATTTATACTGAAAGAGCCCCCAGCAACCCAACGGGGGGCTCCTGTGTCTGTCCTTTTCAAAGTGTTACACTCATGTACTTTCTTAAAATGACAGCGTGACTTTCAGTTAAGGACAATTCCATGCGGTATGCATAGACACATGTAACCATCTAATTGATATACAGCACAACAAAATCTTCCTTTCCAGGAGTCACGAAAGACAAAGATTCTAATCCCAAAGCAATACTTACATGACAGAAAATGTACTGTGCTTTACCTTATCTGAACTGATTTGTGTGGTTCATTCCTATACTTCAACCATTCTTCTTTGTCACATTCACACGCCGTTTACAATTAGTGATGTTTTCACCCATAATCAGTGAATAGGCATACCTTCATTAACAGCTGTTTCACAAATTAAAAACAATAAGTACTTCAGTAAAACTCAAGACCAAATGGAAACACATACCAAAAAAGTGCATAAATGTCAGATGACTATCAATTACTACTTCCATTGACAATGTTCACTCCATCACGAAAAAATACATTCATAACAAACAAGAAAGCCGAACAGAACTTACATTATCGGGCCAGCCAAAGACAGAGAAGGGCAACAAGGCAGATGAAAACCATGTGTCCAGCACATCTTCATCTGAAACACAGACAAAACATCAAGTGAAGGCCACCAATGTTTAACTAGTCATTAATACTGCAGAACACAAGCTATTAATGCATACATCTATACTATACATATCACATTCATATCTTATTCAATCAAACACAAGTAATGTTCACAAGCAGTAAGTGTTTCAATTGTACCTTGCCTGAGGGAGTGGAAGGTGTGACCAGGGTGAAGTTGTGAGAACTTGTCAATGGCTTCAGGTTCATTTCTTGCTGCCATCCACACCTCACCCCCTCCTTCTATCTGCACACACACAAATGGTCTCAAATTTGTATGTTTCATTTTTGGTTTGGTTTACTTTAAGCAGATGGTAACTCAGGACATACTTTGACATATCAAACACTGTCACAAGACACACAACAAATATAGCTTATGCCTGAAATAATAGCATCCTAAATTTGTTACCTGAAAATATAGTTGTGCTGATATTGCTTTGCCTGATTTGTGTATGCTGATTATGCTTATGCTGAATAATCACATTTATAGAAATATTGTGTACGTGTGTGTGTGTGTGTGTGTGTGTGTGTGTGTATGTGTAGTGCGCGTGGTGTTGCATGTGTATACACACATACACATCCAATCGATCTTCAAAGTTAATGTGTGCAGATCTGCCTGTGCCCGTACGCCCTTTGTGAGTATATGCCTACAGAATATCAAATATGCATATCAAAGATCCTGTAAGTCACATCTGGTTTCTTATGAAAACATGAAAACACCCAGCATGCATGCCCACAAAAGATGCAGACTGTGCAACAAAATAGTGGAGTGTGGTCAGTTCGGTCAAAGCTTCAGTTCTCCATGCTCCACTAAAAGTCTGAGTATGTGTAATCACAGTGAGTTCAAATGACTTTGGATAATAACACTATATAGGAATGACTTAAATATGTTTGTGCCTTTAGAATTGAATGGTTTGACTAGTATCAGTCCCACACATGACCTGAAACTTTCACACAAGAACAATATATATATATATAATTGTATGTATATAACTATCACTAGTTTGCGAGACACATACCTGAAAAGTGTAGGCAGGTATCCTGTGGCCCCACCACAGCTGACGTGATAGACACCAGTCCCTGTATCACCAACATGGTCAATGTAAACATGTGGGTATATGGAACTCTGACAAATGACTGTGGACACTTTCACAACAACATGACATGCACAGAAGATGAGTAAAAAAAGGAATTATTCAATAGCTAAATGACACAACCACATGAATACATATTTGATGGGCAGTAAGACTGGGTGTCATGGCATAACTTGTTAACATAACAGATGAACAACTAAAAGGCTGGGAGTTCCATTTCCATATCATTGTGGGATTTTTCAATCTGACCCATTTCTACCCAGAGTTGAGCTCAGTGGGAAAACCGGGACCACACTAGAAGTGTCATCCATTTCATGGATGCATTATTGAGGATACTGCTAAACCAGACCTCAGTTAGTGCGCTGTGTCAAACCACATGTGTTTTTGTCCTTTACACTAAGGACCCATTTATAAAGAAAAAAGTTGATACTCTTAAGTGGGGTGTCAACAGACTTGGTCATCAGCAGAATCTAAATCAAAGGCACTAACAGCTTTTAATTAAATTCCAACCAGAAACACATGTCTCAATTGACAAAACAAGACAGGCTTTTTGTCACTGCATTAAAAAATAGACAACATAAACAAGGCCACTAAGTCCAAAGCAGAAGATTTCTTACTCCAGATCAGTTGGGATGGGTGAGGATTTTGAACACTTGACATAGGAGGCTATTTGGCTAACAATTTGTACCTATCTTGCTTTGTCTATGAAACACATCTTATTTTATTTTCCTTGTGTTTCTGGTTCTTATGTCATACAGAGTAAACTCAAAACTAAACATTACAAATGTCCAAAAGTTGTATCTTCTCTGTAACTAAAATTGTGTTAAATGTTGTTCCTTTTCTAAGAGTTCCCATTTTTCTCAAATGCATGTATGCACACTGTTTTATCTGCTATAGTCTTTGATAGACTTGCATGCTGGGATTCTCTTGTCTCCATCAGCCATCAGGCAATGTCATTACTACAGATCTTTAACATGCATATTTAATATTCTGTATGTGTAAACACATGAAGAAGAGCACTAGCAGGTCTGCACACATGCCAACCCACCAGACGCAGGTGTCTACATGGATCAAACCCAGGATCTTCCAAATGAAGTCTGGCATTTAACCACTTAACTATTGTGCCTAACTTCTCTACAAGTAGAACACTTCTTACACAGGCTTGTCAACAGACCTGACTTTGGTGAGCCATTCATACCACACAGCTTCATGATGAGGTGCAGAAAATGTCAGCTCTCCATTCTGCACTGCCTGAACATAAATATATATGCATGCACAAAGTAACAACACAGATAAACTGCAAAAACAAGACACAAGCACAAACGCATCCACACACTAGACGCATACAAGCAAACAGAGAAACAAAGCAAAACACACACAAACACACATATTACCACAAACACACACATACATACATATACACAGAGAAGCATGCACACACAACTGTATCCCTTGTAAATCTAAACCAAACTTCTTTCCATATTTTGTTGATTAGGCGGAAAAAAGAAAGAATGGAAAATACAGACACACAGACAGAAAATGATAAAAATAGAGAAGAAAAATGACATAATTCTGTGGGAGAGAGAACATGAACATGAGAGAGACAGACAAAGAGAGAGAGGGGGTGGAGGAAGAAGGGGGAAGAGGGGGCAGAGGAGGGGTGAGAGAGAAACTGAAAGAGAGAGAGGGGAGGAAGAAGGGAGGAGAGGACAGGAGAGGAGAGAGAGAGAGAGAGAGAGAGAGAGAGAGAGAGAGAGAGAGACAAAGAGAGAGAGAGAGAAACACAGAGAGAGATAGAGACAGAGAGAGACAGACCAGACACAGAGAAAGAAAGAGAGAGACAAAGACAGAGAGAGAGACAGAGAGAGACAAAGACAGAGAAAGAGAACGAGACAGAGAGAGAGAGGAAGACAATGCATATCACTATTAACTTTATGGTATGGCATGTGTTGTGTGTGTGTGTGTGTGTGTGTGTGTGTGTGGTGTGTGTGTGTGTGTGTGTGTGGTGTGTGTTGTGTGTGTTGAGTGAGTGTGAGTGTGTGTGTGTGTGACAGTCACTGTGTGTGTGTGTGTGTGTGTGTGTGTATGACAGAGACAGAAATAGAAGGAGAGAAAGAAAGAGGGAGAAAGACACTGAGCCAGCCTAAGACATGACACAGAAGACAACAGAACAGGATTCGAAACATAGATCCATTAAAAAAACACACACACACACACACACACACACCCCCTCCTAAAACAAATCTCTCACTGACAGACATGAAATATCCATACTGATGTAACCTTAACAATAATACCATTCTTCTTCACCTGCACTGCTCTCTGGGCCATCTGCTCACAACTCAGAAACCATTGCTCTTTGAGGCGGGCTTCCACCACATCTCCTGATCGACTGAAAACAGCACACACAGACACAGACAGAGACACACACACACAGAGTCACTCACACAATACACACACAGAGCCACTCACACAATACACACACATGAACACACACACACAAATGATTAACTCACTCCACCCTGGCCGAGTGCTCATTCTCACAACCTCTCCCCCCTGGCCAAATTGTATATGTTACAAATAAATTTGTAAAAAAATAACTTGTACAGATAGAGGAATGAAATTTTGTGGAGATGTTGTCATTAGAATAAACTAACTTGTGTGCAAGTTTGAAAGTGTTCGTGAAATAATGAAATTATTCAATTTTTTCAAAAATTTGACTTTTTAAAAAAATTGTGCAAAAGGGTATCATGATACTCAAAGAACAAAAAAATCACAATATTTGTTTGATACACTCTAAAATTCATTTATTTTGTGTATTTATGATTGGTTAGTGTGTATACCAAGTTTGGGAGTCCTGCATTTATTTGCCGTGCACAGCTAGCCGGTGTTTGACTCGACACCATGTTGACCCCATGCAACCATGCGGTGAACTTGAGCACCAAGTCACTCGCTTTGACCTCGCCTCAACTGACGAACAAAGGTCGCCAGCACTTGGGAAGGGTACACACGTACTCTTGATATGTTATACAAGGGAGCCAGCATGTTTAGTTTTGCATCCAACCTTGACCCTGTCCCCCCAAAATTACCAAAGCTTAGGTATGCATATGTGTATGTTCGGGTGGATAGAGTTAAAGCCAAACAGCCAGCATCAAGAACGCTTTGAGAAGGAAACCATGTTTCTTTGCCTCCCATGCAAAACCAACACCTGAGGTCTTCTATGTCATCAGGTTAACCCTTTGACTCCTGTTC
The DNA here is from genome assembly GCA_030674185.1 of Monoplex corrugatus. Lineage (NCBI taxonomy): Eukaryota > Metazoa > Mollusca > Gastropoda > Littorinimorpha > Ranellidae > Monoplex > Monoplex corrugatus. The sequence continues at coordinate 51,108,655 of JAPXFY010000020.1, forward strand.
TTTATCCACCAACTGCAAAAACTTAACCCTTTGATTCCTTCATTAGTGGACAGGGTGAGGGAATCAAAGGATTAAGTTTTGCTTTGCTAGCATCGTTGACCATGCTGGGTGCTAGTGGACAGGGTGCAAGTGTCGACTAGAGGGTTAAAAAAAATGTGCACGATTTTCTCAGTGATCATTTCTTCTTTTTTCTGTCAACATAAAAATCTTACCATTCCCAGTTATTGTAATGTAGTGGTTAGTGTAACGGACTAACAACTGGACGGTTGTGGTTCTAAGGTGTAGTGGTTAGTGTAACGGACTAACAACCGGACGGTTGTGGTTCTAAGGTGTAGTGGTTAGTGTAACGGACTAACAACCGGACGGTTGTGGTTCTAAGGTGTAGTGGTTAGTGTAACGGACTAACAACCGGACGGCTGTGGTTCTAAGGTGTAGTGGTTAGTGTAACGGACTAACAACTGGACGGTTGTGGTTCTAAGGTGTAGTGGTTAGTGTAACGGACTAACAACTGGACGGTTGTGGTTCTAAGGTGTAGTGGTTAGTGTAATGGACTAACAACCGGACGGCTGTGGTTCTAAGGTGTAGTGGTTAGTGTAACGGACTAACAACTGGACGGTTGTGGTTCTAAGGTGTAGTGGTTAGTGTAACGGACTAACAACTGGACGGTTGTGGTTCTAAGGTGTAGTGGTTAGTGTAACGGACTAACAACCGGACGGTTGTGGTTCTAAGGTGTAGTGGTTAGTGTAACGGACTAACAACCGGACGGTTGTGGTTCTAAGGAGTAGTGGTTAGTGTAACGGACTAACAACTGGACGGTTGTGGTTCTAAGGTGTAGTGGTTAGTGTAACGGACTAACAACTGGATGGTTGTGGTTCTAAGGTGTAGTGGTTAGTGTAACGGACTAACAACCGGACAGTTGTGGTTCTAAGGTGTAGTGATTAGTGTAACGGACTAACAACCGGACGGTTGTGGTTCTAAGGTGTAATGGTTAGTGTAACGGACTAACAACTGGACGGTTGTGGTTCTAAGGTGTAGTGGTTAGTGTAACGGACTAACAACTGGACGGCTGTGGTTCTAAGGTGTAGTGGTAAGTGTAACGGACTAACAACCGGACGGTTGTGGTTCTAAGGTGTATTGGTTAGTGTAACGGACTAACAACTGGACAGTTGTGGTTCTAAGGTGTAGTGGTTAGTGTAACGGACTAACAACTGGACGGTTGTGGTTCTAAGGTGTAGTGGTTAGTGTAACGGACTAACAACTGGACAGTTGTGGTTCTAAGGTGTAGTGGTTAGTGTAACGGACTAACAACTGGACAGTTGTGGTTCTAAGGTGTAGTGGTTAGCGAAACGGGCTAACAACTGGACAGTTATAGTTCTAAGGTGTAGTGATTAGTGTAACGGACTAACAACTGGACAGTTGTAGTTCTAAGGTGTAGTGGTTAGCGAAACGGGCTAACAACTGGACAGTTGTAGTTCTAAGGTGTAGTGGTTAGTGTAACGGACTAACAACTGGACAGTTGTAGTTCTAAGGTGTAGTGGTTAGCGAAACGGGCTAACAACTGGACAGTTGTAGTTCTAAGGTGTAGTGGTTAAGGTAATGGACTAACAACCGGACGGTTGTGGTTCTAAGGTGTAGTGGTTAGGATATGTCAAGGGTGGGAACTGCTGAAAAAAAAAAAGAAGGAAAATGTACAGGATTTGGGGGGCACACTCACCCAGAAAAAAATGTTAAAGGACTGAAATCTGTGCAGTCTGGCGCATTGTCAAGCATCACATTAGACAATCAGACAGTTTTTAACGGTACTTTTTGCACTATTTTCTATACAAGCACATATCAAGTCACTAATTATACCCATCATATTTACTTTACTTTGAAAAAAAGACACTGGACATGGATTTTATGAGGAAAGAGCCCATGCAATCTGAGGAAAATGATTTGTTCTGTCGTGGAAATCCGCAAATCCAATACTCTGTAGAAATGTCATTTTCTGAGATAAAGACAGAAAGCAAAGACATGCCATACAAAATGGTGATGGACTTGTAGTGACAAACTTCCTGAAGACAGAAGTCAAATTTTCATACAATCTGAAGAGAAAGAAACAAAATGCAAAATAAACAAGTAAGTAAATAAAACAAAACAAACAAACAAAAAAAAAACCCTTACCTACAGACTGGCAGCACCATAGAATGGTCCACCTCACCACGATACAGTCCCAGTTGAGTCAATGCCTTCCTCACAGCCTCTCTTGCCTGGAATCGGGGAAGTCTGTCAAATTCATATGGCACCTCTCCACATATCCTGCCCTCATCATCCAGTATGCTCAGCGCCTGCAGCCCATGTCTGCGGCCGACTTCCAGGTCCACAGGGTCATGACCTGGGGTGACCTTGACAGCACCTGTGCACAGAACTGGATATTAACTGTGAAATGACAGTCAAGGATACTTCAACCATCGTATGTGACATCTCTGTGAGTCGATCATCTGTGTTTAAGTGTCTAGACTTCATAAACTTTCTTGTGCCACAATTCACTGTTTTACAGAATTGACTCAATGGAGTCAGAGACAAAGAGGGTGCAACTTTTCTTACAAAGCCCATCATTCTTACCAAATTGAAAACAATTACCCAAAATCAACCACAAACAGCTCAGACATGAAACAAACAAAATTGCAAAATACAAGAAATGAGGATGGGGATGAAGGGGGTGGGTGCATAAAAAGGGAAATCACTGCTGAACAAAAAGGAATGGTTTGAAGTTAGACTTGATGAAAGGAAGAGTATGTGACTATCAAAGAGACAAGGGAAGCTCACAGACATAGAAAATGAATGGTGACAAACTTTGGAACATCTATATTGAAGAATTTGTAAACAAGTAGTGTTAAGAGAACAGGCAGGGGGGGGGGTAGGTTCAGAAGAAGTCGCAAAGATGTAAGTGCAAGTACCATTAAGACACTTGTAGCAGAACGTATTAATTTTGTATGGAATTCTTTGAGTAACAGGCAATCAGTGGAGGTACAGAAGCAAGGGAGTGATATGAGTGTGCTTTTTTTTTTTTTTTTTTTTTAATGAAGGAAAAGATGGGCCACAGAATTCTGAACACACTGGAGGCATTACACAGTAATGGCTCTGTCTCACCTGAACCAAAGGCCTGATCAACAAAGGAGTCAGCAATAACAGGAAGCAGTCTGTCGCACAATGGGTGTTGAACTCTGCGCCCTACAAGATGCGCATAACGCGAGTCGTCTGGATGGACAGCTACAGCAGTGTCACCTAGCATTGTCTCCAAACGTGTTGTAGACACCACAATTTCTTCATCTGTTGACAAAAACAGTAAAAGCACTTTTCAGAGATAGCATCATAAAGAGAATTTACTGTTGATTTTGTCAATGTTCCTGAAGGCAGTGTTTACTTACTTCAAACAATGACGACTACTTTTGCATCTATGAAGCATAATACAATATAAAGAGAATTTACTGTTGATTTTGTCAATGTTCCTGAAGGCATTGTTTAGTTACTTCAAACAATGATCGCTACTTTTGCATTCTATGAAACATAATACACATATAAAGAGAATTTACTGTTGATTTTGTCAATGTTCCTGAAGGCAGTGTTTACTTACTTCAAACAATGATCACTACTTTTGCATTCTATGAAACATAATACACATACAAAGAGAATTTACTGTTGATTTTGTCAATGTTCCTGAAGCAGTGTTTACTTACTTCAAACAATGATCATTATTTGCATTCTATGAAACATAATACACATATAAAGAGAATTTACTGTTGATTTTGTCAATGTTCCTGAAGGCAGTGTTTACTTACTTCAAACAATGATCGCTACTTTTGCATTCTATGAAGCATAATACACATATAAAGAGAATTTACTGTTGATTTTGTCAATGTTCCTGAAGGCAGTATTTACTTACTTCAAACAATGATCACTACTTTTGCATTCTATGAAACATAATACACATATAAAGAGAATTTACTGTTGATTTTGTCAATGTTCCTAAAGGCAGTGTTTACTTACTTCAAACAATGATCGCTACTTTTGCATTCTATGAAGCATAATACATATACAGTACACATAAATCACATCAATTTATCTCTGGATTTTAACAGAACAAAAACCATGGTGAACACGTCGGCATTCACTGACCTACCAATAATATGAGGAAAAAGTAGAATTAAATGCAAATGGACATCCACACACATCGGCTGCAAAGTGTCTCACACAACACTTGACTTAAAGAATACAATGCAAAGATGTGTCACTTGCATGCTTTAAAAACAAAACCTTTGTCATATCTATCACTCCCTACACCGGAAATTTGTTGCTATTCTCTACTTGTAATACACACAATGTCACTGTAAATGATAAAACAAAAGCTGACTGTTTATAGGCAACCTGTGCATGTTACTAATCATTTTTTCATGCTTCCATTTGTAATTTCGTTTGCATGTAAATGTATATCACCTACAAGTTTGTAGATAGATTGCATGCATGTTAAATTCTTACTCTATAGCTGTTATTGCGATCAAGCTTTGCCACTATATTTATGTCATGTCAAAATAGAAATTTAAATAAAAAAGACTGAAGAAAAAAAAGTGTGTATCTATCTCTCTCTCTCTCTCTATCTGTACATGTGTATATATATGTCTCTATATATGTCTCTATACATATACACACACACACACACACACACACACACCACACACACCACACACACACACACACACACACACACATTAACAAGTCTGGGACAACATAATGGCATCATTCTCTAACACAATCATATTTTTCATCAAATGCATCCAACAAGAGATAGCTCCATTTCTTTGTTTGTTGTAAACACAAACTAACAATGATCAATAGACGTTTTCACCTGCATCTTGAACGGATATGCAAAAGAAGACAAGACGCCAAACTGCACGCCTTTGTCATAGCCTGGAACTTGACGTCTGGTGCGTCCCTCTACCACAACGTTGTCTACCTGTAGACAAATGACATGTTTTGTTAATCTTCTTGAAAAAGAATAGGAGATGGAGGAAGAAGAAGGAGAACAAACTATAACATTCAATTACAACCACAACAACAACAACAAAAACATGATGATGATGAAGATGTAATAATAATAATAATAATAACAATAAAACAAAAACAACAGACATATTCACATACACACATTGGACACATACACACACATGGACACACACACACACAGAGCAGCAATAAACTCAGGCAAGACCTGGACAGCAGAAGGTCCTCTCAGCAGAGAATCCCCTGAAGCAAATGTTTTGGCCCAAAACTCCTTACACTCTAACTGGATTCAGCCACATCCAAGTCATGACTTCTGGATGCCCCTCTGCTCCTGTCTTTTCTTTTTTTTTTCAGATTAGTCCCTCACATGGGCCTGAACCTGTGCAGCATATCAAAACCAAGTTTGACAGATGTCTTAACCACTTAGCTACTAGGCACCTGCCTTATGTAGAGAAATCTTAAGCCTAATGAAGTTCCGTTTTATTCCTCCTTGACCAGATCCAACATGGAACTCTTCAGCTACTTCTGCCATTGCCTTTAGGGCTCTTGTCCTCTCCTTCCCAGAAATCAAGAGCTGTTTCAGGATGTTCTATACAAATGTGCCCACCAGCCCCATGCTCCAACCTCTATAATGGGGACTTTGGCGTGGAATTTGGATTTCCTCTTGTTGCTAGCGAGACCGGCATACTTTGTAAAAACAGGCTTCCTCCATTCTATTTTCATAAGGCACAATGAGTTCGATGAATGCATTTGTTTTGATGAACGGTAGCGCAATACTATATCCGGTCTTATTCTCCTCTTGTTGATGATTTGTGGGTGTTTTTTCCATTCTGGCATTTCCATTGCTGTGCCCCAGTCATCCTCTCCATACAGTACACCCAGCTTCCATGCAAATATGTCACAGCTTTTTTCAGGCAACAGTTTGCTGGCTTCTGCCACATAGAAGGTTGCAGGAGCTTATGGTTGCATGATTTTCCCTGTGACAGTGGTGATTGCTTGTGCAATTTTTTTAAGCACTTGGTTATGCCTCCACATGAACCTTCCAATGATTAGCACTACTTTGAATGAGCTCAGGATATGTTTAACTTTTCGTCTGCCCTGGCAGAGTGAGCACAAAGAAACATCTGATTTCCCCCATTTCACCAGAATCACATTTGATGGTAATAGGTCATATACACATCTGAGGATGAAACTGATCTTGAGAGGGGCTATATGGTATACGTCATTCCAACTGAGACTTTTTGTAGTGTATCTTTTTCCCATTGTCCATTATACTGTCCATTGTTGGCCTCGCTGGACTGTTTACTGCTGGGGTTGTTTTTTTTTTGCATCCTCTGCTTTCTTAATCTCCTGTGCTACCATATCTCCCTTTCCTTTTCCCTTATCTAAATCAACATCTCAAATGGAATTTTCTCTCTCTCCCTCTCTGTCTGCCTGTCTCTCTCTCATATACACACACACATGCACAAACACACACACAGACTACCTACCTCAATATCTGATATGGAGGACTGCAGACTGCAGGACCAGTTAACCAGTTGTTTGTCACGATACACTTTCCCTTTCTCATGTAATTGTACGAAAGCCTCAGTCACGGCTCTTGACAGTCTCTGAAAAACATTGTGCAACTTGTATTTAAAGACATGAATAATAGAGAGGACAAAAAGGATGAAGATGAGGAGGTGGAGCACCACCACCTCCATCAGCAACCAAAAAAAAAAAACCCAAAAAACAAAAAAACCAACAACAGCACTGTTATCATTATCATCATTAATATGTAAACCACAGAACCACCCCGAAACGCTCACCATCTTGTTGACCCTGACAAAAAAAGTACATATGTATCAATGCATTTGCGCACACACTCTAAGGATATGCCCATGGTGTTGACCATTCTACCCATCACCAGGGGGTTTAAAAAATAAAACGTGAATACAAATATATAAGCACGACTCAGTACACTAAAATATACATAAAAACTTGTCGAAATCACATAAAATTGCTTCTGCCTATCATGTTTTCTTGGAGCCAAAAATGAAGTTACTACATGTACCTAATCATCAATCTTAACAGAAAGCATTCCAGCTTTATTGAAAACATACAGCAAGGCAGAAAATGATACGAAGAGATGACAGCTAGCAAACAAGCAAAGTATAAACAAGGTGACAGAAAAAAGGAAATTTTTACTAGCATACCATTTCCATAAAATGGGGATATACTTACTCTGAAAAAGCTCCCGAGAATACAGAATTACTATTACTATCAATAATAATAACTCAATAATAATAACAACAATAAAACCAAACAAAAGTTACAGTAAAATAATAACATATTGTTATTTATGATGATAATAAAAATTTCGTTTTTCTTAATTTAATCATGTTGCAAATGAATCTCATTGGTATTGTTTGAACATAGTACATCTTTAAAATTCGGGACCAATGCGGAAGCAATTTTTTCCCTACCTTTTTCCAAGAATCTGAAGAACTTCTAGTTTCTTTTAAAAAATTTTTTTCTGAGGAAGTTCAGTTGGTTTCTGCTGGAAATAACAGACTGATGAAGAATTCCCATGCCTGAGAATATCATGAACTCACAACAACTGCCCTCACCAGGTTTATATTTTTATGAAGAAATGAAAGAAAAGGAAGCAGAATAAAGGCAAATGATGGGTACAAGAAGGAGTAACTGTACGGCATGTACAGTTAGCAATACTGTTGTAATTTTACTATTACTTGATTTTAATTGAATTCATGTGCTGCACAGATGCCTTGAACTCAAAACAACAAAGCTCAGTGCTGCTCAGTGGAAAAAAGAAATAAAATAACAGCAAAAGAAAGAATATGATTCTGACAGTCATTTACTGGCAGGTTCTTACCTCATCTAATGTGAAAAAGTTATAATTCCAATCAAATGATGATCCCAGAGATTTCATCTGCTCCTCTATCACATGGCCTTTCCTGAAAAAAAAAAAAAAAGAAGCCATGTATGGTATCAACTGTTATTAATACGTAATCAAAAAAAAATGCGTGTTTTTTACACTAACACAACATGCGTCGTTTCTACACTAACAGACATCTATCATTTTTATACAACTCTAAGCAGCATAAAATACGTATTTGTGAATAAACATGAATACATATTTGACTATGCCTGTTTGCACACTGGCCTCTGTACATACCACAAAATACTGTTCACTATACACACATTTTTTTATAATAAACTACACTTATACATTACAATGCATTACATTAAACTACACTATACTACATCACACTACATTAGATGCCATTTCAATACACTCCATAATACATACAGTAATTTTAATGTATAATAATACAACACAACAGAATACAGTACAACACAACAGAGTACAGAATAACACAACACAGTACAGTACAATACAGCACAGTAAAACACTACCGAGTACAGCACAGCACAGCACAACACAGTACAGTACAACACAACAAGGTACAGGGCAGCACAACAGAGAACAGTAGAGTACAACACAGTACAACACTACAGAGTACAGTACAATACAACAGGAGACAGAAACAGAACAGAACACAACAGAACAGAACACAACAGAACAGAACACAACACAACAGAGCAGAATGATCACCAAAAAAGAAGCATACCACAGCACAGAATAGGATGAAATGGAAGAGAAGAGAAGAGAAGAGAAGAGAAGAAAGGAGAGGAGAAGAGAAGAGAGGAGAGAAGAGAAGAGAAGAGAGAAGAGAAGAGAAGAGAAGAGAAGAGAAGAAAGAAAGAAGAAGAGAAAGAAAGAGAAGAGAAGAGAAGAGAAGAGAAGAAGAGAAGAGAAAGAGAAGAGAAGAGAAGAGAGAAAAAGAAGAGAAAGAGAAGAGAAGAGAAAGAGAAGAGAAGAGAAGAGAAGAAGAGAAGAGAAGAGAAGAGAAGAGAAAGAGAAGAGAGAAAGAGAAGAGAAGAGAAGAGAAAGAGAGAAGAGAAGAGAAGAGAAGAGAAAAGAAGAGAAGAAGAGAAGAGAAGAGAAGAAGGAAGAAGAAAAGAGAAAAGAAGAGAAAAGAGAAGAGAAAGAAGAGAAGAGAAAGAGAAGAGAAAGAGAGAAGAGAAGAGAAGAGAAGAGAAGAGAAAGAGAGAGAGAGGAAGAAAGAGAGAGAAAGAGAAGAAAGAGAAGAGAAAAAGAGAAGAGAAAGAAGAGAAGAGAAGAGAAGAGGAGAGAGAGAAAGAGAAAGAAGAGAAAAAGAGAAGAGAAGAAGAAAGAGAAGAGAAAAGAGAAGAGAAGAGAAGAGAAGAGAAAGAGAAGAGATGAGATGAGAAAAAAAGAGAGAGAGAAGAAAAGAGGAAGAGAAGAGAAGAGAAGAGAAGAGAAGAGAAGAGAAGACAGCACAACACAATATGCTCTATCTCAACTTTAACACCATTCACTTACTCATTTTTCCATTTCCAGACTTCAGCCTCAAACTGGTTACGACCAAGCTGATGTCGAGTCTGTCGTTTCTGAGCCCACAAGGTCTTCTCCACCACCACCTGTGTGGCGATACCTGCGTGATCCATGCCAGGACCCACAATGACCTTTCACCCTTCATGCGATGCCTAAAAAATGCCATGTGCAATACTGATTAAAAAGTGATTTTCAAATAATCATATACAAATGGTATAAAATACTGATGAAATGGAACCTGTTGTATGTTTTATTTATTAGTAACCAAGGCAGCATCAGGTCTCCTTCTTCTCCTCCCATAACTCTGTGAAGAGTCACCAAACACCGTTTTCCAGATTCCTCCAGCTATGCTGATTGTGTGCCAAAGCTTGGGTCTATGCAAATGGATTCTCTGTCCTACTGCAACGCTGTCCATCCATCGTTTTTTTTTTTCTTCTGTATTCCCATATGCCTCCCTCCCTCAAGAGTTCCTTGGAGGATCTGATTTTGCAAGGCCAGTGGATCTTGTTACATGGCTATACCAATGTAGTTTTCTTTCCTTAAGTGATGTCAGGAGATCTTCATATGGTGCAGTGTACCGCTTGATGGCTTGGTGCACTTGTTTATTGATGATATGAACAAGGTACCAGGCTTCTTTCTCAAAAAATTGTCATAAAACGATGTCATCCTTTGTTTTTATTTAGCACTTCTGCCTTTACACTATGTCTTTTGGGCACTTTTCAGCTCCCAGCGCTTTGATTTTTGCATGTTTCAAAAGCAATGAAGTAATGGAATTCTGACTGTGCTTTAGATTTATATGCAAGCATGTGCATTGTCTGTAAGCATGTGTGCATGCCTATTTTTGAGTTGCTTCTTTGCCTATTATACCTATTTTCTGATCACTCTTTGCAAATGTGACATTTAATGGTGGCTTGGTGATGCACAGTTTTTGACAAAAGTTTGAAGAAGAAAAAAGTAACAGATTCACAAAAATGAAATATATTTTTGTAAAGCTTGAAACTTACGCTTTCCAGCTGATTTGTATTCAAATGAAAATTAGCATTTTGTACTCATAATTTGATGCTGGACATAGAATCCAACAGGGTACAGAAATGATTCTTTTGACAAGGAGCACAACCAAACAAAGTCACCCACATCTACAAAATAATATTCCCCCAACAGTTTATAGATTTACAGTCCCTGAAAGTTCTTAGACAGGCTGTCTACTTGGATAAGTTTTGCTTGATGTGGTAGATCTCGAAGCAAGGCATGCAAAGGTCTTTTAGCATGGAACACATTCCACGTATGTGTGCCCCATTTTCTTCCTCTTCACCTTCAAAAGTCATGACCTGAAGAACTGTGTTCTGGATAAGGGAATTAACAGTGGTGACTTACCACTTTGAAAAATACCAAGTTGCTTCCCTTCCATTTCTTTCGGTTTCTGGGAAAAATTGATGAAAACCGGTGCTGCATGCGCAATGGCACATCATCAGGAGATTTCTAAACATTGATAGCATCAGCACGTCATCAAAGCATTATGTGTGAGAAGATAAACGCTGAGGAAATAGGTCTGTGCAGGAATTGTGTGTCCAAGGCTCGTCCAGAACAGCAGACCGGGGAGGAGGGTGGAAACAGGGGGGGGGGGGGAATCTTCATGCTGCCCTACATCCCTACATGCCAATGGCATAATGGATAGTAAGTAGTGAATTTTGTCAGGAAGTATGCATGCAAGTATGTTACATGCAGGCATGTGAGTGTGTGTGTATGTGCATGTGTGTGCGCGTGTGTGTGTATGTGTGTGACTCTGTGTGTGATCTGTGTGTGTGTGTGTGTGTGTGTGTGTGTGTGTGTGTGAGTGAGAGTGTGTGTGTGTGTGTGTGTTGTGTGTGTGTGTGTGTGTGTGTGTGTGTGTGTGTGTGTGTGTGTGTGTGTGTGTGTGTGTGTGTGTGTGTGTGTGTGTGTGTGTGTGTGTGGTGCGTGCGTGCGTGCGTGCTGGCGCATGTGTGTGTGTGACTCTGTGTGTGTGTTTCCACCGAATAGCCAGCGCTTTCACAGTTAACATTACATTATCATGTGAAGAATAAAAAAAATTTTTTTCAAAGCCAATCCATGTACTGACAAGCCACGATACACAAAAACTGTACCATCGTATTAAGATGCATCCTGAATGGAGTTCTGTCAAAGCATGTCCAAGATGTAAACATCCCTGTCACATTGGAGGGAAGCACCATCACGAACTTGTCTTCCTTATTCCCACAGACTGCACACAAAATTTCTTTACAAATCTTGCTTGTCTTGTTTGATTTTTAGGAGATATCAAACTCAGGTACAATTCCTTCAAACATGCTAAGCAAAGTCATAAAAAAATGTTTTCAAAAATATCATATAGTTACAATGATCTGTAAATGAAACGATATACTTTTTCACAAAAACAGTATTTCCACAATGACAGCTATGAACATAAACATTCCCAAGATCTACTGATTAAAACAACCTGCTTTTGACCCGTGCTAATTCTCAACTTCAAACACAACATAAGTAAGACTGACACAGGCACACAATGAAATCTAAAAGTCATCACAAATAAGAATGTGGAAATGCAAACATCTATTTTCAGGCATGCTTACTTTCTTTCACAAAAGATAGTCAAGATCTCCTGTCTCTGTACAAAATAGTTCCTACAGTAAAAGCTGAAAGGTCACAATCTTGCAAATTATTCAAATTCATACAAATGCAGTCTAAAAAAAATGAATATGTGTCTTGAAAAGGGCGGGGGTGGGGAAGGCTATCACACATGAAGGAAGCACTTTGCAGTGAAAACATCATGAGAAACCAAGAGGAAGACCCTGGATTAAAGGTTGGAAGAAAAATGATGAACAACTTTCGATACGCACATGACACCATGCTAATTGTAGAAAATGAAAGGGACTTAAAAAGCCTTGTGAATATACTAGAAATAGAAGGCAAAGGTAAGGGGTTGGAACTAAACAGCAAGAAGACTGAAGTCATGGTGATCAGAAAAAAACATGAAAATCCCCTCATGCAAAATAACAGCAAATGGCACGACCTTGAGACAGGTTGATAAGTTTAAATATCTGGGAACGATCATTTCACCAGATGGCAGATGCACATCAGAAATAGCCAGAAGAATCCGCCAAGCAAAAACAGCATTCAACAAGATGAAAAGCATTCTTACCAACAAATGCCTATCAATTAACATCAGGAAGAGAGTTCTTGAATGTTATATAGAACCAATAATGTTATATGGTTGTGAGGCATGGACAGTCAACAAACAAAGCCAGAACAAGATTGAGGCAGCCGAGATGTGGTTTGTAAGAAGAATGTTGAGATTTCCATGGACAGCAAAGAAAACAAATGAGACAGTCTTGAAGGAGGCAGACACAAGATCATTGATAAAAGGAAGATTAGGTAAAGACAGGCAACATTTACAGGTTATTTTATGAGGAAAGAGGAACTGGAGCACCTGGTCACAATGGGAAAGCTGGAGGGAAAGAGAGCACCAGGTAGACCCAGGGAGAAGATGTTGGACGGACTTGCAGAGTGGCTGAAGACAGAGAGGGTGGAAGAGGTGCTTGCGGCAACAAGGGTTAGAAACAGATGGAAGGCCATGATCGCCAACGCCATGTGGCAAGGCATTTGATGATGATGATGATATATATGTAAAGAGACATAACTCCACCTTCACATGTGACTAGATTAAAAAAAAAATGAGTGCAGTGTCAGTCACTTTATAACCTCAAATCATTTTGTTTTATTTACCTTATAAGAATCAGATCCTTTTTCTGGTTGGCAAAGAGACAGTGTTCCAATTTGACCACACAGATACAAGTCTGGCTTCACAAAATCTCCGTACCTTCCAATGTACCCAGCTGTGCATGGGTACCTAAGTGTGTTCAGGGTTTGAGAAAGGTAAAGGTTTGAGAAAGGTAAAGCAGTGAGGGAGAGCAGGCCTGCTGGCATCACCATCATAATGCTGACTCTGGGGGAAGTTCCAGATCTCTTTCATATCAGTGCCCTCTTTAGTATTATAAGACAATCTTTACTTGTTTTCATTAGACGCTCTTGAGAACACAGAGCTTTAAAATTACAATAATATATATAAGAATACAACAACGAAATGACATCACTACTTTTATGACTTCTCTTAGGTACTATCACCACCACCACCACTACTGTGACCATTATTTCTACTGTTATTACCACTACTACTCTTACCACCACTACCATTACTGCTAACACAACCATCACTATTACTACTATGATGTACTACTTCTTCTCAGACAATTCCTCCTTCCATTTACACTTTCACTACTACTAGTACCACAGCTGTCTCAATACCTGTAACGGAGTGACCTCAAAATAGCCCTGGGTTAGCCACCAGTCATACCATGCTGCCTCCACATACTGAGGACTGTAGGTTGAAGGCAAGGGGATACTGGTGTCTGAAACAGTTCACACGACATGATCATCTCCATCATAAGCATTAACAACATCACAATAATTCCATATGTATAGCACAAAAAGCTCATGTCAAAGCACACTTGTTGCCCCTTTAACTCTCTGATGACGGGCTACTTCGATCGAAGTAACAGCTGAGCTCTCACTGAGGACAGGCTACTTCAATCATAGTAACAAACAGTCTAGGGTATATAACTCCCTCTACTTTTGTTATGCTAATGATTTAGTAGTTGGCAGTTGCTTCCCTTGTGGAGGGAACTTCCGTTGAACGCTACAACTACGTTTTGCCGGTTTCTTTGTCTAAAATCGATGGATAAGTTCACTTGCACCCCTCGGTGATTTCACTGTGACAGCCCTAGGCCAGCAGGAGAGCTCAGCTGTGGCAAGTGCAGTCACAATAGAGTTAAATGAGAAAAATGAGAAATGATTTTTCTGCAGAATTATGCATGCTATACACTGAGGTTACACAAATATGCACTTCAACTGGGACCTTGCTTTTATTACTTCATCTGAAGCACTAGTGCCCAGACATCACTCGAGATCTCATGGAGGGAGTGGGGGTGGGGGTGGGTGAAGGAACAAAAAACCCTCTATCAAATCTGTGAATGAATCTCCCATGTCAACAATTGTGCAGACCTGTCAGTGTCTAAATCCCCTTCTTGTAAATGCTGAATATTACATATATACACATATAGATCCTGTAAGTCATGTCAATGGCTAGACTTACTGAAACAAAAATGCACAGACTGCATCCAGCAACAAGTCTGATAAAAACAACAACTTTTAAGTCAATACCTTTACCACTGGAAAATATAGTAGGCCTATCATTATGATGATTATCATTATCAACTCAACTTTTCAAATACTGCTTTGGAAAATATAGTATCATTATCATTACCAACTCAACTTTTTGCATCCTGCTTTGGAAAATATAATATCATTATCATTACCAACTCAACTTTTTGCATCCTGCTTAACTCACTCCCTACTAGGCGATTTGGAATTTAACATTCCTCTGTATACTGGGCGTTTGTATAGGTTTTTAAAAAAATAATTAAAAAATAACGGCTATACACATATTCTTTTAATTTTGACACATGATTATCATCACATTGAACAAGCATTTTCCAAAGTTTCAAGGCTGTAACCTTTATGGTACTCTTTTTGTTGCCAGTTGTAAAACAAGGTATGTTTTCAAGGTTATGAAAAAAGAGCATACAAGGGAAGTTCTCACTGTTCTTGAAAAGAGGACTGTTTTTCACATAAATCACATTGGAAATACCAGTAGAGAGTAAACAATAACTAATTGAGAGTTCCTATTCCCTACAAATAAATTAAAATCAATAACTTACTACTGATAACTTGTCGATTTATCATTTCACATTCTCCTGTATACAGGCGGTTTGTACAGGTGTTTAAAAAAATCATTAAAAAAATGATGAGGAAACAACACACTTTTGAAATTTCCACACATGATTATTGTTTGATTGAATAAGCATATTACAGAGTTTCAAAGTTGTAACTTTTACAGTTCTCTTTTTGTAGGTGGTGATGAGAGAAAATATGTTTTTTTTGACAACAAAATTGAGGGTGGCTGCAATTGGATAGTGGTAAAGTTCACACTGCTCCTGAAAAGTGGACAGTTTTCCACATAAATCACATTGAAAATCCCAGTAGAGAGTGAACAATGGCTACCTGAGATTTCTACTTTATACAATTCAGCTAAAGTCAGCAAAATCTGCTGACTACTTGGCGATTTGTAGTTGGCTTCAGCATACCAAGTGCTTGAATGGAATTGGAAAATTCATGAAAAATATTAACAAAGCACACATTCTTGAAACAGTAACATATGATTATTGTTTGACTAAATAAGCACAGCACAAGGTTTCAAAACTATAACCTCAACACACAGACACACACACCCAGACACACACATCCATACACACACCATACAAACACATTCATACATACAACAAACACACACACACACAACACATACACAGAGTGCACACATACAGAACAAACATCCACACACAGTACAAACATCCACATGCACATAAAAGTGCAGATGTATATACACACACACACACACACATACAAACACACACACTCACATACACCACACACACCACACACACACACACACACACACACACACACACACACACACACACACACATACACATGCATTTCATTCACTGCTGTTCCATTTTCAAACTATTTTGCTAGTTCCCCTTATGCCTGAAGGCTTTGATCACTGAATCTCTTTGTTTCATCAACCATGTGCTTCATAATCAGGTCACTGAATATTTGGTCAAAAAATGAATGGGGGCGTGGTCTGTAATGCCATACAAGTTTAGCCTATGTGTTTTGCTGTCTGTGTATGGAGGAATAACTGAAAGGAAAACACACCCACACATAAAATCTTCAAGCAGACATTCATCACAAAAAAACAAAACCAACCTCTGTCAGATCAGCTAGTGGGCTATTTGCATAAGTACCGCGCTACGAAGGCCACGGGTACACACTGTGTCACTCACCACACCCACCCCTCTCTTCCTTTCACCTTCACTGTCGGATGCATTTTCATCAATTCCATCCCTTCTGATGGGCTAAAACCACTTTCTTCATACTGTTCTGCATCTTCAGAGTCAGGACCCCTCAGTAAGAATGACTTTTTTGCCCGACATAAAGTGCAAACACGTCTTGTTCGACCGCTGTGAGCGCAACTCGTTTGCAGCTGAGACGCCATTGCTCTCTCATGGTAAACAGGAAAGGGGTCAGCACAAAGATAGCTCTGTGGCTGACCGGTCATAGGTCACTCGCCACGTGCAGTGGTCAAATGTTACTCTGTGGTAATGAGGCTTTAGCATGACCCACTTCAATTTCCACTACACAGCACTCTGTCACCAGTGGAAATTTTTGAAGGTCAGATCCGTATATCCGGCCCTTAGTAAGGAAGCACTTCGCCGAGCCTGTCCGCATATCAGGCTGTTAGAGCGAGTGAGTTAAAGGCAAGAACTTTTCAAACACAAGCCAACACTCCACCTCCATGACCCAACCCTATAACCTAATGTGGTCAATGACAGGACCAAAGGAATGCTGCAACAGACAGGACCCCCCCCCCCCCCTCCTCTCTGTCTCTGGGAGTGGCAATAAGCTGGTCACACATCCTAAAGTTGACCCAGTCTTCGATACTCTCCACCAAACTATTGTTCTGTAAACTTCTGACTTACCTACTACTAATGGTACCAAGGAGGATGGTTTTAGACTTTGTGTCATGGGGGGGGGGGGGGGGCATGACCAAACCAAGTAAATTTACACCAGTTTCTCTGATGCAAGAAGTGATTCCTGTATCCTCACCAAGACTTTATCTTGTTCTGTGCTCTTTCAGTCTTATTCTTATTGTATTATATACATAATTTCCCGAGGAAGTTGGTTTCAAACACAAAACGTTCAAAATAAGCAGACAAAAAATATTATGCTTCTTGGATCTCCACACATATTAAGAATATGATGAGTATGTGTAATGATAAAACAACAGTACAAATAAATGATGCAAAAAAAATTTCTTTAATCACACACACACGCACACACACACAGTGACACACACACACAGGTTGTTCTCAGAAACATGTGTGGCATAGGGGTAACTCACTTGAAACACTTGAAATTTGTTTTCTGTTTGTGGATGATTGTGATGCTTGTATTTTGGTAGTGTTTGTATTGAAAAAATAAAGTCTAAAAAAATTATTGCATGTCTTCATTCTTTCTTGCTGTACATTGAGCATTAAATACAAAAAACACACACAAAACAATATGGCGGATTTGTGACATGAAGAACACTGTAAACTGATCATTTTTAAGATTCTTTAAGAAGTGCTTTTTGAAACAAAAACAATGTCAAACAGCTGTACAGATATCTATGTATCTTTGCACTAAACAAAATCTTAGCTGTATCTTGATATTAATTATATATGGGCATATGATGCCTCCCGTCTCCTTTCTGAAAAGTCACATAACCTTGCCGATGAATTCTATACTACTCTCCACCATCTTCTGGACACTCATGCTCCAGCCACAACCCGTCTTTTACCTGACCGCCCCCCTACCCCTGGCTCACTCATGAGATTGCCTGTGCAAAAGTGCCCGCCGCAGAGCAGAGCGCCGCAGGCGCAAATCCAAACTCACTGTACACAGGCAACTTTTCCAAGCCTCTAAAACAAAAGTATCCACCCTCATTGCATCTGCAAAAACAAGCTATTTCCAAACCAAAATCCTCAATGCCTCTTCTTCAAAAGAACTCTTTACAACCATGAATCATCTCCTTGGCACACGAAAAGATTTACCTCTCCCAACAAAACATACAAATGAAGAACTCCCATCTGTATTCTCCAAGTATTTCACCACCAAAATACAAACTCTTCGTGACAGGCTTGACAGGACACCCTGTCAACCATGCCCACCTGACCCTTCCTTCTCTGGCACACCTCTTACTACTTTTACCCCAGTCTCACAAGAAGAAATTTCAACACAATCAGATCCATGTCGTTCAAAACCTGCGAACTGGATCCTCTTCCAGGTTCTCTCTACTC
Source organism: Monoplex corrugatus (assembly GCA_030674185.1). NCBI lineage: Eukaryota > Metazoa > Mollusca > Gastropoda > Littorinimorpha > Ranellidae > Monoplex > Monoplex corrugatus. The sequence goes on from JAPXFY010000020.1 coordinate 51,127,171, forward strand.
CGACTGTCTCCCTACTCTCCTCCCATTCATCACTGACATCATCAACACTTCTCTTCAAACTGGAACTGTCCCAGATTCTTTCAAGTCTGCTATTGTTCACCCTCTCCTCAAGAAACACAATTTAGACCCAAATGAACTGAAAAATTACCGGCCTATCTCTAATCTCTCTTTCTTGTCAAAACTCATTGAAAAAGTCATCCTCAACCAGCTGAACTCTCACCTGTCTGCCAACAATTCCTCAATCCTTTCCAGTCAGCCTACCGTCAGTGCCATAGCACTGAAACTGCCCTACTACACATTCTCAACAATCTCCTCCTTGCAACTGATACTGGCAAAGTCTCTCTCCTCACACTCCTTGATCTGTCTGCAGCCTTTGATACCATTGACCATGGTATTCTCCTTTCTAGACTTCATCATACTTTTGGCATCTCTGACATTGCTCTCTCCTGGTTCACTTCATATCTATCAAACAGAAAACAAAATGTTCTCATCAATGGCACTTACTCTCAACCTGCATACCTGACCTGTGGTGTTCCACAAGGATCTGTCCTTGGCCCTGTTCTTTTCACTCTTTACACCTCCCCCCTGTCCACCATCATCAACTCCCCTCTATAAAACACCACTTCTATGCTGATGACACCCAACTTCAAGACAGTGACTCACCTGATAATATACAGCGCCTGTTGACTCGCATCACTGAGTGTTACTCGGACATTAAGAACTGGATGACACACAATAGACTTCAGCTTAATGACGACAAGACAGAAGCTATCCTCATTGGCACCCGTCAGAAACTTTCTCAGCTGCCTCCTCTTTCTCTCCCATTATGTAACACATCAGTCCCAATTTCTGATTCAGCTAAAAACCTTGGTGTCTGCATTGACTCTACCCTCTCCATGAACAACTTTGTTTCTCAAACTGCCAGATCTTGCTACTATCATCTCCATCGTATAAGCCTGATCAGGAAGTATCTCTCTGTCGAAACAACTGCAAAACTCGTTCTCTCCTTCATAATGTCTCGCATTGACTATTGCAATTCACTCCTGTTTGGTCTTCCTGCCTCCACCATTCACATCCTACAGCGCATTCAAAACAATGCTGTACGCCTTGTACTCAAAAAGAAAAAAGCTGACCACATATCTCCTCTCCTGGCACAACTTCACTGGCTCCCTGTATCAAAGGCATACAGTACAAACTAGTCACCATGTGCTACAAAAGCCTCAATAACGCAGCCCCCGATTACCTGTCAAGCCTACTTGAGATCTATTTCCCTCACGTACCCTCCGCTCTGCCTCCGATCCTCTGACTTTTCGCTTTCACGTACTAAGCTCAATACCTATGGTCCACGAGCCTTCTCTGTTTCTGGTCCACTCTCCTGGAACAAACTTCCTCTCTCATTTCCGTCAGCAACCTACTTTTGTCTCCTTCAAGTCCGCTCTCAAAACTCACCTTTTCTCCTCTGCATAAAATCAAACCTCACTCAACCCCCCCCCCCCCCCCCCTGCAGCCTGTCTCCGCTCGAGGGGAATCACATTGTTATAATATATAATTGTATATGATATGCTCTCTATAATTTTCCATTGCTTTTATTCTTTCTCCCCATTTATAGCCATGATGTGTGTGTGTGTGTGTGTGTGTGTGTGTGTGTGTGTGTGTGTGTGTGTGTGTGTGTGTGTGTGTGTGTGTGTGTGCGCGTGCGTGTGTGCTGTGCGTGCGTGCTGCGTGCGTGTGTGTCTGTTTCAGCGCTTAGATTTGATTTTATCAAGATTTTGCGCTATATAAATATTGTAATTATTATTATTATTATTATATGATATTTTTGTTACGGTCGTGACGCATGGTTTCCACTTTCGAGTCTGTCTTAATGTTTCATGCACAAAACTATTCAGCATTCCAGAGAATGCTTTTCTACAAAAACTGACGAAGAAAACAGTGCACGACAGTAGGAACAATTGGTGCATACAAACTGCAGTTCCTGTCCTCTTACGTCATATCGCATATTATGTCACCCGGCATCGTTTCCATTTTTCACGGTCGCGACTGTACAACGGAAAACCTCTGTGAACTCTGAGACTAAGGTCAGTTGACCGAGATTCCAAGTCTGGCACTTAGCCTTGACCTGAAACATCTCTGGCATGCTGGTTTTTCCCGCCGTATCACCTTTATGAGTACATTTTACACTTTGGTTCCTTTGTCTTCCATCCTCTTTGGAAACGTCACGACTGTGCCAGCCTCCTGCGACTACATCATTGAAGGTGGGTGTACTGGTTTGTTTCATCGTTTTTGATCGTTTAATTATGAGTAGTTCTTTGGAAAAAAAGAATATTGTTACATTATCAACTTTAATCAAGGCATAAAATAATGTAAATCAGTGTTTAAGACGAAAAATTTAATAATTTCGGATGTTCTCTAAGAGTGCATCTTTGCCGATGATTTGGTTTATAAAGACAAGATGCTTACAGAGGTAGAAAATGTCATCAGGAGACATACACTTTGATTAAAGAAAGCGACTGTACCTGTGCGGGGTGAAATTTTAAAGCATAATCTAAATAAATAGATTTGTTTGTGAGTCGCGTGTCGGTCGCGACAAGAGAGGAAAGAGCCATAGTTTCTTGGGCCGACCGACCGAATTTTAGGAAACGTTTTTCTTCTGTGTGTCATTGATGTTTTTCTTTACTTCATTAATGTAAATAACCAAACATATCTGTATAATACTATAGTAAATACTGAATATGATTTTCGAACTTTTGATTGTGGGTTTATTTTCCTCTGTGTCTGTAAATGTCAGGCTGAGTGTTACTTCTTCTTCTTGTCTAATGCCGTCAAACGTGGAGACCAGATCTCATGACGAAATCGGCAGTCTTCTGCAACGCCTCCACACAACCATGCAGCTTCTCCAGGAGTCCGGCAGGCTCTGGCCAGATCTCGTCCCTCAGCTTCCGTAGACCAGGGCAGTCCTGCAATATGTGCTCGGCTGTCTGCTCTGCCAGTCCACAGGAGCAGAGTGGAGAGGGTGCAAGGCGGAGCTTTCTGGACATGTGGTGATTTAAGCGGTTATGTCCAGTTCGTAGGCGGAATATGGTGACTTGCTGTTGCCTGGACAGCTGGTGGTAACTGTCCTCCACCTGTGGCTGGTTGTGCAGGGACCTGATGATGGTGGTCATCTCTGCAAAGGTCACAGGGTTGTCTTCCTGCTCTTGGCTGGCACCCTCCTTTGCTGCTCTATCTGCTGCATCATTGCCAGCAATGCCGCAGTGTGCTGGCACCCACTGCAGTACTGTTCTTGGGCTCTTGATGTCTTGTAGAGCTTCCTGCAGACGGGGCTGTTTGTTGTTCTGCAGGGCTTCAAGAACAGATCTGGCATCAGTCAGAAAGACGACGGGTGTTAGTTCGTCTGTGATCTGCTTGATGGTGTCGGCAGCAAGAGTCAGGGCCTCCACTTCCGCTCGGTAGTTGCTGCAGTGCATTCCCGTAGGTGCTGCCTTCGTCAACTGCCGTCCATCGGGGTGTTGGATGTTCACGCCAGCTCCGCCTCTTTTGGTAGCGTCCGTGGCAGACCCGTCTGTGAAGGCATGTATCCACGCTGCTTTGAGGGTACCTTTCCTCCATCATGGCCAGTGTCAAGGACCTCTTGCTGACATCACTGTGTTCATCCTTGTAGCTGAGGTAGGGGACTGAGGTGCAGATGGTAATGCTGAGTGTTACAGTTGCGACAGGAAACTATGACGCTCTGTTTTCTTGTCGCGACTATTAGATCCGGAAAACGAGAAATGAAGTACTTGCCTGTCAGTTGCTTCTTTGAATTTTTGTTTGTTTGTTTATCAATGGATCGGTTACTAAAAACAAAATGTACAGTCTGCGTTTCTATTACTGCTATTTTTATCTGTCACTGGCGGAATAAAGATTTACCGGTAATGGTGCAGTTTAGCCCCCACACTTTTTCTCGCGCAGAGCACGTGTTGCACAATGCCCACTTTCATTCATAAATGATGCCGGTATTTTCCTACGGTTAGTCACGTGACCAATGTTTCTGCTCCTTTACATCTACTTTCTCCCTCATTCATTCATAAAATTTTCCACGGTAAGTCACGTGAGTACACACGTAGTAAGGGTGGCAAGTTTTTGCGCGCGATTACAAGTTCAACATGGCCGTAACCATTGTTGGCGCAAATGAAATGATGCAACCAGCCGAAATTCAGGCCGAGCAATGGTCTGTTCTTACACTTGCTCCGCAGTTGAACACCCAAAGGAGTGTTCTGAACTGGCTCGCGCGCAGAAGACTGATAAGAAACACCATGCACTGTCCATGTCAGGGATGTATGGATAGACCATGCCGGCTACAGGCCCATGCCAAATCTAAGATGGATTTCGATGGCGGTGCTCAAGGTGCCGTCACCAGACCACTGTGCGGAAACACAGCTGGTTTTTCCAAAGCCACCTGGATCTGAGATCACTGGTTTGCTTGCTTTACTGATGGGGGATGGACACTCCTCAGGACTAAGATGGTCAAGCCATACAAATGTGTTTCCAGTCGGTAATTGTTTTTAACGGTTTCAACGGTCAAAAATCAACGTTTTGCTTTTAAAAGGATATACATGTATATTCTTAATCAGCGTGAAAAGCTCAATCTACCCAGCAAATTTTGCCAAAATTGCTTTAAAAAAATAAATCGTCTCGGACACATTTTTTCTACATACACGCACACAGACAGACACGGCTTGCTATCGTAACCTGCTTCCTAGTCATGAAATGACTGGAAGCACAAAAACAAGAAACAATGACAAAGAGTTTTCAAAGATAAATTATCATGACAAACAAAATGTTTTGTGTTTTTTTAAAGATAACGCTACAAAACAAATGATTTTTCTACTACTGGTCTTCAAGAAACAAGTCTCATCAGATAAAATCCCATAGTAGTCGTATGGTGCCACCAAGGTCAGATGAAAACTGTAAAACTTGTACTGTAGCAGGCGCCTTTCCCCGTAATTGGCTCGGCCTGTCGAGGGAGTGAACAGAACAGCCAAAACAATGCGCAGAAAAATGGGGGGCTAAACTGCACCATTACCGATTTACCGATGTGTTGGTCGCGACAGGAAATGAAATCTACATGGTTTCTTTTACCGACCGAAATGCCTCGTTCATGGTATTTCTCCTTTTCATACATCACATATTCCCATTGTTGATTCGGTGAAAGGAACAGAATTATAATGTTGCCGTTAAACCCGTGCTCCTCATCTTTTTTTTTGCCAGCAACGATGGTTTGTTACTTCTGCTGTAATCTTCGTCAGAAGTATGTACGGTCGCTCGCGGAACACACTGTTCCGAGTTTCTCGTCACGACGAAAACGTGTCTCTACTCATCTCCCTTTCCCACCTTCTTCCGCGTGATTTTACTGAAGATTGACGGTGATTCGCTTTTTAGCTAAGAATTTCGTCTCGCCAATGAAATTAGTTTGTGTGCAAAACCAGTACATACTTTGTCATTTAAAAAAAAGTGAACGGTTGTGACATGGAAACCAGGCAGTGAACTCTGACTACAATGAGATTTTGCTCTACAGTATCATACATCACTCTCATCCAACCCCAAACTTCGTTGTTGTGTCAAGATCTAATAAACTTAAAAACTAACAAATGCTGAGCTTGACTTAAGTAAATACAGAGCATATTGGTCGATTTCAGTTAAGTTGTGATGAGAAACTGTGTGTGTGTGTGTGTGTGTGTGTGTTTCACTGATCTTTAATGTATGTATCACTGAGGACAAGTTGTTGTCTTCCAACCTTTTTTCTCCCAACAGTCTTCATTCGTTTCATTAAACTAATTTATTAATTGGCTATTTGACTAACTTCACTAATTTCTTTCAAAAATTAATGTCTTGTTTCCATGTCATGTATTACACATAATTTTGCATTGGAAAAGGATTGTAATGTAACTTTTAAACACCGTATGACATCACCTCACACACACACACACACACAACAACACACACACACACACACACACACACACACACACACACACACACACACACACCATACCATACATCACACATACACACACCACACCACGTGTTAAAAAGAGAGATGTTGCTTTTCATTGTTACGTTATATTTTCAGTTACCCAGACTGGGCAAACAACAAATCCTTGATGGGAAGGCCAGAAATACCGCGACATCCTCAAATGCTCCAGTCAGCCACCCTCTCCCTGATCCAGAAACTTTGGTGACTGAGAAGACTCAACCTTTGAAAATCAGGTAACTCATTGGAAAATCTAATTACTTTGATATTAGTGTCACTGTCCACTGGTGTGTTTGTAATATTAATGCTACAGCTATGTGTTGTGTGTGTTTGTGTGTGTGTGTGTGTGTGTGTGTGTGTGTGTGTGTGTGGTGTGTGTGTGTGTTCAATGATAGCCAAATTGTAGTTTTATATTGAATGCCCAAATGATACAAAACAAATATGAAGTGTGTGTGTGTGTGGTGTGTGTGTGTGTGTGTTGTGTGTGTGTGTGTGTGTGTGTGTGTGTGTGTTCAATGATAGCCAAATTGTAGTTTTATATTGAATGCCCAAATGATACAAAACAAATATGAACAATAATCATACATGCATCCTGAAAGTATTAGACTGAAAGTTACTATGTCAATCTATTCTTCATTGCATTAATATATTGTGTGTGATACAAATATGTTACTAATGACATTGTCATTTTCTGTGTTGCAGTCATCTGAAAGTTAATCATTATGTGGAAGTGGCCTTTCCTAGGAAGAGTGGACAGAAGATGGAACATTATATTGGAAAGGTAAGACACTTCTTTGAGAACACAAAATCAAATCAATTTGTTTAACATTAAGCAAAATTTACCAACCAGTAGGTCCAAATTCTTCACTGATGAAGATGGCAGTATTAAGAGGATCAATAATAGAAACAGCTCGGTTATTACTAACACAACTAATTTTTGCCATTAGGTGACAAGTTACCAGCCAAAGGGTCCAAATGCTTCACTAATGGTGATGGTAGTATTAATAGAGCCAATAGTATAATTAGATATAGTGTGGTTATTACTAACACTCCTAATTTCTGCCATTGGGTAATAATTCTATTGTTGCTTTTAACTGCAGATTAAAACCATTGACGCAGCAGAGGAGGACATCGCTGTCAGCTACCTGAAACACCATCCCTCAGGCTGCTATTATACATGGCCAGATCAGACGGATTTGTCCTGGGTCAAGATCCAGGAAATTACACAAGTACTGGGCGACCCATGGATCGATGGCCGTGGCCACTACACTTTTAGTAGTTAACATCATCCGTCTCCATCAGTGTAGTTGACAAATGTATATATAATGCTTAAATTGTTACACTTGTTTTTTTTTCCTGAATTGAATTGTTCTATTTTCAGCTGTTTTATCCTTGACTCATATTTGCCATGTACGTGTAGATTTCTCTCTATTTCGTAGAGTTGGATTCCACGTCACAACCGTAACAGACTCCAAATAGATAACATTTATCAGTGATTTGACTTCAAATCCTTTCTATTTTCTTAATTTTGGTTGTTCTAATGTCAGTTGTTTCCTTTTTGGCTCATGTTTGCCATGTCCATAGTTGGTTTAAGTTGTTTTGTAGAATTAGATTCCGTGTCACAACTGTAACGGACTCCATGTCACAACTGTAACACATTGTTTTCATTATATAATGAAAGACAATAAATGGTACATCGGCTTGAAAATCTGCTTTGTATCTTTTGAGTGCAAGGATATGAAATACTGCATGCCTGACTTGAGCTGTATAGTTCAATAATCATGGAGACATGAGAATGTGAAGTTGCTGCGAGCATGGAGGATTAATGGTCAACTTAAAAATTACAGAAAAATACTCACTCCCAGTCATTCTGAAAGTTCTTTTTATATGGGAACTTTTCTTTCCTTTGATTACAAATAAATTGGACCAGATTTTACAAAGCATGCTGTTTTTAAACACTTCAAAGCACTTTTTTTGGGTTCCACGTCACAACCGTAACACAACCAAAAAATGATTTTTTAATCATCTACTACAAGAAGATGAATTGACAGATCATCTTTTCCTTTTTAGAATATGATGTGCATTGAAATGCTGTACAGTGTGACACAAAGACATATATATCTACAGTGAAATTTATTTTGGGGTCTCTGTGTCACAGACATAACACATGTTTTTACATATGTGTTACCCATACCATACCTTTCTTCTGTCCCTTGGCAGTCTGTACATCATATGTAATTTTTTGGAAATTGTCTTTCTGAAAAAACAATGAAAACAAAAAAAAAATCAAAATCTTATTAGCAACCAACCACATTATTATCAATGAACTTAAAAAACCCCAATAATTGTAACTAAAAAATGTAAACAATATCAATTCTTATCCAATAAAATGTGATTCTGTTTGTAAATGAAATCTAAACATAAAATTTAAAATTTGAAAACCAACCCATATATATTCTAAAGCAAAGCAAAACAAACAACCAAACAACCAATATGAAGACTAGATTACTTTTACATTCTGTTTTCTATCGTCCATGCCATTGGAGCTAGGTCTAAATGTTTGAAAACAATACTGTTCATTATATGAATATATCTAACTGCTCTGTAATTTATGAAAGGAAATTTTCCTTCTAAAATTACGTTTAATCTAACATACTTACCGTGGCTCACAAATGCAATAAGCGGCAGCGGTTTGCCAATTCTGCCTCGTAACAATAAAGTCCGAAGGGACAGTAACTCTGAGAGTGTCTACGTCTTGCGCATGCGCAGGTGCTCTTCCTCTTTTCGAGGAGACCTTGACCTTGACCCTGACTGTGGCTAGAAGGAACCAGGAAGGCGGGGAGGTCGGGAGGGACTCTGCGTGAGCCACGGTAAGTATGTTAGATTAAACGTAATTTTAGAAGGAAAATTTCCTTTTAATTACACATACTATACCGTGGCTCACAAATGCAGAATAGCACTACCCGGATGGAGGGCTTACCTGGTTAACGCCTGGAGGAATGGCAGGAGTCAGGGCGTGTGGCTGAGATGGGGTGTTGGGCCACCACAGCGGAAGCGATACCCCTGGACCCATCTTCGCGCAGACGGGAGACGTCGCGCAGGTAGAACTGGATGAAAGTGCCCGGGGAACGCCAGTACGCGGCGTCTAGGACGTTTTGGATGCTGGCATTGTGGATGACTGCCAGCGAAGAAGCCCATGCTCTGATCTCATGGGGCCTTGGGGAGAAGACAGCTAGCTCGGCGCTCGACCTGGCATACGCAGCCTTGATGACTTCCCTCAGCCATCGAGAGATGGACGTGCGTCTAATGTCCTTTCTATAGTTTTCGTTGTAAGAGAGAAAAAGGTGGCGCCGCTGCTGGCGAGAAGATTTCGTCCGCTTTCTGTACGCTCGCAGTGCGCGAACCGGGCAGAGAGTGCGATCCTCGTCGTCCGGAGCGAGGATAGACGTGAGGGGATGGATGTGGATGGCCGGCGAAGGAGAACCTGGAGACTGGTTCTTGGCCAAGAATTCCGGGAGTAGGCGGAGAGACATCGAGCCATCAGGTTCCAGAGCAACATCTCCGGGGAGACCACTAAGGGCGTGCACTTCGCTGCAGCGCCTCCCCGATGCGAGAGAGACGAGAAAGGCCGTCTTGAAAGAGAGGAACTTCAGGGAACACTCCCTGATGGGTTCGTAAGGGGGGAGTCTAAGGGATGAGAGGACGAGAAAGAGATCCCACGCCGGGGTTCGGCGGGGGTTCCTGGCTTCCTGGAGAGAAGCCCCTCTGACGAGATTCCGCAATAGAGGATCGTGCTCAAAGGACGGACCACCCAACTGACGGATGGTGGTGCAGATGGCCGCCCTGTGGACCTTCACTGAGGATGCGGAAAGCTTTTTCTCTGTGGACAGAAAGCCGAGGTAGTTGGCCAACTGCAAGCGAGAGGGTGAATGGGGTGACACCTCATTTGAGGTGCACCAAGAGACCCAGCCATTCCAGTGGGCATTGTACACCCCCTGTGTGCCCGGCCTGTGAGCTTGCTGCACAAGGCCGATTACGGCCGGGTACAGGCCTAATGAAGACATCGAGTCCCGCACAGCATCCAGGCGTGAAGGTTTAGAACGTCTGGATTGCCGTGCGGAATGCCTGACCTGGGTTGGAGGATGGAGCGGCTCGATACCGCGAGTTTTAGCGGCGGCACATGGGACAGGTGCAGAAGTTCTGGGTACCATGCCTGTGCTGGCCATTTGGGTGCGACAAGGATTAATGTCGCTGCGTCCTCCCTGGCTTTCCTCAGCACTTTCCCCATAATGGGGAACGGGGGAAAGGCATAGCCGATGAGGTTCGACCATGGAATGGATAGGGCATCTACAGCCCAGGCCGCTGGGTCCGGAACTGGAGAGACGTACAAAGGGAGGCGGTGATTGAACCTGGTGGCAAAGAGGTCCACGTGTGGTTTGAACCATGCTGCCCATACTGGCTCCAGGACTGCATGGACCAGTGTCCATTCCGAGGGAAGAATCATGTGGGATCTGCTGAGAGAGTCCGCAAGTATGTTGATCTTCCCCGGGACATGCTTTGCTGAGAGCTGAATCGAGTGTTCCTCGCACCAGATGAGGAGCTGTTCCGCTCTCCGAGACAAGGAGTGGGAGCGGGCGCCCCCTTGCTTGTTGATGTAACAAGCTACTGTGGTGTTGTCCGTGTTGATGCGGACATGTTTTCCCTTCAGAAAGGGGAGAAACTCCCCGAGTGCCAGGCAAACTGCCTCCAGTTCCAACATGTTTATGTGGCAGGGCATGAGGTCGGTCGACCACCGACCTGCGGCTGTCAGCGTGCCGACATGGGCTCCCCACCCGGAGGTGGACGCGTCCGTGAACAAGTGCTCCTGAGGAGGGGGCAGTGTGATGGGGACTCCCTGGGCCAGGCGTGACTGGGAGCGCCATTTGGTCACTGCTGATATGAACCAAGGGCCCAGGTGGACCGGGAGGTCCCATGGCTGAAGCGACTGTGACCAACGCTTCCTGAAGCCGCGTTGGAATTGCCGCTTGAGAAGACGACCCAGTGGCACTAGGGGTGCCAGCGACTCCATAAGGCCCAGTAGGGAGGCCAGCTTCCTTGCTGGCGCTTGGAGTTGGGGGAGCAGTTGGGCTAAGAGGCCCTGAAGGCGCAGTAAGCGCTGGGGAGACGGGGTGACCCTCCACTTGGAGGTGTCGAAGGACATGCCCAGGAACTGGAATTGTTTGGAGGGAGTTAGGTCCGACTTCTCCTCGTTGCAGACAAAGCCCAGGTTGTGACAGAGTTGCAGGACCTGGGATGCTTGTTGCGCACACTGTTCTTTGGAGGAGGCGAGTAGAAGCCAATCGTCTAGATAGGCCTTGAGGCGGATGCCCTTCTCCCGAACATGCATGCAGAGTTCCCTCGCCACCTTCGTGAAGAGCCAAGGGGCGGGTGCCAGACCGAAGGGCAGTGCCCTGAATTGGAAGATCCGGTTCCTCCAGATGAATCTGAGGTACTTCCTGTCCCTGGGGTGAATGAGGAGATGGAAGTATGCATCCTTGAGGTCGATGGATATCCCCCAGTCGCCCGGGTGCAAGGCCTCGCGGATGGACATAGGGGTCTCCATACGGAAATGGAGGACGCGGAGGAACCGGTTTAGGGAGGAGAGGTCCAGGACGGGCCTCCAGCCCCCCGAAGTTTTGGGGACCACAAAGATGCGTCCATAGAATCCCGGGGACGCAGCGAAGGAAACTTCCTCCGTAGCCCCCTTGGCTAACATCGAAAGAACCTCCTGATCCAGGGCCTGCGAGGCCGAGCGATCTTGAGGAAGTGCGAAAGCAGGGGGAGAGAGCGTGAGAGGAGCCTTCCTTGGGCCCCAAGGAAGGCGGAACCCCGACCTGATCACCCGCAGGGCCCACGGGCTGGCGGGCAGCCTCTCCCACGCGTCGATGTGTCTGGAGAGACTGCCCACAGGATCGCCCGTGGGGGGTGATGGCCTCAGGCCGGGGGTGAGTCATTGGGGGTTGGCCGGCTGAGAGGGAGCCGGCCTGCGGGCCTTAGGCCGGGCCACCGGCCTGCCCGAATGCTGTTGCGGTCTCCTGTGCCCTTGGGGCCTGGGATCGGCCCGAAACTTGGTGTGGGTGGGCCTGTTTGGCGGGTAGGCCGCTGGAGCCGGGCGCTTCACGGCAGGGCGAGAGGGCCTCGAATGGAGGGCGAGGTCCCTTTTTATGTCCGCCTGGTGCTTCAGGACGGCCTGAACATGGTTCCCGAAGAGGGAGCCCGGCTGGACGGGCACCGCGCGCAAGGAGGCCCTTGCCGACGGTGAGGTGGCAACCGAGGATGCCGCGAGAATGGCATCCCGCCTCGCCATGACGGCGTTCAGATACGTGCGTGCTTGCGATTCGGCCACGGATCTGAGCCCCTGCGCCATGGCCTGGATAAAGGCCACGATGGTTGCCTGGTCAGGCGCCTGGCGGAGCGTGAAGGACTGCTGGTTGGGGTCCTTCAGGGCTTCCCCTAGGCCGCCCAAGAATGAGTCCAGGGCGGAAGTTGCCACCAGCCCCCGTCTCGTGTTCTCCTCCCATTCCGTCAAGCATTTCTCCGTGATGGAGATATGCTGCGGCTGGGCCCGAGAGCGATCGTTCACAAGGAGGAGGTTCTCCTGTGTGAGCGAGAGGGGAGCGTCAGGGATAGGCCCATGGGCCATGAAGGGCTTCCGCTGGAAGGGGAGCGGTGCCGGCTTCAGGAATTTCCTGAAGGGCAAGGCTCCCGGGAAGTCAGGCACAGATCCTGGAACGAAATCTTGTGCCTCTTTCCCCCTGGCGGTGTCCTGGGCTTGCCTGAGGCAGTCAGCCACCATGTCGGACTGTTTTAGCAAGGAGGCCCGTGGGGCTGAGGTAGGGTGAGCGCTGAAAAGGCGCTCGGCCGAGCCAAGCTTGGGAGCCTTGGGCTCTGGCACAGTGGACACCGCCTCCGGTGTGAGTTGTGCCAGCCGGTCCATGGCATCCTGGAAGCAGAATGCCATGTGGGCAGGGGCCTCATCCTCTGAGGCCGAGTCCGAGTCCTCTGGCCCACCTATGGAGGGGGCGAGAGTCTGCGGAGAGTCTGACCGGGGTGCCACGGTTGTGGGACCCGGGTCAGAGCCCCCAGGAGGCAGCCCCGGTGTTGTGTCCAACACGGGTGGTGCCGGGGGGGCTGGGCAGGGTGAGTCCTGCGCTGGTGGGGCGCCGGGCATAAAGCCGGGCCACCACGTGCATCCCGTGGCCGAGGCCGGGGGAAATCCCAAGGATGGGTGCCACGGTACCATGTGCGGTGCCATGGGATGCGGCATGGGCTGAGCCCAAGGGGCATCAGGACCCTGACCCCATGAAGGGTAGGGCCTGGCCCGGTCCCCAGTGCCCAAAGGGCCAGCCTGCTGGGGGCGGCTAGGCATGTGCCAAGGCGCCCAAGTGCTCTGTCCGGAATGGGACAGAGATGTGGCAGCCCGCCATGGGTCGCTTGGTAGTTGCCAAGGCGCCCAAGTGCTCTGTCCGGAATGGGACAGAGAGGTTGTGGCGGGTGCAGCAGCAGGCTGTGGGGGAGGAAGGGAGACAACCGGGGCGGATCGACGATCTGACGCCCGTAAGGGTGGGGTTGTCTCCCTTGGCCCACCTGGCGAACCAGGGGGTGTCCCGCCTGGCGAACCAGGGGGTGAGCCGGTTCCGTTCACATTACGGTCCATCTTGCCTCCCGAAGGAGACCCATGCCCAATGCGCCCATCAGCCATGGAGGCTGAAACAGTACCAGCAGAACCGGAGTTAAGCTGTACGAAGGGGGCGAGCACAGAATCGACAGAACCGGAGTTGAGTCGATCACCGTGCCGGGCAGTGTGAGGGCCGTAAAATGACGAAAATTCAACTGAGCCGGAGCTGAGTTGAGGGCTCGTGGTCACCGCAACCGAACCGTAGCTGGGTTGCGATGACTTGTCGATAGTGTGAAAGAGAGAAGACGTAAAAGGGAGAGACGAAGTTGAAGAGAGAGCGGTTTGTGCACCGGTGGAACCACCCTTTTGTGGGTTTGAGAATTCGGCGGACGAAATCTTCTTAACCCTCGCTTTGCCACCCAATCGCTTCACATAAGTTTCTCCCTTAAACGAAAACATAGGCAAGACACAAAAACAACAACGACAATCGATCGATCGCGTAGCGAAATCGAAAAATACTTAGCTGCTCAGAGCGTACGAGGCGAGCTGGAAGATGGCTGCCGAGAAAAGAGGAAGAGCACCTGCGCATGCGCAAGACGTAGACACTCTCAGAGTTACTGTCCCTTCGGACTTTATTGTTACGAGGCAGAATTGGCAAACCGCTGCCGCTTATTGCATTTGTGAGCCACGGTATAGTATGTGTAATTAAATTAATGTTATCATGAAACACATATTAGTGATATTACTCATTATTAGTTTGAGGATGTATACTATGTATTCCCCCAAAACAGCTAGCCTGAGAAGCTGCAGACTATGACAAGCATAAGCTGTGGAGACCTAAACAGTGAAAGTGTTAAAATTTTAAAAAATCACTGTTGGTAATGGCTGCAGCCAATGTAGATAGGTTATTACTTAGTTCCACATATTTCTTCTGGCATAAATCAAAGCTAGAGTCTGTCCAGCACTTTAAGTCAGGTTAACCTTTTGACACCTGCACCCTATCCACCAACTGCAAAAACTTAACCCTTTGACTCTCTCACCCTATCCATCAGCTTGCTTAACTCTTTGACTCCCTCACCCTATCCATCAGCTTCCTGCAGGAAGCTGGTGGAAAGGGTGAAGGAGTCAAAGGGTTAAGTTTTTGCTTTGCTAGCATGGTTGGCAGTACAGGATGCTGATGGGTAGGGTACAGTAGTCAAAGGGTTAATAAAGGTGTAACTACCATACCTGAACAATGTAGCTGTGTCCAGGGTCAGCAGTTCTTCATTTGTACTGAACCAACATTAGCCCTTTGACTCCTGCACCCTGTCCACCAGCATCCTGCATTGTCAGCCATGCTAGCAAAGCAAAAACTTGACCGTTTGATACCCTCACCTTATCCACCAACTTCCTGTAGGAAGCTGGTGGATAGGGTAAGGGAATCAAACAGTCAAGTTTTTGCAGTAGGCGGATAGAGTGTGGGAGTCAAAGGGTCGGAACTGTATAGTGTATAATGTACTTTGTCTTGTGATGCATATTCTCTTGGGAAAAAAATGTGCATTTTTCTTCTGCATTTTCAGGTTGCAACTCCCTTGTGTATTCATACATGTGGGATTTCATGAGCACAGCTGTTTTTTTGTTATGCCATATTCAGTTGTTTCCAAGTCACCAAACATTATGACTGGGTAGCAATGAGAGGCTCTTTTCAGTAAGATGAAGATGGCAACACCGTCCTGTATTGTAACATTGTGCTGCACAAGAACTCAAATCTATTTCTGCCTCACGCCCATTTCACAGCACTTTTTTTTCTCTCTCTCTCATTTGTCTAATCGCCAATTGTGCAAGATGGTACTGGCTTGTAAGAAATGGGCTGGTGGAGTCAGCATAGTTTTTCATGGGTCCCTCCCCCATTTCAAGACCTTCCCATGATTTTGCATAGTTTAGAAAGTCTATCAGATAATTGCTGGCAGGCTTGGGTGGAGCACACATGGAACTTGAGCAGCAAAGAAGAACCACACGCCTGGGGTTCATTTATAAAATCCACCATGGACTAATCCAGTGCCCAGTTATCAGGAGCAAGCTAGTCCCACCCCCACCACGACAGCGCCGTACCCACAACCAGCAGTTCTGCCTTATCAACACCAGAACTCAGTACAGAGGTGGCTCATTTCTACCCAGGACTGTTGGGGACTGGAACCATCTTCCCAATGAAACAGTAGAGGCAGCAACAGTCGATGCTTTTGTCGAGCCTCCGCCCAACAGTGAGTTTCTGGACACCACGTGGCCCTTATGGTAAGGGATTTCAGCAATGTCTACGGACAATGAGAATAGTGAAATGATCGGAGCTTACGAATGGACTGTGTCTACACCCCCCCCCTCCCCCCTTTATGTGCCGGAATGATCATCCTCAAGATCGTGGGCACCAAAGGAAAGGAAGGACGGAAACTGTCCGAGTGTCGCAAATACCTCTTGAACAAATTCTGAATTCTGCTGGCCGTTACAATATAGGCGAACATGCTACCGGTACCTTCAAGTTATCTATTCTATTAATAGTATTATATAACACAATACAGGCACACTTTCACCTCAACCAACCACACCTGCACTGAAGATGTTGAACAGAAACACCGCAACGAAGCATGAGTCAACTGCCTTCTTAATGCCAGAAACCTTGACACTGAAGACTTTGAAGTTTTATACAATTTCTGTCCCGTCCTTCTGTACCAGAACCTCAAGTGACACCAGGAGGCTGCCATTTTGATTATTTAAGAATGACCTCCCTTGTGGATCTCGCAGAAAGTGTACTTTTACGAAGCATGCCAGTTTACACGCGGACTGCTTGTGTTGTCGAACAGAATGTGTGACAGACTTACTTACATTCCGGTTGTGCAGCAGACGTCTGTTGGAGTATGACAAATATTGATGCAAACTATTAGATGTGGCCAGCTTCTTCTTGCAGTACGAAGAAGTAGAACGCGGCCTTTGGCTTATCGGCCTCGAGAGCTCTGAGTTCAGAGATCAGAGTTGTCAGTTGATAGTTTTCAGAGTGAAAATGCCAAACCAGGTGTCAGGACTCAGCACAGGATACCGAAAACGATAGTTGCCATAAACCAGTACATGAGCTCTAATGGTTACAACACACTCGACGTTATGTTGGAAAGACATTCACGTAACAATGATATAATGATGACAGTCATGACATTGGATTGAATTAAGGGTCTCAAATAGTTTGTTGGCAGAAATCCTAAGTACTGTTTTAAGTGTTTAAGCAGACAGTGATGTGTCAAAACTCTTTAAGCAGATAGTGAGATAAAGACATAAGCAGATAGTGAGATAAAGACATTTGATAATGTATACAAAGAGAGCTTTCATGGTGTTGATATGCCTGCAGTTCGCAAGCATTCAAACTGGTTTGGGAAACCAGTTAAGTGTGTACACTAATTTTGTTGACTCTATCAAGACCATTGCAGAGGAGGAGACCAAAACAGTTGATTTCAACTACACTCTAATGGACCCTGTACAGGGAAATGAAAGTCTTCTGCTTACTGTCTGTGTTTTTGTGGAAGATCCTAACATTGCAACAACTTACCTTGGTGACAAGAAACTGTTTAACCTCCAAAGGGAACCAACAGGGCAGTTTAATATTTTCTTAAAAGGATTGTTTATTGGCAGAACATACGCCCATGTAAGATTTGTCTTTTCAAGATACAGCCTACCATCACCATGCAAAACGGAGACTACAGAGGATATAACCTATCATTCAGGCAACCAGTTCAATATAACCAATATCTTTCCAGGGTCAGAGCAGACATTGGCTTCCTCAGAAGGGCGTTTTGAAGT
Source organism: Monoplex corrugatus (assembly GCA_030674185.1). Lineage (NCBI taxonomy): Eukaryota > Metazoa > Mollusca > Gastropoda > Littorinimorpha > Ranellidae > Monoplex > Monoplex corrugatus. The sequence continues at coordinate 51,144,660 of JAPXFY010000020.1, forward strand.
GGTGGTGATCAGAGAGGATGGACCAATAGATATAGCATTTAATGTTGTAGTTGTTCTGCTTGTTGTCATTGTTAATTTAGGGTTGGGATGCAAGACTGAAATCGCTGTTATCAAGGCAACGTACCGTCGACCTGTGGCTCCAATTACTGGCTTTTGTACCCAGTTCATCATCATGCCTCTGGTAAGCCAATGATGTACCAGTGAATATATATATAGCTGTATTGTGTGTCCCGTCCTAAATTCAAAAATTGTTAAACTGTCATGCGTGCAGTGTAATGTAAAGCAGTGAGAAATCCAAAACAAGTGTGACCACCCATGTTAAGAAAACAAGAACCAGAAAACTCAAGAATAGAATCAGAATGCATATTTAATGTAATAAGACAAGACAAACTCAAATTTTTTGTGCAACTGGCATTTGTCAAGCGTAAACATGTCATAGGACAACAAAGAGCGAATATCAAACAACAAATACAAAAAATTAGGGGTAAATACAGCACAACTTCCATGTTGTTTGAGAAAATGAAACAACAGAAAGTTTTGCTTTTTCCCTCTAAATTTTGTATTTGTTGTTTGATTTTTGTTCTTTGTCTTAATTATAATACTCTTAATCTTATGCTTAACAAAGACCAGTTGGCTGAAAAGTTGCACCTATCTTGTCTTGTTATAAGAATGTATTCTGATTCTATTTTCATGTTTTCCTGGTTCCTGTAAAGCCATAATTGAAATGCATTTTGGTACTCCAACAGAAACAGCTTGGGAACTGTGAAAACACTGCTGTTGACAAGTCTTTGATTCATGAAAATTCCCTGGTGTTCTAAGTTCAGCTTTAACAATGGAAACAATTCAAAATTGCATCCAGTTTTTAGGAGACTTAGAGATTAATGTCATTTTATTGATGAAAGTTGCATCACTGATGATGTCATTTTGAAATTATACATGTGTTAGTGTATACAGCTGAATTTTGTTATCTTTTTATGTATATGTAGGAACAAAAACTAATATTTTGCAGCCCTTCTGGCAGTATATAATTATAATGATACTAGTTACTACTCTCTTGATAACGTTATTGTCTGATTTACTTAGAAAAATAAATTTTTATTCATGGCAACTCCTTATTAATTTATATAATATAACTAGGCATTGTTTTACTAGATTTGTGTGTGCATGTCTCTCAGTCTCACCTTGTGTGTATATCACTATGTGTGTGTATATCACTATGTGGTGTGTGTGTGTGTGTGTGTGTGTGTTAGTGTTATAAATTTGAGCTGTATTTTTGTATGACAAGAGAATTATTTTCTCTTCCAGATAACCTTTGCTGCTGTGAAGGTGTTCCAGTTTGATCCAGCCATGGCACTGGGGTTTTTTGCTATGGGTTGTTCTCCAGGAGGGTCTGCCAGTAATGCTTACACCTTGTTGCTGGATGGCGATGTCTCTCTCTCCATCACTATGACCTTAACTAGTACGATTGCTGCTCTAGGTAATATATACTATTATGTTGTTTCATTCTTTTTGTGTGTGTGTGGGGGGGGGCGGGTAAGTGACATTTCTCTCTCCATCACTATCATCTTGTCTAACACATTTGCTGCTCCATGTAGTGTGTGTGTGTGTATGCGTGTGTGTGTGTATGCGTGCGTGTGTGTGTGTGTGTGTGTGTGTGTGTGTGTGTGTGTGTGTGTGTTCTGTAAGCAGTGTAAACATTATGGTGTTCAAGTCAACACTTATTCATTTGACTGACAGATTGTGATTCATACCCGAGTTGTTTCCCTTTAGCTAGATAGACACATTCTTGTAAATTTTGTTGCTTTGATGAAAATTTGAATCTAGAATGGCGGATGCTGGTCTAAAGCCATGTTTGCCTGCTGAGTGCTGTACTTGTAATAAGTATATATAATTTTTGCTTGATTACACAGATAGCGATAAAAGTTGATTCATGAGTGAAAAGTTGAAAATTGATTACAATTTATTTTACTAGGCTATCATCAAACATCATTTTGGCTTTAACTTTTTCTGTGAAGAAAAACATGTATATACCTCTGTCACGGAGTCTGTGTGTAGCACAGTGCTCTGTTACCTGTAACTGTAAGGCACATGTTTCCACGCAGTTGCACAAAATCCAAAACAAGTGTGACTGCCCGCGTTCAAGCAAACAGGAACCAGAAAAATACGAAAATGCTTACACCTATAGATGATGGTTTTCCATACATATGCGCAGTTAAGTTTTTCATTCCATTTTGAACATCATTTGGGGTTAATATTGTCCAATATCAAAATACCACGGTGTTTACTTTAATACCTTTTTGCACTAAGTAGAGTATTTTCCATATGAGATTTTTCTTCAGTGATGTGTTGTCTTTAATCTCTGTGTTAAAAAAGCAAAAACAAAACAATTGACAACAATGGACACTTGCTCTTGAGAGTCCAGACTTTGCATATATATATGTCACAGACACCATGGTGAATTGTTTATATATTTGATCTTTCTGATTTGTGTTGAACATTTGTAGCTATTTTCTCTAGCAATAATTCATATCTGTGTGTTACAACCCATTTACAGGTATGCTCCCATTGTGGCTTTTATCCTTGGGACGGCTCCTGTACAGTGAAACTAGCATCAAGATTCCTTACGAGAACATCTTCGCCTCCCTGGTAGGCCTTCTAGTGCCTGTTTGTATTGGGCTTCTCATCAAAGTCAAGCGGCCACGCTGGGCCAGGGTGTTGGTCACAATCAGCAAGGTAGTCATGGTCCTGTTCCTCTTCTTTGTCCTGAGTGTTGGCATTTACACCAAACTCTACATCTTCCGTCTCATGACCATGGCGGTGAGTGAGCAAGAGATGGATACGTTTGGTTCTGAGGGCTGGATGGATGTTTTTTGTTTTGTTTTGTTTGTTTTGTTTTGTTTTACTAGAGTGGTGTGTTGTATGTGTTGGTGTTTTGACCAGGACTAGGAATGCTTCGGAATGAGGTTTTTATCAGGAATGAGTTTATAGAATTAGAAATGCACTGCATTGCTTTTCTCTTTTCAGTGTATTTTGTTTTTGTAGCAAGTGTTTATATTTGAGAAAAATAAAGAATCTTGAATTTCAGTCTGTTGAAGATTCATATTTTCAGTTTAAACTGTAATTTTATCAGTGTTCAAAATACACAACATTTTGACATAGAACTGTTATCTTTTGAAGCATTTTTGATGAATCTAGGACAAACATTTTTTGTACAGGAATGATAAGAAATTTACATATAGTGTTTTGAACATCTTAGTTAAAGACTAGTGCAAATAGCTGATTAATGTCGTCTTTGTTTATTGAGAGGTTGATATGTCAAAATTTCCATTTCCTAGGTTCTAGCAACATCTGCCATAGTCCCGTACCTGGGCTTTTTTCTTGGTGGATTGGTGGCTTTCATCTTCCGAATGTCTCGCCCACAAGTGCTGACCGTAGCTATTGAGACGGGGATACAGAACACAGGAATTGCCATTGTCCTTCTCTTGATGTCCCTCCCACGCCCAGAAGCGGACATCAGCATTGTGGCTCCCATCACCTCTGCCATCTTTACTCCCCTGCCTATGTGGGTGGGCATTGCGTACGTTCAGGGACGAAAATGGTGGCGTAAGAAGCACAAACCCCAGGCCCACATGGCTGGAGTTCATGAGAATGGAGAGGATGAGGAAATGAGAGAAGCATTGCAGGATGAGGAAATATAACAAAAACAGAAGAGAACTTTTTTATTTGGGGATAGGAATGAAGAGGAGGAAGACCAAAATGACTATCATAAAGATCCACAGCCGTTTTTAATCCTGTTTTCAAAGGAAGTTATGTGAGAAGCAGTTTCTAATCTGCACATATTTAGAGGGTGTCTGCATCATGTTAAAGTAGAGAAAATTCCCAAACAAATTGAAAACCCTAATTAAAATCTGTCATAATATAAAAGAATGTTCCCTAGTAATGTCAAATCCCCCAGCGTTGAAAGGATGTGACCCTCATTGTCTGATCCATGTGTAAAGGTGAGATTTCAGCAATGTCTTAACCCCTTCATTCTTTCATCATTCCTGCAGGAAGCTGGTGGATAGGATTAGAGACTGAAAGGGTTAAGTTTGACCACACACACAAAAAAAAAAAGAAAAAAAAAGAAAAACCAGCAGGAAAGATAGTCTTTTGTCTGGGCCTTAGATTTTTTTCTTGCACCAGAAATGGATCAGTCTTGTTAACATGCCTGGAAAGAGAATCATTCTGATACACCTGTGTTTCAGGAGGTCACTATTAGATAGAGAGGAAGATGGAGGTCATGAAAAAAGGTGGAAGAAAAGAAATGGCAAAAACAACATCAACAAGTGTCATTCTCACCAGGGTGCAAAAGTGAAACCATAATTCACATTAATTGTTTTTAGTTTATACCCCCACTCACCGCCACCACCTCAGCCTTTCGTTTTAAAGGAAGATATTTAACAGGGACAAATGGGTATATGCATGAATGTGTGTCTGCCTATGAACATAATGTATTAACAATGATTTCTGAGCCGTGTGCCGGTGAATTTTCTCCAAATGACTGTCTCATTCAGCCAGCATTAGGGAATGCACAAGAAAGGACCAGTTTTTGGTCAAAGGCTCTCGGAGCTGATATATCATGATAGTAAGCATAGGGTATAGCCCTGTCATGCCTTCTCAGCATCATGATTATCATTCTCATTGTCATCATCATCATCATCGCATTGTAAAATCTGCGCCGGATTCTGCATCCATTAAAGAGGCGTTGAAAATGGATTCAAAACAAACAACAACAAAAAAAGAAAAAAAGAAAAAGAACAATTGGTTAACGGTCAAGGCCACAATTATGCAAAACGTGTTTACAAATGTCATGAAATATTTCTCATTATTTATCAATAGATTTTGACCAAACTCGGATCACCTATCCAGTTAATGTATTGTCATAGATGCGTTAGAGCCATATAAAGATGGCCCAATATTTGGACTGCTGGGTTGACAGTGTCTTTTGTTAATTTGGTACTGTTATCACAGCTATTTTTGAATCGGTCTCAATCAGATGTAAGTAGCGTGTTTGATGATACAGGGAAATTTATTGCTTATCAGTTGATCTGCAAAATAAATAATTGCATGAAATGTTTTAAATGCCAACAAAAGAGATTGTTAGTGTGGATTTACCACTTTGTTTATGTTGAAATTCCCTTACATCATTTGCCAAAAAGGGATGTAGATTATTCAATTAAGAATATATGTTATTGCACAACATAATGAGGCAGCATGGTGTTAATTGCAGGTCAGAATTTGTGTTGATTTTATATATGTAAATTTCACACTTTTCTATTAGATTGACATATATTTGTGCAGTGTGTGTGTGTGTGTGTGTGTGTGTGTGTGTGTGTGTGTGTGTGTGTGTGTGTGTGTGTGTGTGTGTGTGTGTGTGTGTGTGTGTGTTGCGCGCGCGCTTGATGCACATTTCTTTCTAGAAGGAAAGTGTTCATTAATCATTATAAAAGGATCACATCTGTCCTCGAGCAGATCTTTTAAGAGCGCGATGATTTTTTGTGATCTTGCCAATAAAAGAAATAATAATCAAAATGACGAAAAAAATGTCACCTACAATGTTGATTAGTTGGCAAGAGCCTTGAAATATTCCAGCCTCTTCATGAGATGCCATCTAGTTGACCTTGCAAGTGACAGATTATTTTCATCAGGTTAAGTGTGTCACAAATTTTTTTTAGGAGAATTTTGTAGGGTGTCGGTTATGACACTGACCACTTTGCTGTATTTACTGATGTTGACCTCCCGCCTTTTTGGAATCACAAGCAAGGATCAGAGATTTCATTTGTTTTCCCAGCACATTCATTAGTTTGTTTATTCATTTATCGGTTTATTTGACATTTTTTTTTAATGTATGTATTTATGTAGATGTATCTTGCTTTTTTTATTCATTGATATTTTAATATATGAATATTTATATTTATATGCAGACCAGACACAATGAGACCTCTGCTCCCTTCTCCATTTTCCATTCAAAAAAGAGATGACAGGAAGGATTTTCTGCTGTATTTTGCAGAGCAAAGAATTCCAAACACACCTAATTGAAATTAATGAAATTCTGTCTAATGTTTCAACCATGCTTTTCCAAGATTCCGTCCTTTTCATGAGCTAGTGAATAGCTTTGATTTAAATTTTGACGATTTCCCCTAGAAAAATAATGCTTATATAGATAAGTGCATAGTTTTAGTGCATATATGTACACTTTCAGTAGTGTGCTGTTATTGTATCATCTGTTGATTCCAGATGGAACTAAACATTTGTTGTTTTCCACAAGCAGCAAGATACTGCTTCGGGGACCTATTCCTCATGACTTGTTTTTTTGGGTATTTGTGTCTGGTGTAATATTGACAAGATTTTCTTCACTAGTTTTTTTGGTGTTTTTTTGTGTGTGAATTGAGATTCAGTGTATTTCTTTGCTTTATTTCTCTATCCAATGTTTGATATATGCACATACTCAGTTTGGTACTTTCCCTGTATTTCCCTTTTAGTTCCGTACTTTCCCTAAATTCTCCAGTTTGGTACTTTCCCTGTATTGTACTTTCCCTAAATTCTCCAGTTTGGTACTTTCCCTGTATTGTACTTTCCCTAAATACTCCAGTTTGGTAGGCCTACTTTCCCTGTATTTCCCTTTTAGTTCCGTATTTTCCCTAAATTCTCCAGTTTGGTACTTTCCCTGTATTGTACTTTCCCTAAATTCTCCAGTTTGGTAGGCCTACTTTCCCTGTATTTCCTTTTAGTTCCGTATTTTCCCTAAATTCTCCAGTGTGGTACTTTCCCTGTATTGTACTTTCCCTAAATTCTCCAGTTTGGTAGGCCTACTTTCCCTGTATTTCCCTTTTAGTTCCGTACTTTCCCTAAATTCTCCAGTTTGGTACTTTCCCTGTATTGTACTTTCCCTAAATTCTCCAGTTTGGTAGGCCTACTTTCCTCTGTATTCCCCATTTAGTTGGCGTACTTTCCCTAAATTCTCCAGTTTGGTACTTTCCTAGTATTCCCCTTTTAGTTGCGTACTTTCCCTAAATTCTCCAGTTTGGTACTTTCCTTAGTATTCCCCTTTTAGTTGCGTACTTTCCCTGTTTCTCCTTTTAGTTCTGTACTTTCCCTGTTTTCTTCCCCTTTTAGTTCTGTACTTTCCCTGTTTTCCCCCTTTTAGTTCTGTACTTTCATTAAATTCTCCTTCTAGCTCATAACTTCTACTGTAACTGTATGATTGATGTACATTAGATATGTTTTCAAAGTGACCAATCAGGTAAGCAGATTTTCTTGCTTTTATGCAGGAAAGAAATGGACAGAATTATTTAAATCATGTTTTTATCAGGTATTGTCAAAAATTACATGTTTTTTAAAATGTTTTTTTTTTTTATAAACTTTTGATGTCTTCTTACTGGAATCAAATATTTTTACTGGAATCAAATATTTTCTGAGTTGAATGTATGTATGCAATGTTATCTACCGTGCTAATGTTTGATCAGTATGCGAATAGACATTCATTGTTGTTACATTAGTTATGTTTGCTTCCATTTTGTGTGATCTGCAGACTTCCAGAAACACATTTTTCTTTTTGTTTTTTAATAATTTTCAGCTAATAGTAGTGAGATTCTTTTAAGATGCATTTTAATATTTTCTATGCATGATTGAATGAGTATGTGTGCAGGCATGTGGGTGTCCATGCATGTATGTGTGCTTGTGCATGCATGTGTGTGCATAAAATTGCCCAATCTTGGGTCTAGTGTTGTCATTCCATACATAAATTTGGACCTCATCACAGACAAACATGATTCAAACTCCATTTTTTTGATATGTTGTATATTTATAGATACTGAAGAAGGCTTTCTGATTTAGCTTACTGCCTGTAATGGTGATAATGTGAGCTTGGAACATGTGTCGGTATTGGTAGGATCGACTCAATGGTGCTATGAATCGATTTACTATGCATGCTTATTTGGATTGTTTACACTCACACACACATACACAAACAGCACACCACTCGTTACAATGACTGAATTTGGAATGAACAGGTATGTTTTTCTTGATAAGCATTTATTAGCTGCAGTGAAGAGCACTTTAACTTAACTTCATTATGGTGAGTAAATATTGGGAGTTGACCTATACATGAATATATTTTAAAGAATTTATTGGCTTCAGGGAATACGGTCTCCCCATCAGTTGTCCTTTTACATGTAATCTGTAGTCACATATCGATGGCACGAGCAATGTACAGACAGTTCTGTCCAGTTTCGTCAAATCTTTGTTGTGAAACTGACAGTTTCATTGCAAGATTTTATGTATTGGAGAATGTAGCTCAGCTTTTGGTAGCACAAAGTGCCTTGTTATAGTCTGACAATGTGCTGTTGTAGAGCTCCAATTGTCTTTGTGTGTGTAGACTTTGCCTATTTTGATTTTCTTTTCTGAAATGGGGGGTGTCCTACAACAGTTTTGAATGTATCAAACTGTTGTTGTGCAGTGTTACCATTACTGACATACGTCAAGAACTCACCCTTTGTGTATTTCTATGCTTGATTTCACTTGTCAAGATCTCAGTCCCTTAAAGCCTTACCAGCTGAATGTCTTGATCGTCACCAGTTTATGCCTTCCATTTCTTTTTCCTTCTTTCTTGCTGTCTTTCTTTTTTCTTTTTCTTTTCTTTTCTTTCTTTCTTCTTCTAGTTATGTCCTCTGGCATATGTTGTTGAGCATGTTATGTGATTCTCTTTTCTGAAATCTCCCACCATGACATTAGTACAGCAGCAACAGTGCCATGCTTTTGTGTGTTCTGATTATGCTAGCAGCTTTGACTGGCATACTGTTTTGAGTTCTTATCCTCTATCTTTTTATTCTGGAAAAGAAAGTAACAGGACACTTTATTTTCACACACTATTTTAAGTATTTTTCTTTTTTTTTTCTTTATGGCAGAAAAAAAGCAATGATATATTCCTTATTGATGCAAAGGACAAAGCACAAGTTCTTCAAGAAAAACTATTCTCAGAAGTATTTTTTAACATAATTTTAGGCAGTGTCGTGACTGAAAAATAACAAAGCTGAAAAGTGAGAAAATATTCCTTTGTTTGAATTTTGTAAATGAAGCGGGAGTGGGGGAACAATCAGAATAACGGTGGAAATACATTAAAAATTGTTCAGTTTGTAATATAGGTATATTGCACAGTGGCACATTCCTTTACCTGTTTACCATCTTGTCACTGTAGGGGAAAAAAATAGCACTTTCCAAAGTGTGTGGGGAACCTTTTCTCAGGAACCTCTGACTGTTTCAATTCTCTTTTCACTTTCGTAAAAGTCTACATCAAGTTTCATTAATCTGGAGTTTATTCAAAGTTACATTGACTGATATTCAAGATCATGTATATGTTCTTGATTACATAGCATGCAACAAAAATTGTTAAAAAGCTAAGGAATTGACTTTCTACGTAAGCTTGATAGCAACAGTTGTTCAGTGAAATTTCATATTTTTGGTCTCCTTGAATGAGCCTGTTGAGGTGAAATGGTTTGGCCACATGAGCAGAGAAAATATCATCAGAGTACCGTAAAAATGTATAGTTTTGAGCTTTTTCTGTTTGGTACAGGAACTTCAATTAAACATATTGATAGATACACAATGAAGGAAAAAGGTAGTATGGCCCCAAACAACTGTCTGATCTTACATGTATACTAAAAACACTCTTTTTATTTTTTATCCTTTCTTTTTTCCCTCTTGAAAAGAAAGTTATTTTCTGTTATGATAAAGGAATCGTGCAATAGTATTCCATTTGATAGATCACTGACACAAGATCATACACTATATATATGTATTATGACATTGATTGACTCGTAGTCTAAGGATTTCAAATAGTATGTTTTAGTAAACTGTCAGCACAAAATCTTTGGTGTTTCCTCTCAACTATACCAACCATTAGCTCCCCCAAAACACATCCAAGGGCATATAACATATTTCTTGCACTCTTACGCCAACCCCCCTTACCCACTCCATATTCAGACACAGTGTATAATGATGTAGCAAAAACAGTCAAGTGTACAAGTCAAAGAAATTGGATAAATGAATAAATGCATTAATTATTTGATAAAATAAAACGATGATGTGTCTATATTGACAGTTAATGATTTTATAAGCATTTATTGTGTACAAAATTGAAATCACTGACCAGTATGACTCTTAATATATGTATACACAGCTACACACACACAACACACACACATTCAAGATACATATAACATAAGCATACACCTCCCGTGGGGATGCCAGGGCTCTTTCAGTATAAATAGTATCCCACCTTCTGGAAATTGTGCTAGAAATTTCCTCTTTTCTGTCACTCTCTTTGTTTCTGCTGTGTTCCTTTGGTTTCTGTCATTTCTACGTTATCATTTTCTGCCTTAATGGTCCATTCACCTGTTTGTGTTTGATAGTCTTACATACTTTTTCTTAGGATTTATTATTGGGGACATGTATAAAGTGCAGTTTTGGCTCAAGGGGGGCGAGATATGCGGAAGCAATTTTAGGTAATTTGTACCTGTTTGTATATATGTTTTGGTGTCCTTAAGTATGTATTCAGGTGTGTTTTTTAAATCCACTGTGCGATAAATTGGACGAGAGGTCAATGCCAGGGGATGTCCTTAGATTATGTGCGCAAATGCATTGATATGTGTACGTAATTTTCTTTTCTTATTTTTTTCCTGTTGAAGTTTTGTATGTTTTGAAGTGGTTATAGCCCTGATGTGGCTCTACACAGTCGGTTGGGCTTTAAACAACAATAGCACACACACACATAAGCATACATGCATGTTACAGTTATTATCTTTATAACATTCCCTATATTATCTGTGTGCTTCTATGTGCTTCAGTTTTCCATTATTGTTTCATAACAAAGCCAGTTCCTTGCCAGTGTATCCAGATTTCCACTTAATGCTGCAAAGGCTTTTCAATGATGAATCTCTTTGTCATAAATATCTAAGACATGGCTCCCTTTAATTTTTAATGAATTTATTCCATAATCGGGATAAAACTTCAAATGCAAAAAAAACAAAGCAAAACAACCCCCCCCCCCCCCCCAAAAAAAACTTTTTGACATTAAAAACAAAAACTAAGATGTACAGGCCATTCTAACAGATAATCTCCCTTTGGTCATAGCTTGAAATGAGTTAATTGTTGATTAGAAATGATATAGCTTGAAATGAGTTTTATTGTTGATTATAAAATAAATGGCCATAGCTTGAAATGAGTTAATTGTTAATTAGAAATGATAGAGCTGGAAATGAGTTTTATTGTTGATTAGTAAATAAATGATCACAGCTTGAAATGAGTTAATTGTTGATTAGAAAATGATAGAGCTTGAAATGAGTTTTATTGTTGATTAGAAAAGAAATGGTCACAGCTTGAAATGAGTTAATTGTTACTTCAAAACATTAATGGTTCCAGCATGAAATGAGTGAATTGGGTATTAGGAAATTAATGATGACAACTTGAAATGACTTTACTGTTCAGTAGTATCTTGGGTTTGGCATGTATGTGAATGCCATCAAAGAATAAAGTAAACATGATTTATTTTGTCATTTTAGTAGTATCTTGTGGTGGACTCATGAATGTCAAAGATCAAATGGCACTGGCCTGATCTAATGGTCACAACCAGAAGATTGCCGATATACATGTTTTGTGTTACAACTTGTGTGCTTTTTAGCCGACTGTAATCATGATGAGTTTTTCTGTTCAATCACTGTATCTGGAGGACTTTCACTGATATTTAGGGTCATCTGTATCTTTTTTTGATTACATTGTATGAAAGAAAAAATGTCAAAAAGGGAGATTGTTAGAATGGCCTGTACATCTTAGTTTTTGTTTTTAATGTGAAAAAGTTTTTTCACGGTTTGACACAGGTCTGTGTTTGAGTTCGATAGCATAAGGGGATGAGAGGAGAGAAGACAGGAGGAGTATAATTACTTGAGATGAGCGAGTTGTTTATAAGAAAATGAATGGTCACAGCATGAAATGAGTTAATTTTTTTTATTAGAGAATGATCAGAGATTAAAACAAGTCAATTGTTTATTAGAAAATTATGGTCACAGTTTGAAATGAATCGATTGTTTATTAGAAACTTAATGGTCTCAGTTTGAAATGAGTTAATTGTTTATTAGAAAATGATAGAGCTTGAAATAATTGTTGACTAGAAAATTAATGTTCACAGTTTTAAAGGAGTAAATTGTTGATTAGAAAATGATGGAGCTTGAAATGAGTAAACGGTTGATTAGAAAATTAATGGTCAATTCTTGAAATGAGTCAATTGTTAATTAGAAAATGATAAGAGCTTGAAATAAGTTTTATTGTTGATTACAAAATAAATGGTCACAGTTTGAAATGAGTTAATTGTTAATTCAAAACATGAATGGTTCCAGCATGAAATGAGTGAATTGGGTATTAGGAAATTAATGATGACAACTTGAAAGACTTTATTGTTTGTTATAAAATTAAATGGTGACAGTTTAAAATGAATGTTAGTTAGAAAATGGTCCCAGTTGGAAATGAAGTAATTGTTTACTAGAAAATGGCCTCCACTGGTATTGAGTTAAAGTTTTTATTAGAAAATTATTAGTCACTGCATAAATGAAATATTTGTGTGCGCATGTGTGTGTGTCTGTGTGGGTTTTTATGGGTGCGCGCACAAGCATTTGAAACACACACATTTTGTTTGCATTATTTATCCAGTAATTTCAGACATAGTTTTTTCTTCTTCTTTTCCAGTTCATTTCTAATACCATTTTGTTATAAAGATCATATTTATCCAGTAATTTTTGACATAGTTTTATATAGTCTGTTATTAAGCAGTCTTGTATATATATGTAAACAGTCAGTAAGAAGATAGTATGTTATACTGGTGATTTTTTTCTTACCCAATTTGGCTATTTACTCAAGTGATGTATCCAAAAACAGATATTGAAATTGTCGAGGGTGGGTTTTAACCAAATTTGCTGAAATCATGTAAGCTTTGTGGAAACCATTCATGTTTGTAAATCATGTTTACAACTGTCAGCAAAGTGTTTTTTGATTTTTTGTTTTTTGATTGTTTATTAACGGATTTTGGACAAATTTGGACCACATATGCTGCAGTCCAGCGCATATTTCTCGATCTATAAGTTTGAAGTGAATGTAGTGGAATGTTTGAACTGCTGTGGTAAAATGTGTTTAAAAATCAAGTAATTAATCTGAGTTGCTAATGATCTTAATCAAATTTGGATTGTGTATTGTATGTTGAGAACCCATCATTTAAGAATTTATCAAGGTTGAACCGTTTTCAAGATAAATTCTGTACTGTTGTGTAAATAATATTATTGGGCATAAAAAATGAGTTGTTTGTATGGCTTGCCCATCTAGTTTTTGTTTTAAACCTTTAATGTAATCACATAATATATTCGTTTTATGATAATGCTACTTCCAGAATAAATGAGCAATAATTTCAGTGAATTGTGTATGTGATAATACAGATGTTTTTTGGTTTAGAAGTTTGGTAGCTAGTTGGACATAATTTTTCTTGTTACATATTTTTTGTGTGTTGCCAAACCCTTGTGTGATGAAAGTTTTTGTTTTGTTAACTGGAAAATGGACAATTTATGAGAATTATAGTGCCCATGTGATAATGATAAATGATAATGCTTGAATATGTTACTTATTATTTTTGTACTCATTTAATTTAACTGCTGTTTTATTTCACTGCCGAGGGCAAAGGCAATGTAAAATTAAACTTCGAGTATTTTCATATTAGCGCATGTCTTTTTCTGTGAATTATTGTTTAACCAAGATCAAATAATGGACTGATCTTTTACTGTGGATTTTTGTTTAACTCTCTCGCTACGAGTGTCGGGATTTCTTGATCATGTCTCAACAACACTTTTCTATGAGTGTCGGAGAAATCCAACTTGAGTATTGAAAATTCGCCGGGCTTTCAGCCAGAAATAGATTCTTCAGTCATTCTTAGCCTTGTTTCAGGCCATGAGGTCACTGTACTATGCAGTTGGTGTGTGGACAGTGCAAAGTTCATGACCCATTATCTCCGCAGCGAAGCAGATGACAGAAAAGCAAATGGCTGTACAATACTCAACAGCTCAGCGCTGTTCAACACGATCTCTTCCTTCAGTGCATGTGGAGTTTGTGCGCGTTGGATTTTATGAAATTTTGTTCAGAATGTGACTGTGGGAACTTATGTATCGACCTGACTGTATTTTGTAAGACATTTTTCATCTGAAAATTTCTCTAATTTTACTTGTAGGCCTACCATTACTCAGCAACCATGAGGGTTAGACAGTTGAAATTTCAGCATTTTTGTTCACCAATCTTTTAATATATGACATGCAAAATTTCAAAACTCTCTGTTTTCATTTGTTTGTATGAGAATTTTTCTCATGACCTATACAAATGGTGGGGATGATGTCTTTGAGCCCCCGTCTCATTGGGCCCCCGTCTCTTTGGGTCCCCGTGTCTTTGAGCCCCCGTCTCGTTGGGCCCCCGTCTCTTTGGGTCCCGTGTCTTTGAGCCCCGTCTCTTTGGGCCCCGTCTCATTGGGCCCCGTCTCATTGTGCCCCCAAGTCTATATATGACCTTTCAGGGTCAACGTAATTGTCACTGTTTGACAGCTAAATAGGCCAAAATGATCAATGCATACATACATACATACATATACACATACATACATCTACATTCATACATACTGACAGACTGACGGGCTCGTTTCAAGCTCACACGCAAAACGCACATTGTTTATGGAGTTTTACCTATACTCAAAACTCTAACTATATCAGTATATGGTAGCTGGAATGCATTTGTGTGGTCATTTTGAGTTGGTGCGACATTTTGGGTCGATGCGACATTTTGGGCCTCTACTAAACATAATAAGTTTTAATAAAATTGCCTAGCAGTTTTCTCTGGGTGCTATTCCACACATTTTTAATCAATCAAACACACACACACACACACACACACACACACACACAACACACACACACACACACACACACACACACACACATATTTGCAGCAGAAGGGAACATAATTATCTTGTTTATTATGCTGGGGGCCCAAAGAGACGGGGGCCCAATGACACGTTTTCTTTATTACTACAGAAAAGTGTGGCGGCCCAATGAGACGGGGGCCCAATGATACGGGGGCTCAAAGAGATGGGGGCTCAAAGGGACGGGGGCCCAAAGAGACGGGGGCCCAATGACACGTTTTCTTATTACTACAGAAAAGTGTGGGGGCCCAATGAGACGGGGGCCCAATGAGACGGGGACCCAATGAGACGGGGGCCCAAAGGGCAAACCCCCAAATGGTGTGTATCAGGGGAACGGCAAGGGGCATAATCGTACGTAGCGAGGGAGTTAACGAGAGTTAAAAAACACAACAATTTTGTTTGTTTGTTTGCACACGGTGAATTGCTTGATATACTGTATCTTTTGCCTGTGATTGTATACTTCCTTTTATTAAAGTATATTTAATTTTTCCCGAAGCCATCTCCTAATGTAAAAACTGCTTCCATAAGGATCCTCTTTGTGTCAAAGTTGTTTTGGAATTATACATTGATCGTTTTTTATTTCTTCCATAGTTTTTGACATGCCTTTTGCCCTGTGGAACATTATGGCCATGTAAATGAGCTTGCCAAATCTTTTGTGTTCAAGCTTTTAGAATTATGCACGTATTGCAGCAAGTTTTTTTTAACCTGTTCATGTCAGGATGTAGCAAATCCCACTGGCCCAAAGCATGACTGCTAAACATGAAAAGTGCTAAAAATTAAGCATACACAGACCTACAACTGGGAAGATGTGACAGTGTTGAGGGAGCATGTACAAAGAGATGGAAAGAGAGCATGCAGATGGTTATGTGAGGAGTGGTGTTGGGAGTTACCAGAACGTGTTAGATTAAGGGGTGGAATTTAGAACAAAAGAGTGTTAAAATGTACTCTGTCTGTATAAATGGGTAGATAGATGCACATAAGTAATGATATGTATTTTACTTTACTCTGTATATATGGGTTGATAGATACACATAAGTAATAATAAGTATTTTACTTTGTATATATAGGTTGATAGATACACATAAGTAATGATAAGTATCTTATATTGCCATTGAACTCTGCTGAGGAAGATCAGAGTGGTTGAAGTATTGAGAAAGACAAAAAGTGTTTGTTGTTCTCCTGTCTGATCGCATGCCAACTGTGGTGTGTGTGTGTTGTGTGTGTGTGTGTGTGTGTGTGTGTGTGTGTGTGTGGGGTGTGTTCGTTGTTCGTTCGTCGTTCTTTGATTTAACGTCTTTTCACTATAAGTGATATTAGACGGTGTGTGTGTGTGTGTGTGTGTGTGTGTGGTGTGGGTGGGTGCGTGGTGTGTGTGTGTGTGACCAGTTTATTTGCCTGCTAATTTTCATAAACTTTTCCGCTTGTTTCAAAGATTGTCTGTGCATTGGATGGAAAATGTTAATCAGCCACGATTTAAAAATGTGATATCCATGTCAGCCAGTTTTATATCTGAAAGATAATTTCTTTTGTTTGAAAAATGATTGGTTATTTGATATTTGTTTCAAGTTTTATTCAAGTTTTAATGTTATGTTTGCGTGTACTGTGTGCAGAGTGTCACCAACATGACAGAGAGGATGCATGATTAAATGTAAATTAATGTAAAATCTGATAAACAAGTATATTACACATATTAAAATAAATCCCATTACAGAATAAAAAGATAAATCAAAACAAACCTACCAAATCAAACCAAAATAAGAGAACAAATTTTAAAAAAGTGTTCCATTCCTTTTGTCACTTAAGAAAAAAGCACAAAGCTTTTTTTCTTCAAGTATCTAATTTTTCTGTGTTATGTGCTGTTGGTGACTCCCTGTTGCCAGAGTCCAAATACCACAGTGTTTCAGGCATCAATAACCACCAGAAACCGTTTGTCAGTTACTTTATAAATTTGTTTGTTGTAATTTGTTTGTGTTCATTTTTTCCTTCACTTTCCATGTATACCCTTAAAAAGTTATGGAGTATATGGGAAAGTATGCAAAAAAAAAAGTTAAGATTTAGGAAAATAGCACATATTGTTCAGAAATGCAAAAAATCAACTGTATTGCCATTGTGTTTCAAATCTGTTTATCCATATGTTCAAAAAGACAATGAGTGCTGCTACGCAAAATGTATGGCACACAATTCTCTGCCACACAACTCAGCATTTTGTGTGGAAAGGGGGTGTATTTCCGCAAGTATGAGATCATATGAGCATGTGCCAAAGAACAGCAAAAGCTTACAACGCACATGCTAGAACAGACATCTGACCATGAATTGTGCTCAACTGTATCTCTCTATGAGACTGCTGCTCCACATAAGCATCCTAAACGACCAACTAACGCATTGCAGCACAACGAAAACTGAATGAGCTGGACAGAAGGAGAGTGGTCAGACGGCTACAAAAAATAGCACTGCCATCCAACAAGTGGCACAGAGGCTTGCGGTGTCACACGCTGTTATCTCAGGTTGAAAACAAGCTTTTCAAAATGCCAGAAGAGTGCAAGGACAACGATGCACTGGTTGGCCAAGAAAAACGAGAGGGCTGATAAGCTGAGAGGCATAACCATCCCAGGGAAATGGGAGGGAAAGGGGAGGCTTACTAATCTTGTACTGACACCACTGGGGAAAGGGGGCCTTATCTAATCTTGTACTGACACCACTGGGGAAAGGGGGCCTTACCTAATCTTGTACTGACACCACTGGGGAAAGAAAAGGGGCTTACCTAATCTTGTACTGACACCACTGGGGAAAGGGGGCCTTACCTAATCTTGTACTGACACCACTGGGGAAAGGGGGCCTTATCTAATCTTGTACTGACACCACTGGGGAAAGGGGGCCTTATCTAATCTTGTACTGACACCACTGGGGAAAGGGGGCCTTATCTAATCTTGTACTGACACCACTGGGGAAAGGGGGCCTTACCTAATCTTGTACTGACACCACTGGGGAAAGGGGGCCTTATCTAATCTTGTACTGACACCACTGGGGAAAGGGGGCCTTACCTAATCTTGTACTGACACCACTGGGGAAAGGGGCTTATCTAATCTTATACTGGACACCAACTGGGGAAAGGATGGGGGGGGGGGCTTATCTAATCTTATACTGACACCACCAGAACAACAATGATGTTAAGATGGGACAGTTAGATGGCCACTTTTAATATAGCGTTCCCCGGGATTCGAATCCACAACTATTAGCATGGGAGTGGGTTGCTATGCCCCAGGCTTTTTATACATGATCAAGTCACATGACGACGCTGCTAGAGTGCCTTACAAACAACATTGGTCACACGCTGCTAGCAAGGATTTCCTGCAAAGGACTGCGAGTTAGGAGGTGGATTCCAATCCCATCATTCCTTTCAAAATCAGTGTGAGATATTTCGACCCCAGGTGGCTCTCACCCAGAATTTAGAAGTGCTCTGAACTCATTGGGAAGACCGGGACCATACATTTGAGTGTCATCCACTTCACAAACGCGTCATTGAGGGTGTTGTTAAAATCTTCTTACCAACATTGCAGGTGTACTTATCTCTCTTCTGGTTCAAGACAGGATATAATGAAAGCAAGCGTAGAGTACAGCACTGTCATGCAATCTCAGAATGGAATTCACACAGCATTATTATCATCTCATCGTAATCATCGTCATAGCTTTGTGAAAAATTATTCCAGACTCTGTAGCCACGAATGCGGTGTTTGAAGTGAGAATAGGAAAAACTTGCAAAAAGTTCTGTTCATTACCTTTTTGCTGATACGTTTGTGAAAAAGTGGTCCTGTCTTTTTTTTTGAAGGGTATGTGTCTGTATGTCTTTTTGTTAACTGTGGTACTTTGTTGTTGACTTCCCACTTTTTGATGATTGTTTTTTTTTTCTTTTTGAAAGAAATGATTAATCACAAGTGACATAATTCCAGACAGTTAACTGACAAACTTGAATTACCGGTACACCAATTTGATCATTTTGCCAAGTTTGGTTTGAAATGAGTGCATACGTTTGTCCAAAGTGTATTGTGAAACGAAGTTAGTTGAGCATAAAATGACGAGGAAGATGGGGGTGGGGTGAAAAATGATTGTAGAATGGCTTGAGGATCAAATGTTATTTGAGATATTGGCTGTTGTTTACTGATACTGTTGTTTTTGTTGCCATGCCATTCTTCATGATTAACCAGGTGACTATAAAGAGGAAAATATACAAATAGATTTCAAATAAGCACAGTTTTCCATTGTGTGTTTTATTGCTTGAATGATGCATGAAGACAGATGAATTCTGTGTGTTTTTACGTGGAAAATCATGGATGGTACAGGCAGAAGAACCCATTCAGCGGGCATGCCAGCTGACAGAACTCATAAAGATGAACAATAGGAAATTTATCGAAACCGTTTCAAAAGCTTTTACAAAAGATTCTTATCAAAAACTGCGTAAGATGGGACTTCACTGCCAAACAGAACGGAAAACCATACGTACAGAAAATGCTGCATATAATATCACAACCTAACGATGGGAATTGTGGCAGTTTACACATGCTCTAAAACAGTTTGCTTCGTTAGATTATGACAGAAGAGAATCATGTCTTCATCCTGACCCGATGAACCTATTTCAAACAGTGGAAAAGGACAAACCCGGGCTGACACTGAACAGTGAACAACAATTCATGTACAAAAACTTAAGTAGATCTAATGTTCCGGCACTCTGGTATGAAGGGAAATGAACGTGCGAACAAATTTCAGGTAAAACCAATAAGACAAGATGTCTCGATCTAGAAAGATCTGAAGTCTTGACGCAATCTAAATCATACCTTTGCAAACGAAATCTGAATCATTATACCATCGATCGTCTTACCCAAGAAGGATCAGTTCGGTGACGTGGCCGAAAATCGACCATGAAAGGAAAAACGAGAACCATCTCCAATCAGATAAACATTGGTTCTATCTGAAAAGAAACACTGCGCAGGCTCCTGCAGCATACAATGGACACTGGGCTTTTTTTTTTCTTTTTCAATTTTAAAGAAATAGAAAAGACAACTGGACAGAGGGTGAAGAGGAATGTGGTGGGCAGAACTTGTGGTGGTGGTGGTGGTGATGTTTTGTTGATTTTTGTTTGTTATTTTTTTTACGGGGGAGATGGAGGTTGGGGGGTAGAGCTCGGTGAGTTGGTGTGATGGAGACGAAAAATCGTAAAAACAGGCTGGTGGGGACTGCGTACCTTGACGGAAGTGAGTTTCTTTGATGTTCTTGATGTGGTTGTATAACATATATGGGGCCATCTGAAGAAAATGAAAAAGCAGCTGCAGCTACGAGAAAAAGACACCCATCTGCATCAGCTTCAGGCGTAAAACAAAACAAAACAACCAAACAACCAAGCAGCAGCAACATCAAGAAGAAATACAACACTTGGAAAAGAGGAAATAGCAGCAGCATAGAAGGGATGGGGGGTTAGAAAAGGAAAAGAAACCCAACAACAGCCACCAGAAGAAGAAGAAAGCCACCAGAGATCATCAGAAAAACAAATGATACAACAGTCTCCAGAAGCAGGAGAACCCCCCCACCAACCTTCCAGCAAAGATTGCCTCTAGAAAAGGACAAAGGGGAAACAAGCTCAAGCATCTCCATTCTCCAGAAAAGGAAGAAACTTACAGTAGCAAACTCCCAGAAGAAGAAAAGAAGAAAATAGCAGCAGCCTCCAGAAGAAGTAAAAAGATAATCCAGTAGTTACAACACAACTACAACAACTAACGAACTCCAGCAGCAACAGCCCAAAAAGAACAAAAGAACAAACAAACAAACCTAAACAAACAAAAAAGTCAACTAAAACACCAGCATCTAGATGAAGAAGAGAGAATAACAGCATCAGAAGAAAACCAACAACACCAGCAATAGCTTCCAAAAAGAAGAAACCTGGTAACAGTCTCCAGATAATGGCGAATAAAAAACAAAACAAAAATAAACAAACAAAAGTAAAACCGAAAACAAATCAACAAAACAGAACCAACAGTCACCAGGAAAGAAAACCAGCAAGAGGAAGAAAAACAGAACGAGCAGACCATAGAGACGAAAATCAGCAGCATCCTCCAGAAGGATCTGAAACCAAAAACAGCAGCCTTCACAGCAGCAGAGCCAGGAAAACAAATATTAACAGCAGCCACTTACAGAAAAACAAAGAAACGAACAGGCCAGGTCAGGAGAATACGAAAGCCAGCATCCGCCCCCAGAAATGAAAAAGAGAAAAGAAAAACAAACCTAGTTTAAAAAAAAACCAAAGGAAAAAAAATCCCAAAACAAACAGAATAAAACAAAACAAAAACAGAATCTCAACTTTATATACGTACAGAATAACTTTTTCCCCTCCAAATTTTGTCCAGCCTGTTGAATACTCTCAATTTTTCTTCCCCAGTCGAGCACTGATCTGGCTACCCGTTGTCTCATTTGTGTTTATCAGACTGCCGAAGTACGTGAATGAGCTTATGACTTCCTGTGTGTCATCATTATCGAGCTTGACGTTAGGAACTGCGTTGCTGTTCGAAATGGGTATATGTCCTTCGTTTTCTTTCAGTCTAAAGCCCAATATGGCCAGCTTGCAGCGCCACTTTGTCTGGTAATGTCTGCACATCATCCTCGTCCTTTCCAAGAACAGTTGTGTCGTCTGCAAAGTCCAGATAGTGTAAGTTATTGTTCATCTCGTTACAAAGGATACGACTTGTTCTGTATGACGTCTGATCCATGACCTAGTTTATGACTGCTGCAAACAGAAGAGGATAGAATTGGAAAACATGCAGCCACCTGATGGGGTGCACATCTATGATATACACTTGAAACTAAATACTCGCTGATGTTCTTTAGACAATCACACCGTGATGGCGATGGGGAGTGCTATCACTTGAAATTACTCGCTGATGTTCTTAGACAACACCAAGATGGGCGAGATGCAATCACTTGAAAGTACTCGCTCATGTTCTTAGACAACACCAAGATGGGCGAGATAGGTTTTGGATCACATTCCCAATCTTTCCGGGATTCGATAGTGTCTTGACATGGTCCATAATGATGGTCTGTGTAAACTAGCAAACGCCTTGGAAAAGTCTGTGAGGTTTATGAGGACATTTTGATTGAATTCATTGTATTCCTCAAAGATTCTGAGCGTGAAAATCTGGTCAGCAAAGGCGTGCCCTGGCCAGAAACCTGCTTGTTCCTCTCTAGAGTGTTTGTCAAGAGCCTCTATTATTCCGTCTACGATCACTTTGCAGTAGAACTTACCAGGGAATAATAGATTAGTGACTTCTTTCCAGTTGTCATATATGGATGGATCTCCTTTCTTGTAGATGTTGATTATGCAACCATCCTGCCAGCCTGAGGACTCTGCCATAAAGCCAAGTTATGTCACACAGCCTCGTCATCCACTGAACTTTGCTGTTGCCACCTGCCTTCAACAATTCAGCACTGATACCATCCAAACCTGCTGCTGTGTTGTTTTTCATATTGGTGATAGCCCAGGATACCTCCTCATCCATGATTTTGTACTTTTATCTAGGTTTTCCTCCTTGTCTTCAATGAGAGCTATGCCTAGGAATTCAGGTCTGTTTAAAACTTCTTGGAAATCCTCCGCCCATCTTCTGAGTTTATCCTACTCTTTTGTGACGGTTTGCCCGTTCTGTGACTTAGCAGATCCACCTCTACTTGCTCTGATTTTTTCCTGTTGTTTTATGTTATAATGTTCCCTGTTCTCATGTCATTGCGTTTTGCAGCATCTTCTGCTCACGATGCCTAATTTTCTGTCCAGATTAGTTTGTTTCGTTGTGCACTTCTTTTGGCATCTTTATCCTTGGTCCTGTATTCCCACAAGGTTAGCAGTGGGGTCTGATGAAGCTGTTTGCCTTCTTAGATGAATAACCTTGCATTTTTCAATCAGCGTCCATGTGTTCTCACAGATCCACTCCTCTCTTGTTGCACTCGACTTGCCCAATAATTCTTGACCAGGGCTTTCCATAGATTCTTGCAATTCTGCCCACAAATCAGCCTCTTCTGACAATTGTAGTACAGCACTAAGTCTGTGTGTAATCTCTTCTGACAATTGTAGTTCAGCACTAAGTCTGTGTGTAACCTCTTCTGACAATTGTAGTACAGCACTAAGTCTGTGTGTAACGTCTTCTGACAATTGTAGCACAGCACTAAGTCTGAGTGTAACCTCTTCTGACAATTGTAGTACAGCACTAAGTCTGCTGTGTGTAATCTCTTCTGACAATTGTAGTACAGCACTAAGTCTGAGTGTAACCTCTTCTGACAATTGTAGTACAGCACTAAGTCTGAGTGTAACCTCTTCTGACAATTGTAGTACAGCACTAAGTCTGCTGTGTGTAATCTCTTCTGACAATTGTAGCACAGCACTAAGTCTGTTGTGTGTAACTCTTCTGACAATTGTAGTACAGCACTAAGTCTGTGTGTAACCTCTTCTGACAATTGTAGCACAGCACTAAGTCTGTGTGTAACCTCTTCTGACAATTGTAGCACAGCACTAAGTCTGTTGTGTGTAACTCTTCTGACAATTGTAGTACAGCACTAAGTCTGTGTGTAACCTCTTCTGACAATTGTAGCACAGCACTAAGTCTGTTGTGTGTAACTCTTCTGACAATTGTAGTACAGCACTAAGTCTGTTGTGTGTAATCTCTTCTGACAATTGTAGTACAGCACTAAGTCTGTGTGTAACCTCTTCTGACAATTGTAGCACAGCACATTAGTCTGTGTGTAACCTCTTCTGACAATTGTAGCACAGCACTAAGTCTGTGTGTAACCTCTTCTGACAATTGTAGCACAGCACTAAGTCTGTGTGTAACCTCTTCTGACAATTGTAGCACAGCACTAAGTCTGCTGTGTGTAACCTCTTCTGACAATTGTAGTACAGCACTAAATCTGTTGTGTGTAACCTCTTCTGACAATTGTAGCACAGCACTAAGTCTGTGTGTAACCTCTTCTGACAATTGTAGTACAGCACTAAATCTGTGTGTAATCTCTTCTGACAATTGTAGTACAGCATTAAGTCTGTGTGTAACTCTTCTGACAATTGTAGTACAACACTAAGTCTGTGTGTAACCTCTTCTGACAATTGTAGTACAGCACTAAGTCTGTGTGTAACCTCTTCTGACAATTGTAGCACAGCACTAAATCTGTGTGTAACCTCTTCTGACAATTGTAGTACAGCACTAAATCTGTTGTGTGTAACTCTTCTGACAATTGTAGTACAGCACTAAATCTGTGTGTAACCTCTTCTGACAATTGTAGTACAGCACTAAATCTGTGTGTAACCTCTTCTGACAATTGTAGTACAGCACTAAATCTGTGTGTAACCTCTTCTGACAATTGTAGTACAACACTAAATCTGTGTGGAACCTCTTCTGACAATTGTAGTACAACACTAAATCTGTGTGTAACCTCTTCTGACAATTGTAGTACAGCACTAAATCTGTGTGTAACCTCTTCTGACAATTGTAGTACAGCACTAAATCTGTGTGTAACCTCTTCTGACAATTGTAGTACAGCACTAAATCTGTGTGTAACCTCTTCTGACAATTGTAGCACAGCACTAAATCTGTGTGTAACCTCTTCTGACAATTGTAGTACAGCACTAAATCTGTGTGTAACCTCTTCTGACAATTGTAGTACAGCACTAAATCTGTGTGTAACCTCTTCTGACAATTGTAGTACAGCACTAAATCTGTGTGTAACCTCTTCTGACAATTGTAGTACAACACTAAATCTGTGTGTAACCTCTTCTGGCAATTGTAGTACAGCACTAAATCTGTGTGTAACCTCTTCTGACAATTGTAGTACAGCACTAAATCTGTTGTGTGTAACTCTTCTGACAATTGTAGTACAGCACTAAATCTGTGTGTAACCTCTTCTGACAATTGTAGTACAGCACTAAATCTTTGTGTAACCTCTTCTGACAATTGTAGTACAGCACTAAATCTGTGTGTAACCTCTTCTGACAATTGTAGTACAGCACTAAATCTGTGTGTAACCTCTTCTGACAATTGTAGCACAGCACTAAATCTGTGTGTAACCTCTTCTGACAATTGTAGTACAGCACTAAATCTGTGTGTAACCTCTTCTGACAATTGTAGCACAGCACTAAGTCTGTGTGTAACCTCTTCTGACAATTGTAGTACAACACTAAATCTGTGTGTAACCTCTTCTGACAATTGTAGTACAGCACTAAATCTGTGTGTAACCTCTTCTGAGAATTGTAGCACAGCACTAAGTCTGTGTGTAACCTCTTCTGGCAATTGTAGTACAACACTAAATCTGTGTGTAACCTCTTCTGACAATTGTAGTACAACACTAAATCTGTGTGTAACCTCTTCTGACAATTGTAGCACAGCACTAAATCTGTGTGTAACCTCTTCTGGCAATTGTAGCACAGCACTAAGTCTGCTGTGTGTAACCTCTTCTGACAATTGTAGTACAGCACTAAATCTGTTGTGTGTAACCTCTTCTGACAATTGTAGCACAGCACTAAGTCTGTGTGTAACCTCTTCTGACAATTGTAGTACAGCACTAAATCTGTGTGTAATCTCTTCTGACAATTGTAGTACAGCACTAAGTCTGAGTGTAACCTCTTCTGACAATTGTAGTACAGCACTAAGTCTGAGTGTAACCTCTTCTGACAATTGTAGTACAGCACTAAGTCTGCTGTGTGTAATCTCTTCTGACAATTGTAGCACAGCACTAAGTCTGTTGTGTGTAACTCTTCTGACAATTGTAGTACAGCACTAAGTCTGTGTGTAACCTCTTCTGACAATTGTAGCACAGCACTAAGTCTGTGTGTAACCTCTTCTGACAATTGTAGCACAGCACTAAGTCTGTTGTGTGTAACTCTTCTGACAATTGTAGTACAGCACTAAGTCTGTGTGTAACCTCTTCTGACAATTGTAGCACAGCACTAAGTCTGTTGTGTGTAACTCTTCTGACAATTGTAGTACAGCACTAAGTCTGTTGTGTGTAATCTCTTCTGACAATTGTAGTACAGCACTAAGTCTGTGTGTAACCTCTTCTGACAATTGTAGCACAGCACTAAGTCTGTGTGTAACCTCTTCTGACAATTGTAGCACAGCACTAAGTCTGTGTGTAACCTCTTCTGACAATTGTAGCACAGCACTAAGTCTGTGTGTAACCTCTTCTGACAATTGTAGCACAGCACTAAGTCTGCTGTGTGTAACCTCTTCTGACAATTGTAGTACAGCACTAAATCTGTTGTGTGTAACCTCTTCTGACAATTGTAGCACAGCACTAAGTCTGTGTGTAACCTCTTCTGACAATTGTAGTACAGCACTAAATCTGTGTGTAATCTCTTCTGACAATTGTAGTACAGCATTAAGTCTGTGTGTAACTCTTCTGACAATTGTAGTACAACACTAAGTCTGTGTGTAACCTCTTCTGACAATTGTAGTACAGCACTAAGTCTGTGTGTAACCTCTTCTGACAATTGTAGCACAGCACTAAATCTGTGTGTAACCTCTTCTGACAATTGTAGTACAGCACTAAATCTGTTGTGTGTAACTCTTCTGACAATTGTAGTACAGCACTAAATCTGTGTGTAACCTCTTCTGACAATTGTAGTACAGCACTAAATCTGTGTGTAACCTCTTCTGACAATTGTAGTACAGCACTAAATCTGTGTGTAACCTCTTCTGACAATTGTAGTACAACACTAAATCTGTGTGGAACCTCTTCTGACAATTGTAGTACAACACTAAATCTGTGTGTAACCTCTTCTGACAATTGTAGTACAGCACTAAATCTGTGTGTAACCTCTTCTGACAATTGTAGTACAGCACTAAATCTGTGTGTAACCTCTTCTGACAATTGTAGTACAGCACTAAATCTGTGTGTAACCTCTTCTGACAATTGTAGCACAGCACTAAATCTGTGTGTAACCTCTTCTGACAATTGTAGTACAGCACTAAATCTGTGTGTAACCTCTTCTGACAATTGTAGTACAGCACTAAATCTGTGTGTAACCTCTTCTGACAATTGTAGTACAGCACTAAATCTGTGTGTAACCTCTTCTGACAATTGTAGTACAACACTAAATCTGTGTGTAACCTCTTCTGGCAATTGTAGTACAGCACTAAATCTGTGTGTAACCTCTTCTGACAATTGTAGTACAGCACTAAATCTGTGTGTAACCTCTTCTGACAATTGTAGTACAGCACTAAATCTGTGTGTAACCTCTTCTGACAATTGTAGTACAGCACTAAATCTGTGTGTAACCTCTTCTGACAATTGTAGCACAGCACTAAATCTGTGTGTAACCTCTTCTGACAATTGTAGTACAGCACTAAATCTGTGTGTAACCTCTTCTGACAATTGTAGCACAGCACTAAGTCTGTGTGTAACCTCTTCTGACAATTGTAGTACAACACTAAATCTGTGTGTAACCTCTTCTGACAATTGTAGTACAGCACTAAATCTGTGTGTAACCTCTTCTGACAATTGTAGCACAGCACTAAGTCTGTGTGTAACCTCTTCTGGCAATTGTAGTACAACACTAAATCTGTGTGTAACCTCTTCTGACAATTGTAGTACAACACTAAATCTGTGTGTAACCTCTTCTGACAATTGTAGCACAGCACTAAATCTGTGTGTAACCTCTTCTGGCAATTGTAGCACAGCACTAAATCTATGTGTAACCTCTTCTGACAATTGTAGTACAACACTAAATCTGTGTGTAACCTCTTCTGACAATTGTAGTACAACACTAAATCTGTGTGTAACCTCTTCTGACAATTGTAGTACAGCACTAAATCTGTGTGTAACCTCTTCTGACAATTGTAGCACAGCACTAAGTCTGTGTGTAACCTCTTCTGGCAATTGTAGCACAGCACTAAATCTGTGTGTAACCTCTTCTGACAATTGTAGTACAGCACTAAATCTGTGTGTAACCTCTTCTGGCAATTGTAGTACAGCACTAAATCTGTGTGTAACCTCTTCTGGCAATTGTAGCACAGCACTAAATCTGTGTGTAACCTCTTCTGGCAATTGTAGTACAACACTAAATCTGTGTGTAACCTCTTCTGACAATTGTAGCACAGCACTAAATCTGTGTGTAACCTCTTCTGACAATTGTAGTACAACACTAAATCTGTGTGTAACCTCTTCTGACAATTGTAGTACAACACTAAATCTGTGTGTAACCTCTTCTGACAATTGTAGTACAACACTAAATCTGTGTGGAACCTCTTCTGACAATTGTAGTACAACACTAAATCCGTGTGTAACCTCTTCTGACAATTGTAGTACAACACTAAATCTGTGTGTAACCTCTTCTGGCAATTGTAGTACAACACTAAATCTGTGTGTAACCTCTTCTGACAATTGTAGTACAACACTAAATCTGTGTGTAACCTCTTCTGACAATTGTAGTACAACACTAAATCTGTGTGGAACCTCTTCTGACAATTGTAGTACAACACTAAATCCGTGTGTAACCTCTTCTGACAATTGTAGTACAACACTAAATCTGTGTGTAACCTCTTCTGGCAATTGTAGTACAACACTAAATCTGTGTGTAACCTCTTCTGGCAATTGTAGTACAGCACTAAATCTGTGTGTAACCTCTTCTGACAATTGTAGTACAACACTAAATCTGTGTGTAACCTCTTCTGACAATTGTAGTACAACACTAAATCTGTGTGTAACCTCTTCTGACAATTGTAGTACAACACTAAATCTGTGTGTAACCTTTTCTGGCAATTGTAGTACAACACTAAATCTGTGTGTAACCTCTTCTGGCAATTGTAGTACAACACTAAATCTGTGTGTAACGTCTTCTGACAATTGTAGTACAACACTAAATCTGTGTGTAACCTCTTCTGACAATTGTAGTACAACACTAAATCTGTGTGTAACGTCTTCTGACAATTGTAGTACAACACTAAATCTGTGTGTAACCTCTTCTGACAATTGTAGTACAGCACTAAGTCTGTTTGTAACCTCTTCTGACAATTGTAGTACAACACTAAATCTGTGTGTAACCTCTTCTGACAATTGTAGCACAGCACTAAGTCTGTGTGTAACCTCTTCTGACAATTTTAGTACAGCACTAAATCTGTTGTTAAGTCTTGGCTGAAAAGATTCGTTGTTGTCTCTGTTCACGAGCGTTCCTGTGTCTAGCCATTTAGCACTGTTCTATATCCCATTAGTTCGTCGTAGCAGCCCCAGAGGAAAAAAAAAATCAACAATAACGTCAAGTAGAAGAAGAAGAAACTGCAGCACTGGAATCTAGAACAAGAAATGGAACAGCAGCACAGAGAAGTAGAGAACCAGGAGCAGCCTTCAGAAGAAAAGAAACAAAACTCACCAGTAACCTCCACACAAACAAAAATGAAATATGCAGAAACAGCTTCCAACAGGAAAAAAAAAATAGAAAGCAAGCAGCAGCAGCCTCAAGTAGAAGAAACAAAACAAACAAAAACCAGCAGCATCCAAAAGAAGAGGAAGACAAAGAAACAGCAGCATCGAGAAGAGGAAAAAGCAAAACCACCAGCAGCAGCAGCATCCATATAAAGAAAAACACGAGACAGCAAAAACAAAGCAGTAGCAGCAGCCTCTACAGTGAGCAAAAGAATAATTACACTAATCTCCAGCAATTTTTGTGGATGAATTGCCCGTGAATGCTTCAACAGACAAGCAGACATAAGAAACCGACAGAGGTGTTTAGCTGACGACCTGTACACTGATAGGCTGTCAAGACAACTCCAGTGCTTGAATTTTATCCCAGCCTTAAGTTAAAGCATCTCTGCCTTAGTAGTCATTAATGTTTTAATCTCCGCCAGCCGTGAGTCTTTCAAGGGAGGCAACAAGAATCTGTGCTCCAGC